>ML660200.1:63124849-63375952 GCA_007570785.1 Antilocapra americana | reverse complement strand
GAAGATATAAAAATGGCTAACAAACACATGAAAAGATGCTCAACATCACTCATTATCAGAGAAATGCAAATCAAAACTACAATGAGGTACCACTTTACACCAGTCAGAATGGCTGCCATCCAAAAGTCTACAAGCAATAAATGCTGGAGAGGATGTGGAGAAAAGGGAACCCTCTTACACTGTTGGTGGGAATGCAAACTAGTACAGCCACTATGGAAAACAGTGTGGAGGTTCCTTAAAAAGCTGCAAATAGACCTGCCATATGACCCGGCAATCCCACTGCTGGGCATATACACCGAGGAAACCAGAATTGAAAGAGCCACGTGCACCCCAATGTTCATCGCTGCATTGTTTACAATAGCCAGGACATGGAAGCAACCTAGATGCCCATCAACTGACGAATGGATAAGAAAGCTGTGGTATATATACACAATGGAATATTACTCAGCATTAAAAAAAAATTCATTTGAAGCAATTCTACTCAGATGGACGAAACTGGAGCCCATTATCCAGAGTGAAGTAAGCCAGAAGCAAAAACAACAATACAGTATATTAACACATATATATGGAATTTAGAAAGACAGTAATGAGAACCCAACATGGGAGACAACAAAAGGAACGCAGATGTATAGAATAGACTTGTGGACTTTGTGGATGAGGGTAAGGGTGGGATGAGATGGGAGAAGGGCATTGAAGCATGTTAATTGTCATGTGTCTAATCAATCGCCAGCCCAGGATTGATGCTCGGGACTGGTGCAGCGAGAATTCCCGGGGGGGAGGGAGGAGGGAGGGGGGACCCGGAGGGGAAGCACATGTAAACCCATGGTGATATCATAACAATGTATGGCTAAAACAATAATAAAAATTAAAAAAAAAAAAAAAAACTAAGATGAAATGATGAAGACAGGGTAGAATATAGAGTATTCAATGCAGAAAAAGGACTATCAAAAATGGATGTAATCATGGAAATTATATGAAAACTAGAATAAGCTTGCTAACTGTCTTTTATATATCAACGGCAAAATAAAGACTGTTACTTGGAGTCAGATGCTAGAGTTAGCAAGGAGAGAGAGAAGAGATCTGATACTGCTCATCGTAGGAAAACAAGAGATTAAAAGGAAAAGAAGGGTTCATAGAATCAGAGGCTTATTCGGGACTAGACTGACGTGTTTGACTGTGCTGATCTGAGGCCAGCCAGTCCCTTCCTGTGTGTTCTTTGTCAAGCGCAGTGTTGGTGAAATGTTTGATAGCTGGATTGAGGCAGGGAAAGAACAGGATGAACCGGATCGTCTTCAGCACTAAAAAGCATAAAAGTGCTCAAAGAGTGATGGAGTTATGGCAAAGTGACATAAAGGCCTAAAGGGTCACCAGGGAGACAATTTAAAGAACACTATAAATAATGAGAGTAACGGATCATAAGTCACTGAATAAAATAGGAAGTCATGAGCAAATAATGCTATAAATAAATGCATACATTACAGAGAAGGAAAGTCATACTTTATAGCAGAATGCCAACACGGAGGGAATGAATTAAAAAGCCACCATTTGACAACCATCATAGAAATAACTAATTAAGACAAAGGTAATCAGTGCAAAAACTGACAGGTGAAAATTGAGGTAGCTCAAGTTATTCACAAGGTTTTGACTCTGACTCTCTTTTGTATGTAAAGTGAGATAACAATGAATAATGTTACATTCTTTTATCTCCACTGGTATTGAGAACTGGGATTCTTAAAATATCTCTCCCAAATATCAATTACTCATTTGCATAAAACTACTGATTATCAACCTTTTCACAAGAGAAATAGGGTAGATACTATATTAATTAAGTTGAGGAAATGACCATTATTGGGACATATTGACACTTTGTGGTTCTTGATGCAGTGAGAAAAACACCAGACAAACTCTGATTGAGAGACACCCTACAAAGTAGCCAGTACTCTGAATAAAATGTCAAGGGCATGAAAGGCAAGGGAAGATTGGTAACTTTCCAAACTGGGAGATTACAGAGACAGCTATATGTAAT
Source organism: Antilocapra americana (assembly GCA_007570785.1). Taxonomy (NCBI): domain Eukaryota; kingdom Metazoa; phylum Chordata; class Mammalia; order Artiodactyla; family Antilocapridae; genus Antilocapra; species Antilocapra americana. The sequence goes on along the minus strand of ML660200.1, from coordinate 63,373,926 downwards.
ATGCAGTCCTTAACTGGATCTTGAAGGATACTATTGGGACTATCAGCAAAATATAAATAGAGTTTGTGAGTGAGATGATGGAATTCAATAAAATTTTGTGATTTTGATGGCTGTACTGTGGTTATAAAGAAGAATGTTCTTGTTTTTAGGAAAAAGTCACTGAAGTAATATAGGGTAATGGGACAGCATGTCTGCTACTTCATCTCAAACCGTTCTGAAAAAAATATTATATTTATGTATGTGCTATTATGCTCCATTCAATGGATGTATAAATGTACAAATATGCATGTGTATATACATATATATATAGAGAGAGAGAGAGAAGAGAAAGAGGGGGAAAGAGAAAGAAAATAAGTAAATATGCTTAATGCCGTAAAATTTCAGTGAACGGAAAGCTAGGACATCTTTGCTAGGCAAACATTATATGGAGTTCTTCATACTATTTTTAAACACTTCTGTACAACAGAAACTCCTTATTGAGAAAAAAAAAGACTGTATCATAATTCCTGACCCTACTGATTACCTATAGTGAAGGGAAGCTGCAAAGGACAACTATTGAGCCCTGTCTACCTTATACATTGTTTAATTGATTAAACTTTGAAAGAGGTACATTTTTACTAAATTTTAAAGCAAAAATTTTAAATGGTAATTTCTTAGAATAAAAAATAAAAGGAAAAATGTGATCTTAAAAATGTATCTTGTTGGTAGTATAATCACACAAACAAGAGTTATTTCTTATGACTCTGAAACAGAACAATTTGACTCAGTATCTCTAAAGTGATATGTCATAAGGAATAAAAGGAAGCGCAAACAAAACAAACTCATTTCAGTGATGATGTAGGTGAGACAGTCCTGGTAATGTGATTCTGAGTCTCTTTCATATATAAAGTTGGACAACAATCAGTTCAGTTCAGTTCAGTAGCTCAGTCGTGTCCAACTCTTTGTGACCCCATGGAATGCAGCATGCCAGCCCTCTCTGTCCATCACCTACTCCCAAATTTCACTCAAACTCATGTCCATTGAGTCAGTGATGCCATCCAACCATCTCATCCTCTGTCATCCCCCTCTCCTCCCTCCTTCAATTTTTCCCAGCATCAGGGTCTTTTCAAATGAATCAGCTCTTCACATTAGGTGACCAAAGGATTGGAATTTCAGCTTCAACACCAGTCTTTCCAATGAATCTTCAGGACTGATCCCCTTTAGGATGGACTGGTTGGATCTCCTTGCAGTCCAAGGGACTCTCAAGATTCTTCTCCAACACCACAGTTCAAAAGCATCAATTCTACAGTGCTCAGCTTTCTTTATAGACCACCTCTCACATCCATACATGACTACTGGAAAAACCATAGTCTTGACTAGACAGAAATTTGTTGGCAAAGTAATGTCTCTGCTTTATAACATGCTATCGAGGTTGTTCATAACTTTTCTTCGAAGGAGTAGGAGTCTTTTTATTTCACGGCTGCAGTCACCATCTGAAGGCATCTTGGAGCCCCCAAAAATAAAGTCTGACACTTCTTCCACTGTTTCCCCATCTATTTCCCATGAAGTGATGGGACAAGATGTCATGATCTTAGTTTTCTGAATGCTGAGCCTTAAGCCAACTTTTTCACTCTCCTCTTTCACTTTCAGCAAGAGGCTGTTTAGTTCCTCTTCACTTTCTGCCATAAGGGTGGTGTCGTCTGCATATCTGAGGTTATTGATATTTCTCCTGGCAATCTTGATTCCAGCTTGTGATTCTTCCAGCCCAGCATTTCTCATGATGTACTCTGCATATAAGTTAAATAAGCAGGGTGACAATATACAGCCTTGACGTACTCCTTCTCCTATTTGGAACCAGTCTGTTGTTCCATGTCCAGTTCTAACTGTTGCTTCCTGACCTGCATACAGGTTTCTCAAGAGATAGATCAAATGGTCTGGTATTCCCATCTCTTTCAGAATTTTCCACATTTTATTGTGATGCACACAGTCAAAGGCTTTGGCATAGTCAATAAAGCAGAAATAGATGTTTTTCTGGAACTCTCTTGCTTTTTCGATGATTCAGTGGATGTTGGCAACTTGATCTCTGGTTCCTCTGCCTTTTCTAAAACCAGCTTGAACATCTGGAAATTCATGGTTCATGTATTGCTGAAGCCTGGCTTGGAGAATTTTGAGCATTACTTTACTAACATGTGAAATTAGTGCGATTGTGCAGTAGTTTGAGCATTCTTTGGCATTGCCTTTCTTTGGGATAGGAATGTAAACTGACCTTTTCCAGTCTTGTGGCCATTGCTGAGTTTTCCAAATTTGCTGGCATATTGAGGGCTGCACTTTCACAGCATCATCTTTTAGGATTTGAAATAGCTCAACTGGAATTCCATCACCTCCATTATCTTTGTTTGTAGTGATGCTTTCTAAGGCCCACTTGACTTCACTTTCCAGATGTCTGGCTCTAGCTGAGTGTGAGTGATCACACCATCGTGTTTATCTGAGTCATGAAGAACTTTTTTATAAGGTTCTTCTGTGTATTCTTGCCACCTCTTCTTAATATCTTCTGCTTCTGTTAGGTCCATACTATTTCTGTCCTTTATTGAGCCCATCTCGGCATGAAATGTTCCCTTGGTATCTCTAATTTTCTTGAAGAGATCTCTAGTCTTTCCCATTTTGTTGTCAGATATGTCTAAATTCATGAGCTAATAAGAAAGGATAATAACTCACCTCTAAATTCTGAAAAAAGCTAGAAAACAAATTCATTGTTTCAAGAGCCAGCAAATAAAGGAAAAGAACCATTTCCCTCGACTTCCCTATGTAAACTCTTTCTTTGGTTAACCTAGAGCAGGTTTTTCTTTAGAAGAATCCTGCTAGTTAAGTGTAAAAGTAATAACAGAGTGGGAACATACATTTCAACCCCAATAAGCCAGTGGAGCCATTGAGTGTGAGTGGCTGCTTAACATCAAACAAGAGAGACAGCAAAGGTATGTAACTCCTAATGAAAGACCGCTACTCCACTGGGAAACAGATTGGCTGAAAGAAAACCAAACCCGATTCTGATCAAACCTCTATAGCCAACTAACTAACATTGTATGGAAAATTCAGAGAGCTGAGGAACATGTTAAACTACTCCACAGGGTTTCCATCATTAAAATTCAGATAGTGAGAAACTCTATAGCACAAAGGAATGGTTTCTTCTACATTTGTTTGTTATATTCAGGGTAGAAAGAGAAAAAGATGAAAGAGAAAATTGATTAAAAAGACATGAAACTTGTAATTTATGGACTTGTTAAGGAATGTAAGTTATATTTAAAACAAGCAAGTTGAAAACACTATGATGTTTATGAGACAATTGGGAATTTAAACATGGCTAGCAATTGATTCTGTTAAAGAATTACTATAATTATTTTCATGTCCTAATGACATAGTAATTACATTTAAAATAGTTTTACTTTTATATATTCACACAGAGATACTCACAGATGAAATTAAAGAATGCTGGAATTTGCATTAAAATAGTATTAGGAGAGGGGTAAGGAAAGAGAATGTAGATGAACAGAATGTCCACACATGGAAATTGCTGAAGGTGGGTGAGTGATACATGAGGGTTCATTTCACCACTGTGGACTCTGCACATGTCTGAAACTGTTCTTAATAAAAATTTAAAACACTTCATAACTACTATAGTGGATTCAAATAGTAATTGTGATAAAATATTCTCTATATTACAAAATTTACACACATAGAAAAATTTGTAAAGGTTTTAAGATTAAAAGAGCTGCAGTTTCCTAGTTGGTGTGTTTCATGGGTTACTCGTCAGTAGTCCTCTTTGTCATCAGTCCAAATAACAATCCCACTCAGCTTTACATGTGACAAGCCAACGTCACAGACAGATTTTCATCATAAGGTCAGAGAATGATTCCTCCAACAGTTGCACATGTAAGACACAATTGTCTTGTAATATCTATAGTAAATGAAATACCAAAATATCCTGAAATGAGGCAAATGACTTTAACGACTTTAATGACTTTAAATGACTTTTAAAAAGTTTAACTTTAGGACTGAAACTCAAGTGCACACACATATATATAGTGTGTGTGTATATACCCATATATGCATATATATATACAGAGAAACATATATGCTTTTAAAAATAGAAACATGATGGAAGTCTGAAAATAAAGGGAAATTGTAAAAGTATAGCTATTTTCAGCTCAACTTTATTCTAAAATGCTAACTAATCATGAACATTTATATTTCTGTTAATGCTCTTAAAAATGATTTTGATATATTAAATGTTTCATAAAATACCTTTAACCGACTTTTGAATACTAAAATTATACAGAGTTAAGAATTACTAGTTAGCACAGAAATTTTGTTTTTCATCATATTTTAAAATTTAATCCTTTGTCAGGAATTTTAACAAAGTATGCTTTCCAAGTGTGTAGTACTGTTAAAATGCAGTCAGATCACAGTCATGGAATCTCTGTAAAACTGTATTGCTTTATTTAAAACTAATGAAAGAGCCTTATGTGTGTAAGCAACATTGTGCAGCAGAAACAATACTACACTAGGAAAACAAGTTCTGATTCTCACTATCATTATCTGTATGACCAAGGGTAAATCTCATATTTTCTGGAATTTAATTTCTTTTAATAGGGCCATAACATGGGAATAAATTGTTTCTACAGACATACTCAAGTGTTTTAAAGGAATAAAGCCATTTCCTCATCTTTAAACTGGGATACATAACACCAGTACTTTCCTGCGCTCTTTGAGTGTACTGCTACAGAAAAGCAGGGATCAGTTTAAGCAAATTGGAGTTTCTCAAAAACTCACCCTCCGCTGGTAGAACATGACTTTTTCATCCTCAGGAGCAATGAATAACCTGGAAACAGCTAAGGAGAAGAAGCCATCCGTGGTTGACTTTTGAAAAGCAGACTACACAGTACTAAAGATTAACCTGAATCTCTACCTGATTTCTGAGCAGCTCATCTTCTAAGCAGTAGTTCTCAGAAAGGAGGTCAAAGAGATGTCTGAGGAGTCCAGGGGTCTGGAAACTGAAGCAGCAGAGAAATAAATAGTGCCTCTATAGGGTCAGTGACTCTAATTAGCACAGGCGCAGAGACTGCTGCTTTCGTGTAGCCACAGTAAGAAAGGGAGTCTCACTACATCCTGTAACCTGTGTGTCCTAGAAAAGGCTTAGGAGGGAAAGAGGTATTTTCAGTAACAGCTGAGAAAATTTCTTTTTAAATAGGTGCAGGGATTTTTTGTGAATCAAAATTCCTGCCTGAGTTCAAAACCGACTAATATCTTATTAAAATTACCTATTTAATTTGAATGTTTATTTACTTTAAATAGATGTACATATATTTAATTAATACATCAGAGTTTCAAATACAAAGTGAAAAGCAAGTCTAAAATAAGTTTATATTTTTAAATTTCATGTTTGCAAATAACAAATACAACATCAGATTGACTAAGGCTATTTAAGTGTAGGAAAGGTTGAAGGAATGGCCTGTCATTCAGAAATTAAGTTATGAACACACATAGATATATATCATATGTAAATTGTATGTGTGTATGGTGTATGTGTAATACCTATGTATACAGGTACATATACACATGCATATGTATTTGTACAAACCTGGCAACTGAATTTATTATTAGAAATTGACCAATTAATATAGACAAATTTATAATTTTAAAAGGGCATTGATAAGTACTAATTCCTAGTTGAACTATCACTAATTAGCACTTTAAATGAAAGCTGATGGATTATAGACTAAAATATTAAAAGGAATTTGGAGAATTTTGAAAGGAATAAATACAGTATTTAAAGGGTATTAGCATATGATGGATAAAAAAGTAAACCTAAAGAGAAATAAAAAAGTCAATAAAATAACAGTGTGTCCAGTGGTTATTCAGTGTTTATCTACTATTGTGAATGATTTTTTTTTTTTAAATTTTGAATCTTTTTGACACATGTATTGAGTCTTGCCCCCGAGACCTCAGGTGAGAGGCTTTGCAACAAGGCCACAGAAGCGGAGCCCAGGATCAGGGTCACCTCTGAAGCCGACTGAGCCTGTTTGTAACTATTGCCAAAGGCCCTGATCACCATTAACAAGCTTCCTGACGCCCAGTTAGGCAAAGATGCCCACTCCAGTAAATACCCTTTAGCACCCCAACCGATCACCTAACGCCAACCTTCCAGCAAGAATTTTCTTTGTCTTGAGACTATAAACATTGGCTCTTAACGCACGAAAACTGGTGACTCTCCCTGGTCTGTCAGGAGGTTGACCTGCTGCGCTTGCGGTACCCGCTTTATCTCTGCTCTTTGTTCTTAATAAACTTACTCCCTTCTGAAATGCTTTATGTCTGGAAATTCTTTTCTAACCCATGCTTGGACTGCCTCAACAACATGAAAAATATTTTAAAAATTAAGAAAATATGAAGAAAGAGGTTTAACACTTTATCTTTGATTAAAAACAAAGAATAGCTACTTGGCTCTATTTGAAGTGCTCATCTATGTATAACGGGAAAGCAGTTAGAGTTAACTTCCAAAAATGAAGATGTGATTTTCCATTCTCTGCTCTGAGACCTTCATATTTTCATTCTTCAGCTCTACCTGTCCCTCTTCCTGTAAAGCTTTTCCTTATGCACAATTACTCTCCTTATAAGTCTTCATATATTCTGTTACACTCTTTGAGATTATTAATTTATACACGCTTTCACTCTATTGTAGTGAAATAAACAGATTCTCAAATGAAATAAAAAGATTCTCAAATGCAAAAGCTATGCCTTCTTTATGGTTTTAATCCCAAACCTGACACATCCGTGACAAAGAGACAAAAATAACCAATTGATGAATGACTAAATGGGTGGATGGAAGTAACCACAACAAAGAGCTGGTGATGGTAACCCTTCACATTTCTAATCTGGAAGTTCAGTGATAATGTTCTAAAAGAAAAAATAGAGTTTGGCATAGTAACATTTTATCACTGTATTATCAGCTACATTCCTCTGTAAACACAAAACACACACACACATGCACATATACACATACAAATATTCCAAGTTAAAATGTAAATTTTTAGTTTAGATTTCACGTTTAAAATTTCATAATTTGCACAGGGGTAGGCCTACCAAATTTATTAATGACTGTGACTGATTACAAAATTTTAAATAGGGAAAATAAAAGCTCCATCTAAAAGAACAAATCGGCTCTCTGTCAATGAGAGAGTGAGACCAGATAATCAATAAGGGTCCTCTGAATTACTTTAAAGAATTTTTCCCACGGCGTCAAACTCTCATTAAGCCAAACTTTCAGTAAGGCTGGGCACATTCATGTTTTACAAAAGCACAACTTTTTTAAATGAAGCGAACCTAATTTTTCAAATGATAGCACAATTGAATAAATATGAACAAATTCTCTAGACATTCTATAATAATGTATTTTTTGCTATTTTTTAACTAATTGAAATAAATTATAGTTTCCATTGGGAAAAACTGTTAAAATGGATCTTTCTTCCTAACATGGGTCACCTGAGCTATTCGCATAATTTAGAGTGTGTAGGCAATTTCTGGCACAGAATGTAAGGAAGTGGAAAGAAGCCATTGGGTAATTCTAGCAAACAGCACTAGTTTGAACAAATGCAACAAAGCAACAGTCCTTTATAATCCAATGAGACGTGCTTTAAAAGCTTCCAGCCCTTTCCGGAGAAGCACTCAGAGTCATTAAAAAGCAGCCATGTTTTGCCATAAGAGAGAATGGGAAAAGGAATCTCCTGTTGTAATGAGCAAGAAGAGGCAAAAAACCAGCCACATTGACACTGCTTACAGACAACAGAAACTCAATGTTTTATTTGTATGATGGCATCTATATTCAAATTGGCTGGATTCTCACTGTCTCAGTTCTAAAACACAGTTTAACTGGTAAGTATTTTGAAAAATTTCCTAGACAAAAAGTATTTTCTGAGCATCCAAAACTTTTTCAAAAACAAATTAAAATTTTTTTTTCCAAAAACTCAGTCTTTACCATTATGAGTTGGTTATCTATCTGAGAATGAATATAGTCTACCAGACTTTAAACATAAACGTTCAAGTATATTTATCCAACTATAACTGATGAAATGCAGTAAATGTCTTACATGTTTGTGTGCTTTTTATTCACTTCTCAATTGAATACTCTAAGTTCCAGGGCTTGCCATCCTGTGGCCTGGATTCATTTCATCCTGTCTCTGAATTACTGCTGACAGTCTCTCTTCCCAGGATGTAGGACACAAAGCCCACAGACTGATACAGGTGAATTAAAGCTGCGACTGATGCCAGTTTTCTGATGGTCCGTCCATCTCTTCCATCACAAGACTAAAAAGCACGAGATTGTTTAGACAGGAAGGGACTACCAATTGAGTTCTAAAACTAAATGTCTAGCCATGTGGTTTGCTGTAATCAATCTGAGAAAAGACCTAGTTTCCTTGTACTTTACTTACTCTAGTCCAGTCACCTTAGTTAACCTCTGGTTGGCATTTACTTGATACATAATTTACATACCATAGAGTTCACTCATTTAAAATACACAATTCAGTGGTTTTTAGAATATTTGCAAAATTATGCAACCATCACTATCTAATTACGTTTATGCAAAATATGCTCATCATCCCAAAAAGGACTCTCAATGGAAGAACAGAAATAAGGTGGGGAAAAAGAGGAAGAGAGGGATAGAAAGAAGAAAGGAAAGGGCAGGAAGAGGAAAGCTACACAGAAAGAACTTCATTTAAAACTGGAAAAAACTGCTTACAAAAATAAATATTTTTTAAAAAACCACTGGAAATATAAATTCAATAACATTTTAAAAGTACATTTTTCATTTTATTCTAGATGATTATAGCTTTCCTTTCTTTTTCAAAGTCAATATTATTATTTAGTCACAGGATAGGTAAAAGATTCCTGGATTAGGAACTTGTTTTCTAAGACAGAGCACTGGGGCATCTTGGTTTGGTTCTATTATTTTGCAAACCATGAAATTTACTTTTAGCTGAGAATGCCTGCATTCATTCCATGTTACCTTGAGGAATTTTGAAATAATAAAGGTATTTTTATAAAAGGCCATGAGATGTAACTAGGGACTCTCAGCTCCTCAGCATTATTTCAACTCTATTTCTTACTTACGATAGGGCTGTGACCCTGGGCTTACCATACCTGACATCTACCCTGTTGTTGTTATTTAGTCACTTAGCCATGTGTGCCAGGCTCCTCTGTTCATGGGATTTTTCCAAGCAAAAAGCTGGAGTGGGTTGCCATTTCCTTCTCCAGGGGATCTTCCCGACCAGGGATCAAAACCCATGTCTCCTGCTTGACAGGCAGATTCTTTACCACTGAGTCACCTGGGAAGCCTAGACTTCTATCCTAGACCACCATTTACTTAGCTTAGCTTTCTGCTAATGAAAAAAGCTGATGATGCCTGTCGAGACTGAAGATTAGTTCTATCTGCTTCAGTTTGTCTTTGTCCCTTTCAGAATTAGCCTGCCAGAGACTTCTGACTTAGATAATGTTCCAGTTGCAAGTAAGACTTGATGGCTATTTGGAATCATGTGACCAAGGCAATCATCTCTGAAAATAAAAGCCCTTCCTTCTTTTTCCTACATAATCTCCCAGCAAAATCTGGGGAGCTGGAAGTTGCTCTTTGGGACATGAGTCCACCTTCACCCCAGGACTGTCAGCTTCCTCCACAAAGCTGCCTTTCCTTTCACCCAGCACTTGTCTCTTGGTATTGGATTCTTGGGCAACAAGCAACTGAACCTGATGTAGGTAACATTTCCTTTTATTCTTACTGTGACTCTCATTTTCAGCACTCAGTTAGTATAGCCATTTGGGTCTTCATAATCTTAAGCTTTTTAGTCTCATGATGGAACAGATGGAGGGCAATCAAAAAACTGGAAACAACAGCCCTTCAATCCATCCCTATTCACTTCTTCCTTCTCTTCCAAGAGCATGTTCTACGTTCTTCTATTCTTTCTTCTCCAATTCCAAACACCTATTTTTCTGATTTGTTCTACACTGACAAAGGATTTAAACAGATATTAACATTTCATCTAAACAGACTTTTCGAAATTTGCTAGGTGAGAAGAATAACTGTCATATTATTTAAATTATCATGGGATTCTTCAAAAAGTCAACTTCCAGAAATTATTAATATCATTAAACTTTTCAGTATCTGGGTTACATTTCATGGACAGATTATATGAAGTCCTGCAGTCTTCTGAGATAAAATTGCTTTATTACTTAGATAAAATGGATTGTACCTGAGACTGTGCTAATTGACCCTGAGAAATACAAACCATAGTAGCCTCCATGCCATAATCTTTTTAAAAAACATCCTTTAATGTGACCTTTACTCTTGTCTTCAAAATACACAATTTCCTAAGATTTACTCCTTATTCTATCAGAATCTCCAAGGACTATATGAAGAAAATTCTCTGGATCATATTAATCTATAGTAAGGAATCTTGGCTATTTGCAAAGTAATTTGTGACTGTGAAAACGAAGCAAATGAACTTTAAGCAAATACTGCTAAAAGTCATCTTTAAATACTTCATTCAAACATTTTAAGACTTATCTCACATGGTAACATATATACCCTTGATATAATTTTAGTGCATAAAATCAGGAATTATAAATTGTTACAAAGGAGTTATAATATCACCTATTCACTCTGTTAGAATCTTGTTTTATAATAATAAATGCAAATTAATTCCATTTAAAAAATTACAAATTAGTCTAATTATGTAAATTTTATTTTTTGAAAAGACCAGAACAATTTCTGTCATTGTATGATTTAAAAATTTACGTAGATTCAAACACATAAATTGAAATCATTTTCCTGTCACAAACGCTATTTTAGAATAGAACAAATTATAAGCTCCTGACATATTACAAAACCTCCTTCTAATGATTAATAGTGTTGAGTTCTAAGAGGAATTGCCAAGCTAATGACATACTAAGCTTTTCCAGCTTCAGCATTCTTTTGAACACACTGGGAGGGCAAGCATCTTATCTGTCAAATCCTTCACTTCGTTCTTGCTAAATTATGTTCTAAAAAATACACAAATTACTTTTTTTTCCAATGAAGATTAGTGAAGTGTTATGATTTGGAATACTGCCTACTGGCTAGAATCATACTAATAAGTCATAAAAATGATTTGTCTAATAGTTACACAGCTGTAGTCAATATACTGACTACAATTTAAAAATATATTTTGTTGCTTCTTTGTAAAGAAAATGACAGAATTCAGTAAAGTAGACACATAACAAAAATTAGAAACATATAAAAGCCGACCAGTAAATAAAAATATTTTCCTTATAAAACAATAACTTAATTCTAATACATTAAAAAAATTTGTTGTTTAACAAGCAAACTGAAATAGGAACATCTTTCAACAAATACAATAACCAACTTATATAATATGATTTATCCCCCAATATTCATTTTAATCATAATTAGTGAATGGGGTTACGGTATAGATTTTTAACTTATTAAGTTCTTTAATTTAGTGACAGTGTCAGAAAACCTAAAAGATACATAAAAGGGATAAACTGACTTCTCTCAAGAAATACTCTGTCTTTGAAAGTAGTAACAAAGATATCTTTCAATCATTCAGTCCCTTATTTAAACAGTATTTACGATGAACTTACATTGTGGATTATATTATAATACAAGTGAGCAAGATAGAATTAAGCTATGCATAACTGAATTTATACACCACTAGCAAAGACAGAAATGGGAGAAAATAACTTACACATAAAGAGAAGAAAAACATAATGATATATAGGGTACTATGGTGGCTTATTACAAGAAAACTTAACTAGTATAAAAAAAATATATCAAGGGGTCCTTTTTGGAGGAAGTAATGTTTAGACTATAATTTGAAAGATGTAAGTGAAGTTTACCATGCAGAAGGAACAGGGAAAGGTTTGAAGGTGTGCAAACATGGCACTTACAGAATTGAAAACAGGCCAATAAGGATGAAGAGTGGAGAAAGGTGGAAGCAGACAGAGCTGAAGAGATGAAGCCAGGAAGAAATCTGTTTGGTACGTTAAGTCTTGCAATAGGAATCAACTGAAGTTGACTGGGAGATAATAAATCTGCATGTAGATTTACATATTAATATATTCATAAATTTCTAGAAAGAAGAGTTAAAAAGCTGTTGCTGTAGCTCAGGCAAAAGATGATGGTCGAGAAATAAGGCTGTCACTAAGAATGGAAGCAAATGAATGCATTATATTTTTTAAAAAATTAATGGATAAGATTCAGTGTCTGAAAACAAGGTGGGTGTGGGAAGACAGACAAAGTAATTGCACAATTAAAGCTTTAGCAGCAGTACAAAGCCCTGGCAGATCTGGAAGAGTGGACTAGTTCTAGGAAATTGATACAGGTCTTCCAGCCAAAGAGAAGCTGCTTCCCTGACTTGATACAGTTTTAGATTAATTGTTTAATCAAACGTGCCATTCAAGGAGTGTAAGCCTTTCCTGAAAACCAAAAGTTGATCAGAAACCTATCCAAAGATCTTAAGGTGAAAGCATGATGCTTTTGCATTGAAATGTATATTGGGTTAATCATCAGTAAAAACAAGGAACTGTTATACCATTCATCAAAGATGAAAAGGAATAACATAATATTCAATCGGGCTTTGCCAAATCTCCAGTTTTCGTTTTATAAAATTGGGGACACAAATCCTGATCCAACAACATGGAATCCCTGCAGAGGAAAGATAAATGATACTCAAGGTGAACTCCAAGAAGTACCAAAAAGCAGACAAAAAATGAGCATAATCTGTTTATAATGCTAACTGAAAATTTTGTGGTAGCAATTTGCAAGTATGAAATATTTAAACATCATAGCATCAGTCACCTCTTAACTACAGTTTGCATCTGTTAGATGGTTAAGGAGAGAGTATATATTATTCTGAGATGAAAAAAAAAAAAAAAAGCCTCAGGAGGAAAATGCTTCCTACTATTGGAGTATTGAAAGAGAATCACTGAATCATGCAAATTAACATTTTGCACGTAAATTGATGTTCTGTCTCAAACCCAGCAGCAATTCAGGTACAAATCAGCAATCCTCTGATTTGACTTGCCATAGAAAATTCATAGAAAATACTCTAATGAAAGCTGCAGACTTATTAGCCCAAAATACTGTGAGTGACTAGAAGCAGTAACTTAGCCCTATCTTGGGTGTAATCAACATGTGAACACACATGTTGTTCTACAAAATAACTGAAAATAGTTCAAAATGTAATCTATAAAATTTGTAGATATAGAAAGGTTATGTTTAAGATATGATCTATGATGAAACTCTCAGAGAGACTTCAAATTGTACCCAATATTCAGAGCAGCATTATTTATAATCGCCAAGAAATATTAATAGAAGCAACTTAAGTTTCCATCAAGAGATAAATGGATAAAGAAGATGTGATACACACACACACACACAATGGAATAGTACTCAGCCATAAAAAGTATAAAAATTTTGCCATTTGCAGCAACATGGATGGGCTTGGAGGGAATTATGCCCAATATCGTATGATATTATTTACATGTCTAATCTAAAAAATAAAATAAAGTAGTGAATATAACAAAACAGAAGCAGACTCACAGATAAAGAGAATAAACTAGTGGTTACCAGTGGGAAGATGGGAGTGGGGCAGTATAGGAGTGGACTCTTAAAAATATATACTAAATAATATATATTATTGTCTATATTCATGCATCATACTAAATCATGCTGACTAGTTACTGAAACGCTTGATTTTGTACAACCAAAAACACTAACTTAGCAATTTTGCAAGTTGCAAAAAACAAAGGACTCCAGAAAATTCCAAGTTTCACTAGTGTTGTAACCAGCAGAGATAGAAGGAAAAAAAAAAATCCAACACCTTTTCAGCACTAATTTAATGCGTTTGTTTGCAATGAAATATTAAGACTATGAATGGAAATCTGTTAGGCTTGGGAATAATAGGTTAAAAAAGCGAAATAACCTTATATCTAGGTTTGGAAATGGAAAGAAATAAGCCAGCTAAATAGCTAAAAATCTACAGTGTAACTTTGGAATAAAGACAATGAAAATATTTTGTTACTATTTGGAAACTTCCATAGCTCAGAAGACAGAAAAAGCATTCTTTATGCCCTACCACACAGATAGACATACAGCTTTCTATTTCTAGAATAAATAACCTATCATTACAAAAGCCTGACAAACTAGAGTGCAATATGCTACTTTTTAAAGTTGGTTCAATTTAATTCCTAAGTGAGAATTGGGGTGGAGAAGAGGTGTACTCTCTACTTTTTTGCATTCCAATACTTCAATAAAGTATTTCATAAAAGTTTATTTTCTTCATCATTGTTTAAATTGTCCCTGAGAAGTGTGAATAAACAGTGAGAAAAAAACAGCCCAAACTATACAAAAACTAAACAACTCCAACTCTACAGAGGCAAAAAAGTCTTCTCCCTGCTGTTGAGGTACAATTATCAGAAAATAATTTACTAAAACTTTGGTGATGACACCATTGAACACTGCAATATTTTTTATGGTTTTAACGTTGAAATATTTGATGATGTTTTAATATAAAAATTATGTATCATGCTTTAATTTTGGAAAGAATCACATTAAAACAACAAAAAAGTAGCATTCTCAAAAAACGATTTGTTTTGAAACGATAAAATACCCTTGGTCCTCTATATTCATTCCTAATTTTTAACACTATTCCTAACATTTCAAATATACAGTGAAATTTTAGGTTGAACGATTTCTCATTTATGCTTTGAATTGTTAAAGCATAACAAGTTGAATAGTAAGGGCTTCCCAGGTGGCACAGTGTCAGTCAATCTGCTTGCCAATGGAAGAGACACAAGAGATGCAGGTTCAATTCCGGGGTCAGGAAGATCCCCTGGAGAAGGAAATGGCAAGTCACTCCAGTATTTTTGCCTGGAAAATTCCATGGACAAAGGTGCTTGACGGGTTACAGCCCAGTGGACACGCCTGGGCACACACACACAAACTACAAGCTGAAATGGTAAAGGAATAAGATCAAGTTTTTAATTCAGTTTTTTGCTTTGCTCTCTTCTCTTCAGGGAACACCTCCCCCCATCCTTCTGCTGTCATGTGTGAACTGCACTCTGCTTACTTGATTAACTCTTGTTACCTCAATGCTGTCATCTGTCTTCAGTGAGTGTCAGAGGAGGGAGTTCCCCGATTCTCCTCATGATTGCAAAGACCAGAACACTTAGCTGTTTTTCTCTAATCCAAGCACATATCTTCAGCATCCAGACCGCAGAAGATAACTGGGGCTTTGTTTTGCCAGTGTGAATACTTGGCAAAGCTCCTCTGCATCTTAACTAAGTAGTTACTCATCCCCAGCCCAAGGCTTCTCCAGGAAGCTGGAACCTGCCACTTCTGAGAATGGTGCATCCTTAATGCAGCACCCACCTTTGGTTAAGTGTCCTACCCAAGGCCTATAGTTTGCATTCTTTTTTAAAAGTTGTTTTTATTGGGGTAGGGCCTCCCTGATGATTCAGTGGCAAAGAACCAACCTGCCAATGCACGAGATACAGGAAACGAGGGTTCGATCCCTGGGCAGGAAGATCCCCTGGAGAAGGAAAAGGCAACCCACTCCAGTATTCTTGCCTGGGAAATCCCATGGACAGAGGAGCTACAGCCCATGGGGTGACAAAGAGTTGGACACAACTTAAGTGACTGAACAATAATAGCCATTAAACATTGTGACAGTTTCAGGTGAACAGTGAAGGGACTTAGCTATATATATACTATATCCATTCTCACTCAAACTGCCCTCCCTAGGGCCTATCTTTAGTTGTGACTTCCCTTTCAAATCTGAGTATCCTTTTGTGGATTTTTCATGCTTTTTGGTCTATTGAAGGTTCTCTGACTTATTTTCCAATGCAGTTCTAAATTGAACTATATATATTTATTTTCTGGGATTTGAGGTTATAACAGGGATATTACTGTGTGTGCTTGGTTTATCACAAGGAATAGAAAATGCATAACTTTCTTCTCACAATAAAATTTAATATCAAGTGTAAGTTTAAATTATGAAAGGGGATATCAAAAACTCTTTTAATATTCTCGCTACCCTGGAAACTCACTATTGCTGCTTGCATTATCTTTAGGACACAGAAATAATGTTTTACTTTCTCAAAATGATATTCTCATCTTTTCTAAATAAACAAAATAAGAGGTTTATCTTGGAATCTTTCTGTATACTGGAAAACATGTAAATAAAACTGAATATGAGGTAGGAGAACAGTCAAGGGGTTGAAATAAATGAAATATGAGGAGGATGAGTGGTACAAAAATGTGGGAGAATAAGAAATATGTAACCCAGCTATCACAGAGCTATATGTCAGATCTTTCCACAAGAAGATGACAGGGAATACTGATGAGGTGTTTGATATTTTTGGATTAAAATTCTTTCTCTCATATTAATCTATATCTTCTTCATGAAGTAGAGCATGGTGGATAAAATAGTCTACCTGGGTTCTAATCCCCTCTCTATCATTTGATCTTGGGCAAATTTACTTTACCGCTTTCTGCTTAAGCTTTTTCATCTGTAAACTGAGTCCCCTCCCTCAAAATATCCTTAAAAGGATCAGGCAGGTTCCTTTATGCAGACAGCTAAAAACAACGTGTAAGTGTTGGACATTGTAATTAATATTATTAAAGCTACTAGGGCTGATTTTTAATTTTCAGAAGTTTAGAAAACTCAAGAATGGGGGTGGAGGGAAGCCTATAAACTCCAAGCAGGCAGACTTTCAGGTTCATAGTCCTGTTGTTGTTCCATCACCAAGTTGTGTCTACCTCTCTGCGACCCCGTGGACTGCAGCATGCCAGACTTCCAAGTCCTTCACTATCTTCCAAAGTTTGTTCAAACTCATTGTCCATTGAGGCGGTGATGCCATAACAGTCCTAATTAAGTTAAATTTTATATAGGACAAGTTACCTAAAATATTTTGGGGATGGGCTAACTAAATGATATAAGAGATATAAACTTGCTTGAAAAAGTCAAGCAATGAAGGCACAACATAGAGAAAAGACTTGTGGACGCAGTGTGGGGAGGAGAGGGAGGGACCAAGTGAGAGAGTAACACTGAAGCATCTACATCCCCACGTGTCAAATAGCCAGCCACTGCGAATCTGCAATATGACACTGGAGCTCAGACCTGGTGCTCTGAGACAACCTCAGGGGTGGGGCGGGGTGAGAGGTGGGAGGGAGGGTCAAGAAGGAGGGCACATGTGTTTACCTATGGCTGATTCATGTTGACATATGGCAGAAACTAACACAGTATTGTATAGCAATTGTCCGCCAATTAAAAATAAATGTATTAAAAAAAAGAAAAAAGTCAAACTTTTAAAGTAGGGCTCTGGTGGCTCAGATGGTAAAGAATATGCCAACAATGCAGGAGACCCAGCTTTAGTCTCTGGGTCGGGAAGACCCCCTGGAGAAGGGAATGGCTACCCACTCCAGCATTCTTGCCTGGAGAATCCCATGGACAGAGGAGTCTGGCAGGCTGCAGTCCACGGGGTTGCAAAGAGTCGGACATGACTGAGCGACTAGCACTTTCAATGAGAAGATCATGAAAAAGACCTGTGCTGACGCTCATTTTCTGGGCTGCCAAGGTGGTGCTAGTGGTAGAGAACCTGCCTGCCAATGCAGAAGATGTAAGAGCTGTGGATTCAATCCCCAAGTAGGGAAGATCCCCTGGAGGAGGGCATGGCAACCCACTCCAGCATTCTTGCCTGGTGAATGCCATGGACAGAGGAGCCTGATGGGCTGCAGTGCATAGGGTCACAAAGAGTCGGAATTGACTGAAGTGACTTAGCATGCACGCACTCATTCTACCGAAATGTTTACTTTTCTATTACAATTATATTTTCTTATAAATAATTAATCGAGAATTGTATTTCCAATATACATTTTACTAGAATATATTCAAGACTATTTTTAAGAAAGAAGGTCTGCTTACTTTGTAGTCATTAGCAAATAAAATGTTCAAACTCTGAACTATTCTTAAATAGCAAAATATTTATACATCATCTCAGGTCAGCATTAGCAAACAATTTTATTGATGAATCCAAGTAAACAATGTTATTTAAGCAATTATCAATACTTTGGAAAAAAAATAAAAAAACCTCCACAGAAGTATCAAATGATTTTCTTTAACAGTTTATAAACATTATTATGAGACATTAATTAAGCTGCTTTATCTCTTGCAAACCTCAAGAAAAATAGTCTAAAGATGATGTGAGAGTTTCAATTGGCCCATCACATCATCCAGTATATGTTAATGGAATAGTTGTTTAATATTCTGAAACTGGGTGGAAAACA
This sequence comes from Antilocapra americana, assembly GCA_007570785.1. Lineage (NCBI taxonomy): Eukaryota > Metazoa > Chordata > Mammalia > Artiodactyla > Antilocapridae > Antilocapra > Antilocapra americana. The sequence continues at coordinate 63,355,559 of ML660200.1, read as the reverse complement.
TAGAAGAACATGCAAATGTGTTCTGTTCTCACAGCACAACCCTTGGATATGTAAAGTAGATTTAACCTTAAAGCTCTAATTTTGCATTCCAAAAATCCAAATACACTTCAGTCTTACAAAAATTAGTAATATCTTCACAGGAATGTTATGCCTAATCACCTTACATAAGGCAACCTGGCGTTACTGATGATAACTTACATAAAAGGATCAATTTCTATGCTTTATTAAATTGCTCACTCACTGAGATGGTTTTCAAAATCAAGAGAAAAATGCTTTCAGTCCAAATGTATTTCCTATCTTATGTCCAAAAGTAGAAGTCTTTTTTCTTGATTTAGCCATTAGCTACTTAACCCAACTGAGGATGTGCAATCAATATCTCCATACATATTTCAGGATATTTTATGAAATACCTTCTTCAGGTGGTATAATTCTTTATTCATTTACAACTTTTTTCCCTTCAAAGTCAAAAGATATCCAATCCTTGAAATCAATTACTTATTTTTAAAAACACTACACTATGCAAATCTTATATCAGGTTTATTTAATGTGCTAAAATTTACCCCAAAAATGCTTTTGTTTCCACCATTATAAAGGCGGTATATGCTCTTTGCACCCACTGTACTTTAAAGATGTTAGAAAGAGTAAAATTAAAGTCACCACTGTTAACATTTAAGTGCCTTTACTTTTAGTGTTTAATACTAAAAGCTGAAGGTTGCCAGATACAGTGTTGAGATCTTACTGTAGATGCAGCTGTGTGTCCTAGTTTCACTCTTTCACTCTCTCTCTCTTTTCTTTTTTTACATTTTATAACTACAGTCTGTGGGGTTACAAAGAATCAGACAGGACTTGAGTGACTGACACACTACCACTGTTCCCTCAAAGGCACCTACCATATTCAGGATAGAGTCAAACCCCTTCCATGTTCCCTTATCATCTGTCCCATTTAACCTCTTCTCTGTCCGCTCTCCTCTCCAACTCTTACCAGTCCCGTGCACTCTTTGCTTCAGGTGAACTGAACTACTGATACTTCCATTTCTTCCAATGAACTATGCTTCCTCACAAGCACTGGGAGGGTCCATCGTACATTCCTTTCCTTCTGCTGAGCATTCACTTTCAGGTAGACATTTCCTTCAAGTGGGATTCTCTAGCACACCCCAAAAATAGGCCCTGGGACCCTACAAAGCACACCAACTGTATCGTGTGCCCTCCCTATAGTGGGATAAACACCATCTCTCTCCATCCATGTTCACTCAGAACCTCAGCATGCTATCTTATTTTGAAACAGTGTCTTCACAGATGTAATTAGTTCAAGATCTTGAGGTGAAATCATTCTGGATTTAGGATAGACCCTAAATCCAATGACTGATATTTTCATAAGAGGAGAGGACACACCCAGAGTCACAGGGAAGAAGGTCACGTGAAGCTGGAGCCAGAGAGGGGAGGTGGGCTGCCGTAGACGAAGAAAGACTGTCAGCCACCAGACGCTGGAAGAAATGCAGCGGGGTGCTCCCTTAGAATCTCTGGAAGACACGTGACCCGCTGACACCCAGATTTCAGACTTCTAGCCTCTAGAGTTTTTGTCGTTTAAAGCCACTCAGTTTGTAGCTCTTTCTTACGGCAGCTCTAGGAAACTACTACAGCTCTGGTTCTAGACTTCCTGCAATATATTAATTGTTGTATAGATTTCAGTTTTCACTAAGACTCTATACAAAGCAAAAACGAATTCCATTGTTTTTAGCTTTATGTTCACTGCTTAGGACAGCACTTAGCACATAACAGACGATAGACATATGTATAAAAGAAAGAACAAAGAAAATTTTCATAAGAGTAGATATCTATTAAGAACCGAGCAACATTACTTTCTAACCGATGCTAATTTTACTGGCAAAATCTTTATTATCTGACTTTTTTGCTGTTAAGAGTTTGATACTTTTCGAATGACAGTTCTGAAGAAAGGCTTTAGAAACATCAAGTGTTTTTTACTTGCCCTACTCCCCATCGTAGTCCTAAAACTCTGAAACTCTTCTTGGGAACTTACCCTCTCCACATGCTAGCAGTTTCAGGGGAGTTGTTAATCAAGTGCCATGGCTCCTGGCAAAGGGCAAATGACTGAAACCCAGCCATGCACGCTGGCTTTGCGAATGTGGGAAGAACAGCATTAAACCACAGTATTGGTCCAGATTTGGCTCCATGGCAGTACTTTTCACAGTCTCTCTCCACTTCCTACCTCTAGATCCCTGGAAATGCTCTGGCTCCTGTCTTTCCTGAGAACTGTTTTTCTGATTACCCTCTGATTCCATGAGCTAACTCATATCCTTTCAACAAAATACTTTTTTGCTTAAAGTACACAGAACTCGTTTCTGTTACTTGCAAAATAAGAACTGTAATTCATAGAGACTCACCAACTGGAGATGTGATTAATATTAATACATAGAACTGACTGCTTCTATAAAGAGATGTTGACCATCACAGGTAGTCATTTGATCAAAACGTTTATAGTTTAGACTGTCAGGCCACTGAACTGATGAACTATGCAATTCAAAACTCATCATTTAACAATTTCCTTCTCTGAGATAGCCACTTCTAACTCTTCATTCATTGCACTTAATTATGTAAATCATTCCTCTTCATTTATTTCTGTCTTCATGTGAAAAAAATATCCTTTTTTAAAGAATCTTTTTGATAAGCTAAATTTCATCAATGTAGATTATGCTCTAAGAGCTAGGTAGATCATTTTGTAAAGAATGTTAGCTCTTGGGGAAACTTCAGAGGTCAAAAAAAAGAGAATGTTATCTCTAAATAGTTAAGGCTTTGATATACTATATAATACCCTCATCACATAAATAATTAGTTTAAGCTAAAAGCCCATAGATTACCACTCTGTAACATAGAGACTAACATATTTGATAAAAACCACTTTGCCTGTTTTCACTATTTCACTCAAATAGCAATCCATTCATGAATAAACCATTCGTTACAATTAAATATTACATAAATATACAAAGCATTTTTCCCTTTGTCTCTTCACTAAATGAAAACATATTAATATTATACAGGTAATGATTAATTTGAATATCATTAATTATTAGAATGGAAGTATGGTTTACACATACAGATGTCCTAACTGTAAATTTTTAATGTAGAATCAAAGGTCAGTAAAAGTAAAATGGCTTTCTTCAGTTTCAGCAAACAGCTTAAAAATGATTTCCTTTGGTATTTAAATGCTGATTAAGCATAACATATCTGCTGAATATGATTTGAAAATGCTTTCCACTGAGGGACTTCCCCAGAGACATTCTTCAGACAAGAGCACTATTAGTCTTACTTCACTTCAGTTCAGTTCAGTCACTTAGTCGTGTCCAACTCTTTGTGACCCCATGAACTGCAGCATACCAGGTTTCCCTGTCCATCACCAACTCCTGGAGCTTACTCAAACTCATGTCCATTGAGCCGGTGATGCCATCCAATCATCTCATCCTCTGTCGCCCCCTTCTGCCTTCAATCATTCCCAGAATCAGGGTCTTTTCCAATGAGTTAGTTCTTCACATCAGTTGGCCAAAGTAGTGGAGTTTCAGCTTCAGCATCAGTCCTTCCAATGAATATTCAGGACTGATTTCACTTAGGATCGACTGCTTGGATTTCCTTGCTGTCCAAGAGACTCCCAAGAATTTTCTCCAATATCACAGCTCAAAAGCATCATTCTTCAGTGCCCAACTTTCTTTATACTCCAACTCTCACATCCATACATGACTACTGGAAAAATCAATGCTTTGACTAGACAGATTTGTTGGCAAAGTAACATCTCTGCTTTAAGATATAAGTATTAGTAAGTAAGTATTAGTCTTATTATTATACAACTGAAGGGGGCAAAATATATATATACACTAGTCCTTTTCTGCTGCTTTCTTAACATTGCATTGCATTTCTGTCATCTATTTCTTCTACTTCTTATTATTGGCATCATTTTCCTTACACTTCCTACCTAATCTAGTATAAACTCTGTGAGGATGTACCTTTCAGTACTCTTAAAATTAGTACAGCCACATTCAAATCTAAACTTTATATAGGGTCTCAAAACTAAAACTCTCTTTTTTCCACACTTTTTTGACTTCTACTTCTTCCACACATTTACACTGAACATGCCTTTGCCTTTATTCTACCCTTAAACTATCCAGTCTTGCTCCATCATTAATTAGTCCAGAGTTTTCCTTTTTCTTACATGTGTTTCCATCTTAAAGGAGTCTGTAAGTTTTATTTTATTGCTGTTTCAAGCTTCTTCTCTTCATCTTTCATCTTTACCATTAGTTTACAACAGATGAAAACTTATTCTGTGCTGGCCATTATACGCATTCTGCAGGGCGCTCTGGGTACAAAAACAAACACACACCTATCTGATTACTGGAAAACGAGAATCCCAAAGAAAGGCAAGCAAAAGAACATAATATATCTGAAAAGCTTTATACAATTTTCTAGACCTATATTTAGGAATGATTAAAGATACACTTTGGATTTTAGGAAGTCAAGAGCCAGTTCACATGAGGAAATTATGTAATCCCACTTGAATTTTCAAAAGTCACGTTGCAGGAAAAGGTTTGAAGGGGAAATGCTCAGAAACAGACAGAGCACTTAGAGGCTATACTGCTACTTCTAAAAAGACATAATAATGGGATAGATGATAAAAATTTAAGGAATAGAATGCAAAAGACTGGTTAATAGATTAAAGGTTATGAGTATTAAGAAAAAAGCAGAAATTCAAATTAAGTTTTCCAATTTAGGAAATACAAAAAGAAAGATTGTGATTTTTAAGAATGTGAGATAATGATTCTACTGGTCTGGCTATACAAATGTATCCGATATCAAGCAAATGGAGGGATTTGGAAATCTAACAGAATAGCAAGACTCTCAGATGGCTTCTGCCTCCTGATATCCATGCCCTTTATGACCCCCTGCCACTGAATGTGGGCTTGATCTATGATGCACTTCTAAAATATAGCAGACTACAGAAAAGAGTGGTTTATTACTTTCCCATGGCTTCCATAACAAACCACCACAAAGTGGGTGACTGAAAACAACAGAAATTCATTTATTCATAGATTTGAAGGGCAAGAGTTGGAAATCAAGGTGTCAGAAGAACTACACTTCCTCTGAAGGGTCTAAGGGAGATTCTATTCTTGCCTCTTTAGCTGCTAGTGGTGCCAGGCAACCCTTGACTTGTGGTTGCATCATATCAGTCCTTGCCTCTGACTTCACAGAACCTTCCTTCTTCTCTATGTATTCCTCATAAGGATACATGTTATTAGGTTTAAAGCTCATCTAGTTAATCCAGGATGTTCCCACTCAAGATCCTTTATTTAATTCCATTTATCTTTATAAGCCTTTATTCTGTTTCCAAATACTGTCTCATTCACATGTAACACAGGTTAGGACTTGAGCTATCTTTTTAGAGGCCATCATTAAACTACCACAAATGGGATGACATTTCCTAGATTTGGTTATAGAGGAACACGGTTTCCATCACGGATGCTCACTTATGCTCTCTCTCTTGAATTGCTTGCCCCAGAGAAAGCTAGCTTTAATTTCATGGAAGCAACCCTCTTGAGAGAGGCCCTCCATGGCTGGGTCTGGAGTGGAAGCTTCAGCCCCCATTGAGCTCTGAAATGACTGTAGCTGCAGAGGACCTAGAGCCAGAAGCATCATCTAAGCTGTGCCCAGATTCGTAGTCCACAGAAAACTGTGAGATAATACAAAAGCGCTGTTTTAAGCTGCTAAGTTTTAAAGTGATTTATCAGAGAGAGAAAGAAAACTAACATGGAGCTCACAAAAACATCTAAGCTAGGGCAGGCATGATGAAGACAAATCATGGAAATGGATTCAATTTCACATCTAAGAAATATTTACAGAGTATCTATAAAAACAACATTGTGGTGAGTTTATTTAGAGTGAATTCATATCTGGAATGATAAATGATGACTCAATTCTCCAGAATCTTAGTCTCAGGAAATGATAGACAAAAGCACAATGCATGGTACAACTGAGGAATGTTTAATAAGTGGTGTTAAGGTTCATCAGGGGCACAAGATCTGGTCTCAGATCCAAAAATCGGGAAAGACTTCCTGGAAAAGTTGAATTCTTAACTTCTACAAACTTATCTATTTATAACTCTGTATTAGCAAAGTTCTCTTTTCTTTCAACAATGCAAAATTTAAGGCACCTCTAAGTGATAAGGATAATTTTCCTGTCCATTACACTAAGGCTTCTATAATAAATTTACTTAAGCTCTTAGGGCAGGAACATACATCCACTTTTGAGACTGCTAGAAATGCTAAATTACACACACACACACACACACACACACACACACACACACACACACACACAGTGGCTATGAATCAAATCAGGTCTTTACTTCTTATGTTTTATTTGGTGTAACTTATTTTTACTCTTATCGTGCTTGTAATTTTAAAGAAACTCACATCACTTTCCATAGGGAATAAATGAATCCTCAATTAATTACATAAGGAATTTCAATGAAATTTTAAAATGCTGAGTGCCTTAGCAAAGATACGAGCAAGAAACATGATAGCAAGGCAACACCAAATCTATTATTTGACCCACATGAAAATCCAATTTTTGCTGTTTCCCCCTCCCCATATCTGTTAATGCCATCAAGCTTTCCTAAGATAAAAAGCCCTCTCCTTAACCTTCCACCACATCTACAACTGCCTTATTTTTCATTTACACTATTTTCACCACAGATAAAGTGTCACTGATTCTTGTTTGAATTCTTGCAAAGTCTAGAAACACTGCTTCTATGTATAACCTTAATAACACTTGATGTCTTTGGAAAAACGGTATTAGTTGATAACCTAGCATCTACATCTCAATATAACTATCACTCTTACCTTAAGTATGATTCTGTTGTTACTCTGTCATGGTATATTCCTTTTTTTTTTTTTTTTTTGGCCATGCATGTCTAACTATAAGTACCTCAAAAGTGAGGATTATATCTTCTTCATCTGTTTTTTCTACAGTCCCTATCATAGTGCCTGGCAAGTCACAAGTGTTTAAACAGATGTTGGTGAAAATAAAGCAGAAAAGCCTACAAATTATTCTCTCTCCCTTTGGATTTGCTCTCCATTAGTCTAACACACATATCACTTCCAGATTAATCTTCTTAGAAGAAAGCACAGATCATCTTATTCCCCTGCAACTGTCCCTCATCATATAATGATGAAATATAAATGCCAAAGAGCAGGAATCCAAGGCACAGAACATATTTCTCATCACTCTGCTATATCTGCTGTATTTTCCAATTTTCTGAATACCCCCAGGCTTTCTCAGCTCTGTATCTATGCACCAATTAATTGATCCTCCATTTAAACGTTCACCTGTCAAATCCTACCTCCAATAAAAAGCACAACTCAACTGGTCTCTCATTTGTGAAGGGTTCAGTTCCTAAGCTAAAAGTATCATTATCAGCAATCACTCTTTCCTTTTACTTCTTTCTTGCCACTTAATACATACTATCTGTGCCTAAAGTACTGGAATATGTTTCTTATTACATCATATTTTATTGAAAATTATAAGAAGAAAGCAACTAGCAACTATTTTTATGTTTTCCTGCCCCTAATGTCCATTATCACCACCACCATACAATCAATAATCAAATAATCACAGTGCTTGAGCTGAGTGAAATAATGTTTTCAGCAGATATTAATCAAATAAATGTATACTTCACTTTCATCTATAAATAATGTACTTTTAGACAGTGTGAAAGGATTGTGCACATATAATATTTACTTCCCTTCTAGGCTTAGTTGTGTAAGAAACAAACTGGCTGAATACATGTGAGTAGAGGATGCTACTGCTCACAACCAAAATTTGGAATCTTAACTTAGTTTTTTGCATTTTTAATTCAACACAAACTGGGTTTGTTAGGGAAACTGTTTGAATGGAAAACTCTAGGTCAACAAATATTTTAAAAAATGACTACTGAAAACTATAACTCATTATCACCTTCTGGAGGTAATTTCAGCAATATAAATAAAAAGCTTTTAAAATATTATAGCCTTTGAATCAGTGATCCTAATTTTAGTAACTCTACTCATGCAAAATGAGCACTATTTATATCAACTTATCTATAAAGATATTCTCTGAATAATAAACCCAATCTAAAAACATTTTAAATCATGCATGTATATATTTAACAGATACAATGGAAAATATGAACATTAATTCATATTCTCAAATAGAACAAAATAGACTTGTTACAAAAATACTAAAGAAATTCAATAAAAAATACATATACTAGTTAGTCCAACATTGTTTAATGGGAAAAATCAACAAAACAAAAAACAAGTGACATAGAACAAAATAATAAAAGAAGTTATCTTTAGAGAACAGACATTCATGATTTCAATTTTATTTTGCTTTTATGTATTTTACCATTTGGCTCAATAAAACTACCTTTTTAAATAATTTGTACAAAATAAAGACATCTTTTATAGCTTCAAATAATTTTTCAAAACTGTGTTAAGTATAGAAATGAGAAATCATTTATTCTTACCTGGGTAGGTACGTTCAAATATAATTGAAAGAATAAGCAGACACTTGACTTTCAATTATACAGCTGCCATCCAAATTCTCCTTCAGTTTCTTTTCTATTGTGTATACCAGATGGAATCACATATAACTAAAAATAAAATTAAAATTGGACTCAATAGAGGTAATCAATAATTACACTTATGTGTATTATAATTTAGATATTATAACGCTTGTCCTAAAATTCTAATTACATTTCTTGTGAAAGTTCAAGAAAGTTACCCAACAATAGGAAAACCATGGTAAAGCATGTAATTTTTTTTGAAAAAGCAGAGTAACATTGCTAGAAAAGGGCAAAGAGTAAGATTGCTAGATAATGAGCTAAATGTTTTAACTCATGGATATGTTACTATTAAAACAGTGATGGTTGGTTGACAGTATACCCCCTCTCTCCCTCAGGCTGTATGACAACTCGGCCCAGCTGTCTTCTTCATTTATTAGCTAATGAGACTAACCAAGCACATACTCCGGCCCTGATTAAGAAGGTGAAACAAAATCGTAGAAAGCACTAACCTATTTTAACTTTTATTTCACTTCAACTGCTATGGAGAAGCATTTAGGGAGCTTACCCTTCCATTTATTCTCATGCTATAACTAGAACAGACACAGCAGCTTGTTAAGATTTTTACATTTTTATTCCAACAGCCAAAAAGGAAAAGTCCTTCCAGATGCAACAGCATAAATTATGCCTTCCTTTAATTCCATCATTTCAAATGGACCTCTGACATAAATTCAGATAGCAGGAAAAAAAAATTTATAGGATAGTATTTCTTCTTGCCAAAACAGCAAAAACAGTGCCTTTTTTTTTTTTTTGAGGAGGAGGGGGAGCACAAGATGGCTCTCAAATACTTTATTTCTGCCTCTTTGTATCTGAGCCATCTGAATATTCTGAAATGATTCTAACTTAGCCAAAATTTTCTTTAGAAGCCTGTTTATCTATTTGTTCACCGTATTCTTTTTCATTTTTCTAACATAAGTTTAGAGATAAAGAAAAAAGGTATCTGAGTTTGTGAGGCACCAGAGACAAACTCTGGGGCAATAATTCAAGTAAAAAAGCTTATCTGGAAGATACTAAAGCAGTAGGTTATAGTCAGATCATCAACAGCATCTTGCAGAGAAGGCAACAATTGTAAAATCTGAATTAAAATATGGGCAGGATATATTTTAAGGCCATTTATAGATATTCTATAATTTTAGTGAAATACCTGTTTATCTACCCAATGATGCTGCTGTTTATTAAATCATTTGCATGAGATGCTCTTGGGATTGATTCTTGGGGTATATAAGTGATATAATTTGTCTTTATCTTTCTTGAAAATATAAAACCTGCATTATCACGTACTTCCAGCTTTGGAAATAGATCTGTTCAACTTGAACAGGAAATTTCAAACATGGCACAGCTAAACTGTAACCATGAAATTATGTCACAATTTCCAAAGTGATTAACCAGGTCATTTTTTTTCTCTTTTGTCTGTCTTGGGGAATGAAAAGAAAAAAAGGAGACAAAACTATTTTTTAGCATAATGGCTATTTCCCTATATAATTTATGTGAATGTTAGTCTAATGGCATGAAATAAGAAAGAAATTAGCCAAGATAACATAAGTAATTTTGTTTAAAAAAAATAAAACTGTTAAAAATCACATTCCAACACTGGAGCGAAGTAAATATTTTCCTTAAAATGGTTAATTCAGTTTATCCCCACAGCTTTTATTTCTATCTCATATTGACTGAAATCCACTCTTACTGTGGAAAACACTTTCAACCTAGAATATTTTATGCAATGTGACAGAATAAAGAAGGGCATAAAAATACCCACATCAAAAAACAAGAATGAACTTGTGCCTACTTCTTTCTTCTTGCAGGAAAATGACACATACTCTTTAGTGGAGCTATTATTCCACTGTCTGATATGATTAGATTTATTTATATAAAGAGCATCTTCAATATTCTTGCAAAAACTGAGATATGCTTATGAGCTGTCTTTTTTAACACATTTTATTTTAAAATATAAAATCAATTTCCATGTGAATGATTCCTAAAATGATTCTTAAAATTTTCTTACAAATATATTACTCTCAATCTTATGCTATGTTGCCATTTAATACAAATTATGAAATTTGAAGAGGTACAAAAATTAAATAAAGCCAACCATTTTTTTTAACCAAGTGTTCATTCTTTCCAATAGTGTTAATTTCAGAAAACCATTATAAACATTGCAGTATGACTAGAAGCCTCAATTGGTTGATACAACATTTGTATCTTTAAATAGTCCATGCACATAAAAACCACCCTATATAAACAAGCCAGGCTAAAAGATATTCTTATTTGTCATCAAATGAAATAAAGACCACCATGAAACAGAGACCACCATTATCATGATCTTAAAACTTTTTCAAAATCATTTTACTACTTGTTTTTCTTTTTATAACTAGCTCAAACAATTTAGCAATATTACAAGCTAATTTCAAAAATGTTGCAAAAACAGTTTTCCTGAATATTCATTTCTTATTTATATTAGGTGCATCTAAATTCAAAATATGCCAAATAGGATTCTTGGTTCTCAATTATCTTTTTTTTTTTCTTTTTTTCCCTTAGTCCTGAGACTTTAATTCAGTAAATACTATAATTCTCATTCTAATTGTTCAAGACAGAAACCATGTATTACTAATCCCTTTTATTTCCCTTACCAGCTACATGCAGTTAAATCAAGAAAAAAATCCAATTATACTCAATACTGATCATTTCAATTTGTTACTTCTTCAAGTTTACTTCCTTACCAGGTCATCCATACTCAACTATGATTTCTCTAACAAGTAATATAAACATATCACCCTCTTGACAAAGTTTAAATGACTTAGCATGCCTTAGCATCTTCATCCAACTGCCTTAGGGATTGTCTTCTCAATGTTTTTTACCCTAATGTTCTAGGCCAAAAGTATAACATGATTGTCATAAGTGTCTTGGGATGATCATTTCCTGTGCATTCTAGTCTTTTTCTCACTAAGGCAGTGACGTTCATATAGCCCTGATATACTATTATGCTTTAGGAAAAGTAAAGTTGGAAAATTAGTTCATTAAAAAAAATTTAATGACAAATATTTCATGACAAATAGATTCAAGAGATTAGATCTCATAGACAGAGTGCCTGAAGAACTATGGGCAGAGGTTAATATCATTGTACAGGAGGCAGTGATCAAAACCATCCCAGAGGAAAAGAAATGGAAAAAGGCAAAATGGTTGTCTGAAGAGGGCTTACAAATAAACGAGAAAAGAAGAGAGGCAAAAGGCAAAGGAGAAACATAAAGATATACCTATCTGAATGTAGAGTTCCAAAGAAGAGCAAGGAGAGATAAGAAAGCCTTCTTAAGTGAACAAGGCCAAGAAATAGAGGAAAGCAAAAGAATAGGAAAAGACTAGAGATCTCGTCAAGAAAATTAGAGATATCAAGGGAACGTTTCATGCAAAGATGGGCACAATGAGGGATGGAAATGGTAGGGACCTAACAGAAGCAGGAGATATTAAGAAGACATGGGAAGAATACACAGAAAAACTGTACAAAAAAGTTCTTCATGACCCAGATTAACCATGATGGTGTGATCACTCACCTAGATCCTGATATCCTGGAGTGTGAAGCCAAGGGGGCCTTAGGAAGCATCACTACCAACAAAGCTAGTGAAGGAGATAGAATTCCAGCTGAGATACTTCAAATCATAAAAGATGAAGCTGTTCAAGTACTGCATTCAATATGTTGGCAAATTTGAAAAACTCAGGAGTGGGCACAGGATTGGAAAATGTGAGTTTTCATTCCAATCCCAAAGAAGGGCAATGCCAAAGAATGTTCAAACACATAATTGCGCTCATTTCCCCTGCTAGTAAGTGAGTGAGTGAAAGTCACTCAGTAGTGTCTGTCTGTTTGCAATCCCTTGGACTATACAGTCCATGGAATTCTCCAGGCCAGAACACTAGAGTGGGTAGCCGTTCCCTTCTCCAAGGTATCTTCCCAACCCAGGGATCAAACCCACGTTTCCTACATTGCAGGCAGATTCTTTCCCAGCTGACCCAACAGGGAAGCCCCATGCTAGTAAGCTTATGCTCAAAATCCTTCAAACTAAATGTCAGCAGTACTTGAACCAAACACCTCCAGATATACAAGCTGGATTTAGAAAAGGCAGAGGAACCAGAGAACAAATTGTCAACATTTGTTGGATCATAGAGAAAGCAAGAAAATTCCAGAAAAACATCTACTTCTGCTTCATTGACTATGCTAAACCCTTTGACTGTGTGGATCACAATAAACTGGAAAATTCTTAAAAAGATGTAAATACCAGACCACCTGATCTATCTCCTGAGAAACCCCTATGCATGTCAAGAAGCAAGTTAGAACTGACCATGGAACAATGGACTCATTCAAAATTGGAAAGGAGTACATCACAGCTGTATATTATCACTCTGCTTTTTTAACATAAATGTTGAGTATATAAGCTATTTATACTTAAATGTGTGTGTGTGTGTGTGACATTTCACACACACAAGCTGGTATCAAGATCTCCAAGAGAAATATCAATAACCTCAGATATGCAGATGACTCCACCCTTGTGGCAGAAAGCTAAGAGAAACTAAAAAGAGCCTCTTGATGAAAGTGAAAGAGGAGAGTGAAAAAGTTGGCTTGAAACTCAACATTCAAAAACTGATCGTGGCATTTGGTCCCATCACTTCATGGCAAATAGATGGGAAAACAATGGAAACAGTGACAGACTTTATTTTCTTGAGTTCCAAAATCACTGTGAATGATTACTGCAACCATAAAATTAAAAGACACTAGCTCCTTTGAAGAGAAAGTGTGACAAATCTAGCCAGAGTATTAAAAAGCAGAGACATTACTTTGCCGACAAAGGTCTGGATAGTCAAAGCTATGGTTTTTTCAGTAGTCATATCATGGATGGATGTGAGAATTTGACCATAAGGAAGGATGAACACTGAAGAATTTATTCCTTTGAATCTTGATTCTGGAGAAGACTCTTGAGAGTCCCTTGGGCAACAAGATCAAACCAGTTAATCCTAAAGGAAACCAACCCTGAATATTCATTGGTAGGGTTGTTGCTGAATATCCAATACACTGGCCACCTGATGAAAAGAGCTAACTCATTGGAAAAGACTCTGATGCTGGGAAAAATTGAAGGCAGGAGGAGAAGGGGACGACAGAAGACAAAATGGCTGGATGGCATCACCAACTCAATGGACATTAGTCTGAGCAAGCTCCAGAAGATGATGAAGGACAGGAAGCCTGCAGTGCTGCAGCCCATGGGATCACAAAGAGTCAGACATGACTGAGGGACTGAATAACAACACAAACAAATATTGGTTGAACACCTACTTAAAGTCCAATTGTATTAGTCGTTGTTGCTGTTGTATTGTCACTAGGTCAGGTCCAGCTCTTCTGCAGCTCCGTGGACTATAGCCTTCCAGGCTCCTCTGTCCATGGGATTTCCCAGGCAACAATACGTTGCCATTTCCTTCTCCAGGGGATCTTCCCAACCCAAGGATCGAACCCACATCTCCTGCATTGAAGGCAGATTCTTTACCACTCATCCACCAGGGAAGCCCTGTATTAATCATTAGGGAGAGGAAAATAAGTCTATACTCCCCTTTGAGTCTGTCAAAGCAATAATGACTATGTTAATGGCAAAATGAGGTATTGAAGAAACAAACAGAAAGTTCAGGAAATTCTTCCTTAAAAAAAGGGAACCTCTGAACCATCAGTTTAGAATTTGTCCAATGAAGAGATTAGCTGGCAGAGGGAACATTGTAAGCAAAGGTAGTGAACAAGAAAAAACATGCCACCTTTAAGGAATGCTAGTGATTAGTGATTTTGAAATAAAATACTTGTGAAACTATTTATGAGAATTTTTTTACAGTAAGATAAGACTATATCAAGAAGCCTCCTGAATGACTTGTCAAAATTTGGGTTTTATCCTAAAGGTGATATGAATATGATAAAACAGGGAAGTGGTACAAGGTAAAAGACGATGAGGATAGCAAACTATTTCTTAGAAATCTGTGTATGTTTGCTAAATGGCAATGCAAAAATAGAAATAGACTCAGGGCATTCATATTTGTAAGACATAAAAGGGGAATGATTCTTGGGATTTAATTTATGTAGGAGGAGAGCTCGACAAAGACAACACTGATCCTGCCCTTTCCTACTACTCAGAGATATCAGTCTAGACCAAGAATTGGCATCATTCCTTATTGTTCTATGTGTACTTTAAGTTATCTACAATCAGTTCTCAGAATGATAAAGGAAAAAGTGATATAAGATGAGACAGGACAAACTATTTCAGAATATCAATTTTAACTTACCAATTTGAAAACAAATTAAATCTAATTCTTTCCTCTACATTTGACACAGAACTTTTAGCAGAACTTTGAAGCTGTCACCAGCAGGAAATTTTCCTAATTAGAAGTTGGAAAACAAACATTAAGTCATTCACTCTTGCTTCAATCAGTGGAAAACACAAGCCACTTTCTATGAAACTTTTGGTTATTACACTTTTCGGTATAAATAGATTAAAGTAAAGTCTTTGTTCTTTTTAACATTAACTCTTCACAAACTTTGACCTCTCAAATATTTAGATACTCTTATCTAAAACACAGTATAGGCAGGAAGATGGATTCAAAGTAGTGATAAGTGGCCACAGACTAAAAATTTACTTGCCTTAATGAATGATGTATGGCAAAGTGAAATTCATACTGAGCGACTGAGCATGCATAATTATAAAATGTAGATGAAATAAACAAAATAAACCACAGATAGTGCCCAGCACATTAAAATAAAAAGGACCTGGTAATTCAAGACACTTTAATTCAAGGCGCTTACTTATGATGAATTGTTTAAAAGTTCTACATTTCATAATATAAGTAGAGCTATAGTACATATATCTTCATACATAAATATTTGTGCTCATCTTAAGTTATTCCCTTATAATGGCTTCTTGGAAGTTAAATTACTAGGTGAAAAAGTATTTGATCTTTGGAGTATTTTCTAATATACCACAAAGTTGCTTTCCAGAAAGATATACCAAAACAGACTTCCATTAACAGCAAATGATAATGTTAACTTCAAACCACCCTTTCTAGCAATTTTTTTTTCTCATCTTTTGACAATCTGATTATCCAAAAATTGTCTTTTTCTGAAACATGTACTTCTTTAACTACAAGCGAAATACAAGTTTCATGTTTAATTTACCAAATACTTAATTTATAATTTTATTTTCCTTTTGGTGTGGTTTTTATTTTTACTTTTGTGCTAATCTTAAATTTATTTATTTTTTAATTGAAGGATAATTGCTTTACAGTATTGATGATTTCTGCCAAACATCAACATGAATCATGCCCCCTCTCTCTTGAACGTGCCTCCCAAGTGCCTCCCCATCCCACCTCTCTAGGTTGTTACAGAGCCCTGGTTTGAGTTCTCTGAGTCATGAGGCTTCTTGAGATGTTGATGCAAATAAGTCTCAGGACCTTTGATCTTTTAATTTTTTCTGCCTCCATTTCTCCTCTCTCAGATAACTATATTCAATTCCTCTACAGAACTAGGAAGGATTGTTTTTAAAGTTTCCCATAATGTCAGTTACATGTTTTACATGCAAAATCATATAAGCCACTAATCCTTAAATTAAGATCTTAGCTATGAACTGACACAAAGGTATTAAAGCAACTAAGACATTTTCAAAAATGTCAATAAGCTTTACCTAATTAATGTTATAATTTTATACATCTAGAATAGTTTATAGATTTAATTAGGCTTAATTTTAAAGTAGTCACTTTATTTAATCTCCTACACTGGGACTATTTCTAAAACACTGCAAATATGAATTTTAGCACCATTTAGAAACAGAATTTTTCCCAACTATTCCTCACTTTTAGGTATTTTCTCTCCTTCTTTCATTCCTTCTTTCCTCTCTCCTGCCTTCTTTCTTTCCATTCTTCTTTCCTTCCTTCCTTCATTTCAGAAGATGAAAATTATGAGTCACTATTCTTTACTATAGTATTTTAAAACATTAAAAAAACATATTCAGGTAATTAAAGAAACATTTATAAAACACCTATGATAGGGGCCACTTTTAATTTTTAAAAGAATATTTCTACCCAAAACTGTAACAGTGTGTATGGACATAGAGCACCTATTCAATAAACACTCTTAATTAAGTAAGCATTTTTGTAAATAGTCCCACAATAGAGGCTATTCAAATGAAGGGAATCAAGAAACTGTGGCTGAGTCCTTAATGAAAAATTGGACCAGAAAACATTCATTTACTTGGATTATGTAAAAAGTCATTAGTTTAATTTTTCCAGTCCTGTGGAGTTTACTTTTATTGATGCTAATATCCATGAAATGAGTAATGTATTTAAAGACAAATTTCAGTGAGCTGTGACACAGTGTTCCAATTTCCCACAGTTAAAGCAGAGGGTGGGGAGAAGGGTTTTACTAATCCTTGCCTCTACTGTAAATTGATTGCAATGTTACCATCATTGGATATAATTAAATTAAATTGTACAAACTATGCAATAAAATCTGCAATACCTTCTACAGCAACAAAATTCAGCACAAAAATAAATGTATTAATGTATGTACTGTTAACCAAATAATTATTTTGCAAGTAAGAAAGTCTCAGAAATGCTATGATCACAAGTATTTTGCAAGATGATTGGTTATGTACCCAGGCCTTTCTTCAGCAATCAAACATTTTCTGTATCGAGGTTTTTTTATTCTTTATGTTGTTCTACTACCAAGTATTAGTACACCATTTTAAACTCCTGCTCTTTTGCTCAATGGGACTCATATATAATGGTACATACTTAATTTAATGTGGTACACTATAATGGTACACTCTTCATTTAATTAGTATATACATACATTATGCTTTGCTGCTGTCATCACCACCTGTCACCAAAATAAAAACAAAGGCAAAACAAGGCACAGACTCACGTAGTTCTCCCTTGCAGACCTACACTTCTTTCCTACTTACTGGTAGTTATGTTTGCCTGGGGTTATTATAGGTCCAGGACTGGCAAATGAATGCACCGTAACCCTAGTCATAATTATTCTTGTTCAGGAATGGAAAGTTGAACTAAGTGACAACAAAGAAAATCAAATCAACCCTTTTCTAAAACTATTTAGAAAGAAGCAATCTCTAGTCACTTCAGTTGACTAACTGGGGGATTGAAAGCCTGGTGACTTTGTCCTGCCTTAAAATGTATCCAACTAAATGGAAAACAAACGACGAGAGTGCCTAGATTCGGCCATGTCTGAAACATCATTATAAAACTTTCAATTATGATAGCCGATATATACTTTGTTAAGCTTAACTGAGTTTTAATTGGTTTTCTGTCAAGTACAACCAAATTATCACTCTCAAATATGTTACTTACTAACGTGTAAAAATATTTTATTAAATTTCCATGTAAACGTTCCAAAATTGAGCTAACAGTATAAAATAATTGATGTATTAAAAACAATAAAAATTTTCTACAAGATTGTTATTCAGCAACTCTCCTGGTGTTCTGAAGGCATCTGTTCTTGAAGCTGAAAAGGGACATAATGTGCCTTCAATAGATTTTTCAGAATTAGCAGGGCAAAACTTATATGCTATAAAATGTTTGGTTTTCTTAGGAAATCATATAATACAGTCTTTCATTAAATTTAGATCAGAGTATTACATTAATCACATCTTTACTTGAAGTCAAGTATAATCTGATTGGTTTAAACAATTACAAATAAACAGATTCAGGATAGATGTGAACAATTTAATAAATCTGATGTGCAATAAGAAGTGTGGAGCTTTACTAATTAAAAAATTACACAAGATGAATAATATCTCTTCCTGATGAATTAATATAATGGCTTACATGAAAGTAAATAAAAAACTGATTGGCAGCTAAAGAGAATTATTCCAACCTGATTATACTCTAAAAAGGTCCTTTCTTATTTCTTCGATGCTCTTCAGAAAGATACTAGCTAAGTAAATCTTCAGTGCCTTACTAAGTGGTCATAGAAGTTCCTAAGGAAATTACCTGCTTTGACACCTGGAACTTTCAGAGATTTTCACTGTCTGATAAGGATTTTATATCTACTAGGTGGTATCTGAATGACCTATTAAAAAAAAAAAAAAGACTTGAACTACTGGTGTTTGTAGAACTGGAAAAATAAACTTTATTTTTATAAGACACCTAAGGATATATAAGATACCTGGGTCACTGTGAAATGAAATTTCACAATTTCATTTTTAAGACTGGGTGTACAAAATATCATAAGGCACCATAAACTTCTCCCAAATATCAGCTGTGAAGAAATAAAAGTTTCAGTTACTAAAGTTCACTTCTCTTCAGTATTTGTTAAGAAAAAAAGTTTTTTTAAGAAAATCTTATGGCCATTTTCCTTTTTGTTAAATGGGTTTAAATATATTAAATTATTTAAATATTCATGAGTTTGAGCAAACTACCCAGTTACCTGATTCTTCTCTAGAATTTTCTCTCCACTTACCCCCTCTCTTTAGACCTTAGCCCCATCTCAAACATAAATCAACAAACTATAATTACCAAAGAAAGAAGTCATGGATTATAAAAATGCATGTGAATAAGTCCTTCCCCTGACCCCTATAAAATAAATATATAAAACACAATAAACGAGCATTACATTTATCCCAACTATAAACATCTTTCTCTTCAGCCTTCTCTGTTACACATTTTCCTCACCAGAAGAGAGACATATCTACCTTGACAAAAAAAATTTAAAAAATCTCTCTTTCAGTTATTCTTTGGTTACTCTGTGATAAATGAAGACAGTTTCCTATTTGTGAGCCAAGGAGATTGCAATCATCTCATCTGAGCCTAATTTCCCAAGACACAAGGTCCCAAAACCCAAGGATATGATTTGGCATAGATATAGCAAGCATTTACTCAGTTCACAGATTTACCAGAATAGTAAAAGGTGTGGAAATGTCAACATAATTAGGTCAAATCTAATTTTACTTGACAATTACATATTCTGTAAGTAACTTAAGAATCTGCCTGCAATGCAGGACACCCGGGTTTGATCCCTAGGTTGGGAAGATCCCCCAGAGAAGGGAATAGCTACTCATTCCAATCTTCTTGCCTGGAGAATTGCTAGGACAGAGGAGCCTGGTGAGCTACAGTCCATGGGGTCACAAAGAGTCAGACAGAACTGAGCAACTAACACTTTCACTTTCACATTAGGTCAAAGTAACTTACAGAATAGTTATAACAAAATGCCTGGGACACCTATCCTCCCTCTCTTCTAGAGTATTTTCAAAGAAGTTATGTATGAGAGCACTTTCAAAACTGTAAAGCACTATATAAACAGGATATCATGTTACTAAGCCAAAAAAAGATGCATCCAGGAAGCATTTATGACGTGCTGAAAAGGTAACATCTACAACCAAATTTCCCTTTTCTAACAAGTGATGTCAAAGTCCACACATGCATGGAAACTTTTGCAAAGACATGTCATTAGAATTCAACACTGAGCCATAGAAAATAGAAAATCATGTAATAATAGCTATGTCTAATTTGCAAGCTGTGAGTATTTAAAATAAGTAAATGATTAAAGATCAGTTTTTAATGCTCCTAGTCTATTATTACAGGGAAAGTACTAGTATTAGCCATAGTAGGTCACTCCTCTGGAGCACTTCATTGCTATTTAGTCACTCAGTTGTATCCGACTCTTTGCGACCCATGGACTACAAAACGCCAGGCTTCCCTGTCCTTCAACATCTCCTGGAGCTTGCTTAAACTCATGTCCATCAAGTCAGTGATGCCATCCATTCATCCTCGTTGTCTCCTTCTCCTCTTGCCTTCAGTCTTTCCCAGCATCAGGGTCTTTTCCAATGAATCGGCTCTTCACATCAGGTGGCCAAAATATTGGAGCATCTTACGACCAGGTAAAACTGGAGCACTTACAACCAGATAAAACTGGGCAAACCAGTCTTCATCTCTTTGGTATATATGAAGACATTTAAGATCAAATCATATCAGTACATTCTTTTAGGCAATGAAGACTTCATTGAAAACAGCCGACAAAGATGATATTACCAAGACCACATCCTCTCAATGTTTTACTGAACCACTCAACAACAAAAAAGGTGAAATGAAAGAAAGAAAAGCCTTCCCATCTCCTAGACTTAGACTGAGGCAAAAGAGAAACAGTGATCAGCAACCTGTTTAATAGATCTGCCTCTCTCCAAAATATGACTGAAAAGTTTATGGTAATCAGACTGCTGAGTTGTTTCAGTCATGTCCAACTCTTTGAGACCATAAGAACTGTAGCCCACCAGGCTCCTCTGTCCATGGGATTCTCCAGGCAAGAATATTGGAGTGGGTTCCCATTTACTTCTCCAGAGGATCTTCCTGACCCACAGATCAAAATTGTGTCTCCTCTTTTTCCGGTAAGCAGCCTGAGGTGACCCCTAAAAATGGTGTGCTATTCACTCGACCCAGAAAACCCCACAAATTCATGCAAATCAAGAGGTTCAAATCTTTGCCTTCACTTTAAGAACACTCGTGAAACTGCCCAGGCCATAAAGGGTATGCATATCCGAAAAGCCACCAAGTATCTGAAGGATGTCACTTTGAAGAAGCAATGTGTGCCATTCTGTCGTTACAATGGTGGAGTTGGGAGGTGTGCACAGGCCAAACAGTGGGGCTGGACGCAGGGTCAGTGGCCCAAAAAGAGTGCTGAATTTTTACTACATATGCTCAAAAATGCAGAGAGTAATGCTGAACTTAAGGGCTTAGATGTAGATTCTCTGGTCATTGAGCACATTCAAGTGAACAAAGCCCCCAAGATGCGGCGCAGGACTTACAGAGCTCATGGTCGGATTAACCCCTACATGAGCTCTCCCTGCCACATTGAGATGATCCTTACTGAAAAAGAACAGATTGTTCCTAAACCAGAAGAGGAGGTTGCACAGAAGAAAAAGATATCCCAGAAGAAACTGAAGAAACAGAAACTCATGGCCAGGGAATAAATGCTGCAAAAAATAAATGCAAATAAAAGTAAAAAAAAAAATTGTGTCTCCTGCGGCTCCTGCACCACAGGCAGATTCTTTATCACTGAGCTTACTGGGAAGCTCCCAGTAATCAGAATGTGATGTTATATAAAATGTTCTTTCCTCATCTCCTCACCAGTTTTATTTATCCAATGAACATTTACTGAAAACCTACTCAGTGCGAGGCACTGGAGATACAGGTGAAGAAACAGTGCTTTGAATCTAGTAGAGGAATCAGACATATGGACGTATTACATAACTTGTTACTATAAAAGCTAAAATAGATGTCATCTTATTAGGAGCTTGGGTATAACTTAATTCTTAATTTCTAAACAGTAATCTATTTAGACTAGGTTAGTCACTGATAATAAACATTTTAGGTTCTTCTAACCTTTCAAAATATTTCAATGGTATAACAACATTTTATTTTCAAAACAACTCTGTCCCATATGTAGGACTCTGTTTCCTTATTTGGCAAAAAAAAAAAAAATCAATACAGTCGATAATCAGAGACATATTAGAAGCATCAGAATCAAGACTGCAGCTTAGGAAGTTTGACTATTTTCTTTTCATGACTAGAGGATAATACATCTAGTTTGCAAGCTAAAATCCTGTGTACTAATTATCATTGTATTTCACACATTTTTGGTGAACTCTAAATTTTTATTGACAATACTAGAAAAGAAAATCTCTTACCCACTGTCGCTAAACCATATTTTTCTGAGAAAATTATTCTAAGCTATGAATTGTTCATTATCAAATAAAATGATGATGAAATTTACTTTTGTCATTAGAACCTGCCAAGAAAACTTTCTACAGAAGAAAAGAGACACAGTGTGAAGGCTGAAAGAATATATTAGGTGATTATACACAATGAAAATTGCTCCCTAATCAAGGATACCATACTTTTCAACCAACTTACATCTTGCCAGCTGAATCATGGGCTTACTGTATATCTGAATTAGATAAAAACTGCATCACTTTCTTTGTGCTTGGTACATAGTAAATCCTCAATAGATTAATGGGAAAGATTTGGGCAAGAAATGACAAAAAAAAAGAGTACTAAAAGAAAAATCTTATCAATAAGTCATCAAGTTCCATCGTGCCCAAAATCAAACAAATTAGAAGACAGGAACAATAATAAAACCACACACACACAGCTAAATAGAAGCCACACATACATTTAAAGACAAACTTGTCTCACATTTAAAAAACTCTGACTCTGCTTTTTGTCAGTGTTACCTGTATAGTCTTTGAGTATCTGCTCAGGGACTTTGCAGATAAGTAATTTATCCAAGATAGAGACAACACTCTGGGATGCAATCTTTATCACTTCTTAAACCTGAAAGAGCATTACCTACTCCTAGATGTCACCATTACTGAATAGGTTTAACTCTCTTTAGAAGCTGTTTATATATTTTAAGCCCTACCTATGGGCTGAAATAACCCATAAAGCAGTAAATGAAAATGAAGCTGGAAAGAAAATGTGTGAATTAAATGAGGGGGATGATAAATAAAATATGCAATGAGATTCGAGAAAGACCTCTAAAACTTAGTGAGGAACAATTATTTCTCATTTATTACTGATCGTTTCATCAAGGCCAAAATACATGGAGGGTCAACTGTGAGAAACACACTGGGCTGGTGTTTTGGGTTCCCAACCACTGAACTCCTTATGCCAAAGTAATTCTCACTATATGCGAACTAGCCATCTGTTTCTCCCCAAATGCCTGCCATGCCTTTAAATCCCACCTATGAGGGTCCTGCATTTATCCTCCTGCTATAAGTGTAACCTACCAGGATGCACTGGGCATAACTCTGCGCCTTTGGGACTAGAGTGAGCACTTGGGCTAAGACTATGTCTTCTAAGCTGTGAGTGGGGACCTGGTGTAAAAGCTCCACGGAAGCAAAGCAACAGTGGGTTACCTGGACCAAGAACATGCTCTAGACTCTGAGTTCTGATGGAAAGAGAATCAAACTATTTGGAGCAGAAAATAAGACACAGGGAGAAGATGCTTAATAGATGTTATGAGGCAATAGAACTCATAAAAATAATGACTATGAGTGATCAGAAACTGAGTAAGAAGAAAGGAGAGAAATATAAAAATGAGAGGAGGTTGGTAGTGGCAAGAAAAGCAGACTTCATTCTGGCAGAAGAGAATCAACTCTGTCACTAGGATGGTGGAGACAGAATCGGCTCAGAGCTATACTGGTTGCTTCGCATTTCTGAATCTCAGTCCATTATCCCAGTCCTTAATGGCTGGACACATGACTGGGACTTCTGTCTTCTTCATTCCTAAATATAACCTTACTGAGGAAACCTGAGTAAGCCTTTTCCTTGCATCAGTTCAGTTCAGTTCAGTCGCTCATTTGTGTCTGACTCTTTGCTACCCCATTAACCGCAGCACGCTAGGCCTCCCTGTCCATCACCAACTCCCAGAACTTGTCCAAACTCATGTCCACCGAGTTGGTGATGCCATCCAACCATCTCATCCTCTGTCGTCCCCTTCTTCCTTGCATCAAAAGAACCTAATCTTGTGTCTGGGATCCAGAGTCACTTAAGGAATGAATCTTAAAACTACAAATGAAGAAAGTTTCACCATATATAATGTTGTAAAAATGACATTTTTCCTGTGTAAAATTAATACATTCTCAAAACAGTAATGTTGAAAAAGCTGAATGGCTATGTGAAGATCTACAAGACCTTTTAGAACTAACACACAAAAAAGATGTCCTTTTCATCAAAGGGGACTGGAATGCAAGAGTAGGAAGTCAAGAAACACCTGGAGTAACAGGCAAATTTACTCTTGGAGTACAGAATGAAGCAGGGCAAAGGCGAACAGAATTTTGCCAAGAGAATGCACTGGTCATAGCAAACACTCTCTTCCAACAACACATGAGAAGACTCTACACATGGTCATCACCAGACAGTCAACATCGAAATCAGATTGATGATATTGTTTGTAGCCAAAGATGGAGAAGCTCTACACAGTGAGCAAAAACAAGAACAGGAGCTGACTGTGGCTTAGATCATGAACTCCTTATTGCCAAATTCAGACTTAAATTGAAGAAATAAGGGAAACCACTATACCTTCAGGTACACCTAAATCAAATCCCTTACGATTATATAGTGGAAGTGAGAAATAGATTTAAGGGACCAGAAATGACAGAGTACCTGATGAACTATGGATGGAGGTTTGTGACATTGTACAGGAGACAGGGATTAAGACCATCCCCAAGAAAAAAAAAAATGCAAAAAAGCAAAATGGCTGTCTGAGAAGGCCTTACAAATGTGAAAAGATGGGAAGTGAAAAGCAAAAGAGAAAAGGAAACAGATACCCATTTGAATGCAGGTTTCCAAAGAATAGCAAGGAGAGATAAGAAAGCTTTCCTCATCCATCAGTGCAAAGAAATAGAGGAAAACAGCAGAATGGAAAAGACTAGAGATCTCTTCAAGAAAATTAGAGATACCAAGGGAACATTTCATGCCAAGATGGGCTCAATAAAGGACAGAAAAGGTATGGACCTAACAGAAGCAGAAGATATTAAGAAGAGGTGGCAAGAATATACAGAAGAACTGTACAAAAAAGATCTTCACAACTCAGATAATCATGATGGTGTGATTACTCACTTAGAGCCAGACATCCTGGAAGGCGAAGTCAAGTGGGCCTGAGAAAGCATTACTACGAACAAAGCTACTGGAAGTGATGGAATTCCAGTTGAGCTATTTCAAATCCTAAAAGATGATGCTGTGAAAGTGCTGCACTCAATATGCCAGCAAATTTGGAAAACTCAGCAGTGGCCACAGGACTGGAAAAGGTCAGTTTACATTCCAATCTCAAAGAAGGGCAATGCCAAAAAATGCTCAGACTACCACACAATTGCACTCATCTCACACGCTAGTAAAGTAATAGTCAAAATTCTCTAAGCCAGGCTTCAGCAATATATGAACCATGAACTTCCAGATGTTCAAGCTGGTTTCAGAAAAGGCAGAGGAACTGGAGATCAAATTGCCAACATTCACTGGATCATTGAAAAGGCAAGAGAGTTTCAGAAAACATCTACTTCTGCTTTATTGACTATGCCAAAGCCTTTGACTGTGTGGATCACAATAAACTGGAAAATTCTTCAAGAGATGGGAATACCAGACCACCTGACCTATGTCTTCAGAAGTCTGTATGCAGGTCAGGAAGCAACAGTTAGAACTGGACACGGAACAACAGACTGGTTCCAAATAGGAAAGCAAGTACATCAAGGCTGTATATTGTCACCCTGCTTATTTAACTTATATGCAGGATATATCATGAGAAACACTGGGCTGGATGAAGGACAAGCTGGAATCAAGACTTTCGAGAGAAATATCAATAACCCCAGATATGCAGATGACACCACCCTTATGGCAGAAAGTGAAGCAGAACTACAGAGCCTCTTGATGAAAGTGAAAGAAGAGAGTGAAAAAATTGGCTTAAAACTCAACATTCAGAAAACTAAGTTCATGGCATCTGGTCCCATCACTTCATGGCAAACAGATGCGGAAACAGTAAAAACAGTGGCTGACTTGATTTTCTTGGGCTCCAAAATCAGTGCAGATGGTAAATGTAGCCATGAAATTTAAAGAAGCTTCCTCCTTGAAAGGAAAGTTATGACCAACCTAGACAGCATATTAAAAAGCAGAGGCATTACTTTGCCAACAAAGGTCTGTCTAGTCAAGGTTATGGTTTTTCCAGTAGTCATGTATGGATGTGAGAGTTGGACTATAAAGAAAGATGAGCGCCAAAGAATTGATGTTTTTGAACTGTGGTTTTGGAGCAGACTCTTGAGAGTCCCTTGGACTACATGGAGATCCAACCAGTCCATCCTAAAGGAGATTAGTCCTGGATGTTCACTGGAAAGATTGATGCTAAAGCTGAAATTTCAACACTCTGGCCACCTGATAAGAAGAGCTGACTCATTGGAAAAGACACTGATGCTGGGAAAGACTGAAGGCAGGAGGAGAAGGGGAAGACAGAGCATGAGATGATTGGATAGCATCACCGACTCAATGGAGATGAGTTTGAGTAGACTCCCGGAATTGGTGATGGACAGGGAGGCCTGGCATGCTGTGGTTCATGGGGTCACAAAGAGTCAGACACTACTGAGCGACTGAACTGATCTGAACTGAGTGAAAAGGAAAAAGTCACACAAATTAACATAGCTCAAGTAAATGGAAAAAGTGTACTCTCCAAGAAAGAAAATATGCCTACATTTTGTAGACATCTGTTCTCCTACAGCTAATTCAAAGCAAAAACAAACAAACAAATCGGTGCCATGATTTTTTATTCTTTATTAGAATATTAAAGCAAGCAATTTAGCTATGTCTTCTGTGTTTCTTTGTTACGTGTAAAACATTTTTAAATCAAGGCTAAATGAAATGTATTCATAGACTATATCAGTATAGCAAAAAATATAATACAGTATTTTCAATTTTAGGTATCTTCCAACACCAAGATAGTCCAAACGTTTTTCCTAGATTATCTTTATTTATGTATTAGATTTTAGTTTCCTATATTATAAAAATTAGATGCAGAATTTTTACTATACTTAAAAATCGTATCTTGCAGTTGGGAAGAAGGAAGGAATATAAGAAAAAGGGAAAGAGAGGGTCAGAAGGGAGAAGAAGAGAGGATAGTATATAGAAAGAATCTAAAGGAGAAATATAAGGATGCTACGAGGGGAGGAGAACAGAGGCAGGGGACAAACGGTTACCGCATGCCTTGGAGCATCACCTCATCCTTACTGCAGGCTTCAGGTCAGGCTCTTGCACACCCTCTCTAGAGCCGAAGTACAGAGGGAAGAGAGCAAATAGGCTTTCCATTTCTCATTCACTGACGCTGGTCACTCATCTTACTGACTGAAGGTCATGCCGATCGCTCTGGCTCACAGTCTCCTGCCTCCTGAAGCTGCCCACTCTGGTAAAAGGACTCAGATACCCACATTCCTCATCGTGTATCTCTTCTCTAGGCTTCAATATGTAACTGTGACAAACCTGGTACCTGATCTGGGTTCCTAGGATAATACTGTACTTTTGTCACACCTCTAGAACTAAAACTTGACAAATAAATCCTATTTTCTGACATGAGCTCACCTAGACTTCAAAATAAAAGCAAAACAAGAAACATCTGTGGAAGCCCAGGGGACACATGTATTAAACACCATCTCATTCTCCATGGCTGTGCCAGGCCCACAAGTTGATGCTCCCTGTTGCTTCATCCTGAACTCCTGGTGTTAATCCATTTTCTCAAAAGTGCCTGGAGGCAGGCTCAGGTCACCTTGGCCACCAGCGTTCTGTCCACTCACTGGAGTTCCACTGTCTACCCTATGGTTGAGGCAACTTCCCCAGCCCCTGCCCTTTCCTTTACCCTTCCCAGTCAGTTCACACAAACACTAAGAGAAAAATCTTTACTAAAATTCTTTTATTTAAACAATATTTATTGAGAGTTGGGGATATGTCCAGACAGTAGTGATACAGTGATGGACATGACAGATTACCAGTCCTCAAATAATTTATTTTCTATTTATCTGCATATATAAACTAAAATCTAACTACATGCAAAAGTAAAATCGCTGTCTGTTTGTTACTACAATATATAAAAACCTGTGAGCTCTCTTCGTAGAGACAGACTGCTCCAAATTAGTTGGGTTTCATTTGAACATGCTGACGTTCCAGGAACCTGGTACTTTGAACATGCTGCTTGGAATGTAAAATCTTCACTTTCCATTGTGAATTCTCTCACAGACATCTCTGCGTGGATAAACTATCCAGGTAATCCTGGGAATCTGAGTGTTTTCAGCGGGCACTTCTCCTCCATGTAACGTCCCCTCCATGTGAAGCCCCACATGCAAACAAGACTTTCTCTGGAATTTGCAAGCCCTGCATTGCAAAAGAGCTTTCAATTACCTGAACACCATCAGCAGGATGATCCAATAGGAGATGATAAAGATTGTTTAACTATACCAAATGATTTGTCTTAGCACACAGGGTGGGAGGCTAGTTCTAAATAAGACAGATGATAAAAGTAACCATAGCATCCATCCTCCTGCATATAGAATGAAGATTTTTAATATGCCTTTTAAAAAACTGCGATATTAGATTTGGTGTGTTTAATATAACACAGTCTATACCAGCCAATATTACACAAGCATATGAAATATATCTAGCAAGACCATTGCCACTAATCAGCTCTCAAAAGTGTCACAAACTAGACAGGTCTAAATAAACCCTTATCTTCGTGACTGCCAAAGCTGCTCTGCTTCCAAATTTTTCACCTAGGAAAATGTTGCCAGCTTATAAAGTTACATCAAATTTCTTCTCTTTGCTCAACTCCCTATATCCTATCACTACATCATGTCCATTTTATTTTCAAAAGAGCTCTAGAATCTATTACATCTTCTCCATTCTGTCTGCACTTCCCTAGTAACACTGAGCCTTGAAAATTGGACTAAATTTCCTTACCTATATATTTCCCCAGATCTTGCTCTATCTCCTGGCAGTAGTAGCTTGGAAATGCATATCTTGACTCCCCCCATCCCCTACAAACCATCCTTCAGTGCATCCTTGGAATCTTCAGGAAAAAATTTATATTCCTCCATAATTCGGTCCCTGTTAACACTGATAAACCCCACTCTCATCAACCATGACTTGATGAGCATTCATTGCTTTCAGTAATTTCTGTCCAATGGATTCAACTCCTTGAATGACCACAAAGTTATTGCAAAACATCTATGAATCCACAAGTACAACAAGTATCTTCTATAGACTAAAAATGTCACATATGGAGACATTATAATTGTTCAAATGTGTAAAAATAAACTTTTAAAAGTATAAAAGTCAAATAGATGTTATAATTCTGAATCCTCACAAGTACAAGTGACAAAAATAACATTTTTCTAAGAGAAAAAAACAGGCTATTATATTAACAGAAAAGATATTAAGAATTGGGAAGGAGATAATTTTTCAAAATCTAGTATTTCTATAGTTTTTAGGAAATCAAGAGTGGAAAGGACTTTCCAATCACTTAGACAACTGTATCTTTCACCTGTCTTTAAAATCCATGTGCTTTTTTATTTTAACTAGACAGAACCTACCTCCTGTTGCACATCAGTTTTTTCTTTCTGTTTCTACTCTTTTCCTTTAACTGGTTGGAAGTAAGTGATGATAATTCTCCAGATGCTTCAATTGTCACATATTTGATAGCATAAGCCACTGCGCACATCAAAGGAATCAAAGAATGTTCTACTCTTTTGGCCAGTATTACCTAGCAGCCTTCTAAATCAGATAATCGAGAAAGAAATGAAAAGAATGCATACTCCTCAATGTTCGGAGGCTTGCGAAAGAAACACGATCGCTTCATGCCTTGGCATATGATTGGGTGTAGGTACTATTTCTGTGAAAGGCCTGGAGTTACTGATGTATACAAATTTAAGACTTTAGAAGAACGAGAACAGACATTTGTAAGTCCCTCAAGCACTAATAAGGAAGTCAAATTCACATCTGTTCAATGTTAGAAAGAATCATAAGCATCCAGTATTTTGTTTTGTTTATAAACATGTGCAGGTGAGTAAGACATCATCAGTTTATACCACCTGCAGAAATAAGTCAATTACACATGTAGAAAAATGTTTCTCAAGATGAATTCTGAGAAACACTGGCTCTATGAAATGTAGGTGGTTTATATACACACACATACACAAACACACACACTCAGTCAGAAGACTTCCATAGTCAAATATGTTTGGAAAACATTTCGATAAATAAATTTAAACCATGTTTTTACTCATGTTATTTAAAACATGTTATTTCTCATGTTTTTAAAATACTTTTATATATTTTGAGGTTCCAAAAATAGATCGTAATATTATTCCTTATTTTATTTCACCAGGAAAACACTTTTCCTTAGAGTATCTTCGGAGTTGTATTCATAGTGGTCTCAGAAAAATGAGAAGATAGAGTTGCTTTCATGATTAATAATTTTATTTCCAGAAAATATATCATTTATTACAATTAAACTTTTGATTAGAATGCAGAAGGATCTGACATGCAAGTAGTCATAAGCATATAAAATCAAATTCACAAGAAGTCATTAAATAATTTTTATTTTTAAAAACTGAGCTGACAATATATATCAGCATTCATAGAGAACACTTTGCCATTAAGAAGGAAAGATAATTAAATCTGAAAAGACAGGTAATCATGAAGGAAATTAGGTTTTGTTCAAAGTCCCTTTGAATTAAGAGAAAAATTAATGAATATAAATGACATATATATTTTCTTAAAAGAAACATGCCTCCTCCCCATTAAAATGGCATAATTATTAGCATATACATCAAAGACATGGTGAACACCTAGTTGTTTTCTAAGCCAGATTACCAAAAGCTTCCTACATGTGTCACTTTGCCCCAATATCTTTTTTCTCATGCAGTTAATCTACAAAAAAGAACAACCTAGATTTACTTTAGGTGTGAATGCCTGACAAATCATAACAAACATCAAATACAGAATGTCCAAAAATATTCTCCATATTTTTTCTGTAATGATATTAATGATAAAGTCATAATAATTTCCAAAATGCACATAAGGTCTAGCCATTGGTGGTTTCTGCTCCCACTACAGGTGTACAGGCCCTACATACATAAGCCGTCCCACGTTTTTGCTCTCAAGCTCTCTCTCTTCCCCTCCCTCCCTTCCTTCCTCCCCCTTTTTCTCCCTCCTCCAATCCATCCACAATAGTCCTCTTTCTCTCTTTCAAACAAGCCAGTGTCTTTTCTGTCTTAGGGTCTTTGCATTACCTTTTCCCTAGACCTTCATGTAGCTCAAGCACTCTTCCATCATTCAACCTTCTATTCAAAGGTCACCACATCCAAAATACGTTTCTAGTTGGACCGCTGCTCTGTAGTACTCCACTCTCTCCTCTCTTGCCCTGGCTTATTTTCCTTTCCAGTGCTTCTCAATAGCCTAAATTTTCATTGGTTTACTGTCTGCTTTCTTCACTAAAATGAGAAAGAGACCTCTCAGCTTTTCTCTCTACTCCTTAAACACATGCTTTTCAAATTTACTTGTAAATCAGAAACCCTAAAAGGTTTTAAGATGTACAAATGCCTAGGCTCTACGCATTTCTAACTTAAATAGTATGAAATAAGGCTTACACATATGTTTCTCGAAAATGACTACAGAGAAAGGTGTCTGGGACATAGTAAGTGGATAAATGAAGGAGTAATTGAATAAACAAAGCACCTACTTCCTATCAGATACATTTACAGGGATCTCTCCCTGACCATGCATTGGTTAAAAATCTGCCTTCCAATGCAGGGGACAGGGGAAAAAAAATCCCACACGCTGCAGGCCATCTAAACCCATGTACCAAAACTACTGACCCTTTGAGCCACTACAGCTGGAGAGAAAGCCCACGCACCACAACTAAGATCCAGTGCAGCCAGCCAAATACATAACATTATTTAAAAATTTTGAAAAACACAATTATAGGACAGACTGTATTTTGAATGCTGCATACAACAATATTTAGCACTTAATATCTAATGGCCAAGATATCTATATCATCTGTTCAATATGACACAACAACAGTTTAGAAAGGCAAAGAGCTTCAAATTGCTAATTTGTTGGGGAAAAGAATTAAGTTTTTAAGCTTATGTCACCATAAAACAGGAGCTTTGTCCAAGACTTCATTGAATAGTAATAGCCTTCAGTTGTGTGGTAATTCTGGATCTATTAAAACCAAGACTGTTATTTGAGCTATTTACTTTTCAGTTTTTGTAACTTATAATAAAATTAAATATCAACTTCCACAATAAAATTTCTAGAAGGCAATTTGTGTCTTATTGCCCTGCAACAAAGTAAGCAGGTCATAGCCTCCAATCCTTCCGAAAACAGCAGCCAAACAGCGTCCACTTCATCTCATCCTCCAGTATCTCACCAGACAACAGCACTGTCAAGGATACAGGGATCAAACAGTGTACAGCTTGACCCAACCAAAACCCAAATGGCTCACCACTGACTCAGTCAATGTTAATAATTAAATCAATCTGCCTGTTAAATTAGAGTAAAGGTTTCACAGGTGGAAGCAGTTCTTACTGCCAAAGGGCTTTCCACAATTTGACACATCCAAGATTTGGTGCCAGAAGAAGTGATGAAAACCTTGGGATGTTTCTAGTAGAGGAAATTTTCGTTGCATGAAAGATCAGTGTTAAAAGAAAACGCAGAGTTGTTTATAGTGCTCAATCAGGATTCTTTAAAAGCGATGCTAAATACATATAGACTTCTGGGGTTGCAATTTGAAGATCTTTCTTTTTATAAATTATAAGCAGTTCTGTTAATGTGAAATCAATCACCAGCCCAGGATTGATGCTCAGGGCTGGTGCACCGAGATTTCCCAGGGGGAGGGAATCGGGAGGGAGGAGGGAGGGGAGTTCTGGAGGGGGAGAATATGTAAACCCATGGCGGTTTCATGTCATTGTATGGCAAAACCAATTAAAAAAAATTACAAGCAGTTCAGAGTAGAAGTGAAGCCTGTTTTAGTCAGAATACATTTTTAATCATGAGTGACACTGTTTATAACTAGAGAATCTGAGAATGAACTAGGTAAAATCATCAAAGTAAACCAGTGGGGCACTAACTACAGGATGTCAAAGAGAATTGGAGATCAAGAGGCAGTGGAGCTTATTTCCAAGGGGGAAACAAAATTCTCCAACATTGAAGAGTTCACATCTCGTTGCAAAATGTCAACAAATCTTGATAATCAAGACTTTTTTAAAGCAACCATAGCCATAAAACAGGGAACAATCACAAAATAAACACTGAAAGCCACTACATTTAGCTAGCCCAGAATGATTTTCCTACTCTATTTATTTTAGTCTTTCCTTTCCGTGATAATGACTCTGATATATAACCTTGCACAATTCCTAATGCTTACTAATGTATATAAGCAGCATCTCAAATTTAGTTCACTTTTTTCTTTTTATTAAAGCACATTTGATTTACAATGCTGTGCTAATTTCAAGTGTACAGCAAAGTGACCTAGTTACACACACTTTTTTAAAATATTCTGTTCTCTTGTAGTTTATTACAAAATACTCAGTGTAGTTCCCTGTGCTATAGAGTAGGTCTTTGTTGGACCTACTATTTTTATCTATTTTACACATAGCAGTGTGTATATGTTAATTTCAAACTTCTAATATACCCTTCCTCCTTTCCCCCTTGGTAACCATAATTCTAGGCCTGTGAGTCTCTTGCTGTTTCGTAAATAAGTCCATGTGTATCTCTTTAGTTGTTATTGTTGTTCAGTTGCTATGTTCGATGCTTTGTGACTCCACTGACTGCAGCACACCAATCTCCCATCCTTCATTTTGTTTTTGTATTCCACATAAAAGCAAAACAATCCGACACCTGTCTTTGTTTGGCTTACTTCACTTAGTATCATACTCTCTAGGTCCATCCAAGTCCCTGCAAAAGGTATTTTTCATTCTTTTCTATGGCTGTAATATTCTATTGCATATGTACATTAAACTAGTCTACCCAGGTGGTGCTAGTGGTAAAGAACCCACCTGCCAATACAGGAGACATAAGAGACTCAAGTTTGATCCCTGAGTTGAGAAGATCCCCTGGAAGAAGGCATAGCAACCTACTCTAGTATTCTTGCCTGGAGAATCCCCATGGACAGAGGAACCTGGTAGGCTACAGACTATAAGGTCACAAAGAGTCGGGCACAATTGAAGCAACTTAGCTCACAAAGTCAATCCTAAAGGAAATCAACCCTGAATATTCATTGAAATGACTGATGCTGAAGCTGAAGCTCCGATACTTTGGCTACCTGATGTGAAGAGCCAACTCATTGGAAAAGACCCTGATGCCAGGAAAGATTGAGGGCAGGAGGAGAAGGGGGTGAAAGATGATGAGATGGTTGGATGGCATCACCAATTCAGTGAACATAAGTCTGAGCAAACTCGGGAGATAGTGAAGAACAGGGAAGCTTGGTGTGCAGCAGTTTATGGGGTCACAAAGAGTCACACAGGACACAGTGTCTGACTGAAGAATCATACATACATACCACATTTTTTTTTCGAGGGGACTGCAAATGCTGTCCCCAGCAGCCACAAGCTATGCAGTCAAAGTTTCCCACATTTGGGGAAATCACAGGAATCAGTACACCTTCAGTTCCACGGATGAGACTTGCCCTGGGAAAACCACCTTGCGATCAAGGTATATACCACTTCTTTATCCATTCATCTGTCGATGAACATCTGGGTTATTCCATGCCTCGGCTATTGTAAATAGTGCTGCAATAAACATCATGGTGCATGGGTCTTTTCAAATTACACTTTTCTCTAGATGTATGCCCAGGAGTGGGATTGCAGGATCATATGGTAACTCTATTTTTAGTTTTTTAAGGAATCCCTATACTGTTGTCCATAGTGACTGCACAAATTTATTGATACATTCTCAACAACAGCATAGGGGAGTTCCTTTTTCTCCACACCTTCTCCAACATTTATTGTCTATAGACTCTTTGATGATGGTCATTCTGACTAGAGTAATGTGATATCTCATTGTAGTTTTGATTTGCATTTTTCTCTAATTAGTAGAGGAAAAAAACTAATTTTCTCTAATAAGTACAGATGTTAAGCATTTTTTCATCTGCCTGTTGGCCATTTGCATGTCCTCTTTGGAGAAATGTCTATTTTGATCTTCTGTCAATTTTTTTATGGGATTATTTGTTTTATTGACATTGAGTTGTATTGAACTGTTAGCATATTTTGGAAATTAATTCATTGTTGGTTGCATTATTTGCAAATACAAATCCAACAGTACCATTTATGGCATGTGAAAAAAACATTATAAGGAAAAAGAACAATCAGTTATTCAAGGCCTGTCATCTCTCTTCAGGAAAATTAAATTAAATACTAAATGGGCATCATTTTTTAATTCATATAGCTCATATTTATAACTAATAAGCCACTTTTATTCACCACCACTTTTATTCAAAACAATATGATCACAACCCTATTAAAGGTTTTGATTTTCCAGGTTGTAAAATCATGAGGCAAGCATAATAACAAATGTATTTATTAACTGCTAGAGGAGAAAAGCATTCTAAAAAGATTGGTTTAGATCGATAAATAATTTGAGTTAGTAGGTAAGAGCTTATGTCAGTGTTTACACTCTCATTTCAGGGGCTGTTAAACATAATCATAGTACCATTTATTTCTCCTCCATAGCTCATATCACTCTGAAGCCTAATTATCAGTGACTAACTACATCTGTTTTACTCACTGTTATATTTCCAACATTTGGTACAATGCCTGGCATGTAATCTTAATTCAAAACAAAAACCTGGTGAAAGAGTAAATTAATGTTAAAAATATATAAGAAGTGAGAACAGGGTGGCAGCATATAAGTTTAGCTTCAATACATGAACCGAGAACTTCCAGATGTTCAAGTTGGCTTTAGAAAGGCAGAGGAACCAGATCAAATTGCCAACATCCAATGGATCATCAAAAAAGCAAGAGAGTTCCAGAAAAACATCTATTTCTGCTTTATTGACGATGCCAAAGCCTTTGACTGTGTGGATCACAATAAACTGTGGAAAACTGTGAACGAGATGGGAATACCAGACCACCTGACCTGCCTCTTGAGAAACCTGTATGCAGGTCAGGAAGCAACAGTTAAAACTGGACATGGAACAACAGGCTGGTTCATCCAAATAGGAAAAGGAGAATGTCAAGGCTGTATATTGTCACCCTGCTTATTTAATTTATATGCAGAGTACATCATGAAAAATGCTGGGCTGGAAGAAGCACAAGCTGGAATCAAGATTGCTGGGAGAAATATCAATAACCTCAGATATGCAGATGACACTACCTTTATGGCAGAAAATGAAGAAGAACTAAAGACCCTCTTGATGAAAGTGAAAGAAGAGAGTGAAAAAGTTGGCATAAAGCTCAACATTCAGAAAACTAAGATCATGGCATCTGGTCCCATCACTTCATGGCAGATAGAATGGGGAAACAGTAGAAACAGTGGCTGACTTTAATTTCTGGACTCCAAAATCACTGCAGATGGTGACTGCAGCCGTGAAATTAAAAGACACTTACTCCTTGGAAGCAAAGTTATGACCAACTTAGATAGCATATTAAAAAGCAGAGACATTACTTTGCCAACAAAGTTCCATCTAGTGAAGGCTATGGTTTTTCCAGTAGTCATATATGGATGTGAGAGTTGGACAGTGAAGAAAGCTGAGCGCCAAAGAACTGATGCTTTTGAACTATGGTGTTGGAAAAGACTCTTAAGAGTCCCTTGGACTCTTAACAAGTCCATCCTAATGGAGATCAGTCCTGGGTGTTCATTGGAAGGACTGATGTTGAAGCTGAAACTACGATCCTTTGGCCACCTGATGCGTAGAGCTAACTCATTGGAAAAGATACTGATTCTGGGAAAGATTGAAGGCAGGAGGAGAAGGGGACGACAGAGGATGAGATGGCTGGATGGCATCACCGACTTGATGAACATGAATTTGGGTAGACTCTGAGAGTTGGTCATAGACAGGGAGGCCTGGCGTGCTGTGGTTCATGGGGTCACAAAGAATTGGACACAATTGAGCAACTGAACTGAACTGAACTGAAATGCATATTTGAAATTTTTATATATTTCTTTGGCATCCAAGTCCAATTTAAAATATTAAATTTATCTATAAAAATTATCTTTGATAAGCCTTCCAACATATCTTTATAACTATCTTTAACTATTTTGGCATGAAAGAAATCAAAAGGAATTTTTTATCTCTTCTCAAAATAAAAAACCTAAAAGCCAAAACAATATAATTGAATCTATTTTCCACTATATAGAGCTTCCCAGGTAGTGCTAGTGGTAAAGAACCTGCCTACCAATGCAGGATCTTCCTGGGTCAGGAAGATCCCCTGGAGAAGGGCATGGCAATGCACCCCAATATTCTTGCCTGGAGAATTCCATGGACAGAGGAGCCTGGTGAGCTATGATTCATAGAGTCACAAAGATTTGGACATGACTGAAGCGATTTAGCACACACACATCTTCTATAGAACTGAGATACTAGACTGCTTATTTTTTAAATGTACTCATCACTCAATGTTTTCTGTTTAGAAATGGATGTCCAAAAGATGCTCAAGCATTAGTAATCATCAGGGGAATGCAAATCAAAACTACAATGAGATATCATCTCACAGTTGTTAGAATGGCTATTAGCAAAAAAAAAAAAAATGAGATAACAAATGGTGACAAGGATATGGGAATATATTGATGGAAATATAAATTGGTACAGCCACTGTGGAAAACTGTATTCAGGGTCCTCAAAAAACTAAAGGAACTCTGTATGATTCAGCAATTCCACTTCAGAGTATTTATTTGAAGAAAACAAAAACAGTAACTAAAAAAGATACCTGTACTGTCATATTCATTGCAGCATTATATACAAAAGGCAAAATATGGAAACAAACTAAGTGTCCATTAACAGATGAATGGATAAGGAAAATGTGAGACAAATAATTCAGCCATAAAAGACAATGAAATCTGGCCAATTGAGACAACATAGTGAGACCTTGAGGGCATCGTGCTAAGTGTAATAACTTGGGCTGAGAAAAACAAATACCATATGATTTCACTTATATATGGAATCCTAAAGAAGCAGAAACAAGGCTGTAGATACAGAGAACAGATTGATGGTTTCCAAAAGCAGCAGGTGGGCTGTAGGTAGAATGAATGAATGAAGGGGATCAAAAGTTGTAAACTTAGTTACAAAATAAATAAGTCACAGGGATGTATAGCACGACAACTGTAGTTAATAAAACTGTATTGCATATTTGAAAGTTGCATAAGGGTAGATCAAAAAAATTTTCATCTCAAGAAAAAATAATCTGTAACTGTGTACGGTGATAGGTATTAACTAGACTTACTGTGGTGATCATTTCACTATGCATCCAGACGTCAAATAGATATGTTGTACAATTGAAATTAATAGGCTATTCTATGTCAATTGTAGCTCATATTTACAAAAAAGAAATAAAATCTAACAGATTAAAAAAATTTCCAATGTTCATGCTTTTAATCAAACAACAAATGTTGTAAAGAATGGTCTCAAACACAACTGATATTAGAAACCATCTAATTTCTTTACTTTTCTTCAGGTAAAACACTGTGCAAGAAGTAAGTAGTCTTAAATTTTACAATGTGCAAATTCTAATATTGCTGTTCAGTCGCTAAGTCATGTCCGACTCTGCAACCTCACGAACTGCAGCATACCAGGCTCCTCTGTCCTCCACTATCTCCTAAAGTTTGCTCAAACCTTTGTCATCAAACCATCTCATCCTCTACTGCCCCCTTATCTTCCTGCCCTCAATCTTTCCCAGCATCAGGGTCTTTTTCAATTAGTCGGTTCTTTGCTATAGATAGCCAAAATATTGGAGCTTCAGCTTCAGCATCAGTCCTCTCAATGAGTATTCAAGGTTGATTTCTTATAGGATCGACTGGTTGAATCTCTTTGCAGTTCAAGGGACTCTCAAGAGTCTTCTCCAGAATTACAGTTCAAAAGTACTCAGCCTTCTTCATGGTCCATCGGTCACATCTGTACATGACTATTGGAAAAACCAATACTTTGACAATATGAAGTTTTTTCAACAAAGTGATAGCTGTCTGCTTTTTAATATGCTGTATAGGTTTGTTATAGCTTTTCTTCCAAGGATCAAGGGTCTTAATTTCTTGGCTGCAGTCACCATCCACAGTCTCTGAAAATGGTTTTTATTTCTATCATAACTTTTAAGGAAATAACAAATTATCACAAAAACAAGCATACATGTATATATCCTTTTAGTTTGTATTTTATAGCTTTTCTTCCACAACTCTGTTTTTAAGATCCTATGATTATTCTTAAAAATAAACATACCATTTCTATCCTTTTCCCAATCACCTCAAAAATATTAACAAATACTTATTAACCTTAAATTTAGTATTTGGTAGAAAATTATTAAGCAATAGGCAAATTTAGTGGTTTAGGTCTCTACTTCATGTTATTAACTCTTGATTTTATTTGTCATTTTCCTTTTGTAGGAAGCAACCCTTTCAGAACTATAGTAGCAAGAAGCTATTCAATATATTCTCCAAGATCTATTTAACCTACATTATTAATATAGAATCTTTCTTTCAAATTCTATTTTCCCTCAAATATTTCTATTTGCTTTTCTTTCTTTTACACCTCAATTTACATGATATTATCAAGAAATATTTCTCCAAAGCCACATCTCACAAAAGTTAAAAATATACAGAATGCAATACTTCTTGATGCCAAGTTGGTTCCTCTTTTTGTGTGGTACTTTATAGCCGTAGCCTACCTAAAACAAAACCCAGAAGTGTGAACTGCCATCCAAATGCTTCCTCCAGTAGATCCCAGTATACACAGTGATCAAATGTATATTTTTCATCTAAGACCTATCACATTAGTTAATCTTCTTGGCTGGTCTTACTGGGTAGACTTCATCACCTATTTACCAATAGAAGAATCCTGATGAATAAATTTTAACAAGACATAAGGCTATAAAGAAGGTTCTGAATTTTGATGAAATGAAAAAGGATTTTCTCCATATTCAGAGCTATACTTCCCATGACCTAAACAAGATTAAAAAGTGAAAAATTTATTCAAATCATACAGGGTATCAAGGATGCATGTTTATAGCAGTTCAGTCACTCAGTCGTATCCGACTCTGTGAGACCATGGACTGTAGAACACTAGGCTTCCCCGTCCATTACCAATTCCCAGAGCTTACTCAAACCCATGTCCATCGAGTCAGTGATACCATCCAACCACCCCATTCTCTGTCATCCCCTTCTCCTCCTGCCTTCAATCTTTCCCAGCATCAGGGTTTTTTTCCAAGGAGTCAGCTCTTCGCATCAAGTGGCCAAAGAATTGGAGTTTCAGTTTCAGCATCAGTCCTTCCAATGAATACTCAGGACTGGTTTCCCTTAGGATCAGCTGGTTGGATATCCTTGCAGTCCAAGAGACTCTCAAGAGTCTTCTCCAATACCACCGTTCAAAAGCATCAATTCTTCAGTGTTCAGCTTTCTTCATAGTCCGACTCTCACAACCATATGACTATTGGAAAAACCATAGCTTTGTCTAGATGGACCTTTGTCGGCAAAAAAGTGTCTCTGCTTTTTAATATGCTGTCCAGGTTGGCCATAGCTTTTCTTCCAAGGAGCAAGCATCTTTTAACTTCATGGCTGCAGTCACCATCTGCAGTGATTTTGGAGCCCAAGAAAATCAAGTCTTTTGTGTTTATATACATGAATATAATTTAATGGAATAAATGTACAAAACTATAGAGACCATGATTGATCAATTATATATATATATATATGTATATATATAAAACAATTTTTATTTCCTAAATGTTGTATAACTGTGCTAAAACCACACAGTATTAAAATGTATTCTAAAGGTAAATTTTTAAAAACTTCATCACTTAAAACAATTAACTGCTTTTTCTTGGTCTAGAAAGTTATTCATCTGAATCTCTGACAAGGTCTTCCTTCTATTTTCTCTTTTCTTTTAGTCTAGGAGGTTTTATGGTGACTAAGTAGTTCACAGGCTATATGAATGTATTCCAAAAACTTCCCAAATGACCTAAAACTCATGCAATATTAGATGTGTTCATAGGTATTCTGAAAACACTCTCAAAAGGGTCTATGACCCCAATATGTTAAGAATTACCAATTAGCATTTATTGCTTCTTCAGTGCCCAAGCTGATATGAATTTGTAAATGGTTTAAATAAACACACGCACACATTTGTAGAATGGGTTAAAGGACTTCAAAAATATTTCACTTAGCTTCTAATTTGACATAGATAAGTAAATACATACAAATACATTTTCAAGTACAGTGATAGCAGTACTATACTATACTAGAAGAGTCACAGACAAGAACTCCTTATTTGCTCACTTGCCCTGCTATGAAAACGGCCTGCCGACACTTTACAAATACATGCGCCCACAGTCTAAGAGTTGCTCTTACTTTTTTGTGGCACAACAAGCAAAAGCTAGTCTTACCTGACTAGCTTGCTAGAACCAAACAAGACAAAGCATAAAGCATCATTGGAAAATCAAGTTTGACTAGATATTTTGACAAGAAAGAAATGGAAGAGGGGAGTAAAGGGAAATGAAAAGAAGGAAAAGGGGATGAAAAGAAACAATATTTTTTACCCATGTAAATAAAAGATCTTTTAATCCAACTCTGGCAGTTTCTCAGGTTTACAGAATGGATTTTTCACTAGTGAATTTTTAACCTGTGTTCTGTTTGTATTCTTTTTTTCTTTGATGAAGTCCTTGCCTACATTACTTCTGCTCATCAGCCTTTCACATCCGTTTTCTATTCAGTCTTTTGGGGAGGGAGGTGTGGGAAGGGCTACCTGCCAAGGCTCCTTTATTGCAGGCATAATTTTGTTATTTGATAACTGTCTGATTCATGTGATGTTTATTCCTGCATATCTTTTGTAACTTCTACAATTTTGTGCTGGAATGAAATACGAAAGAGTAAAAAAAGAGTAAAACATGTATTTTTTAAGTTTCTAATTTCAATAAATACACATAACATATAATTTTCCATTGTAACATTTTCAAGTGCACAGTTTAGTAGTAAGAACATTCACAGTGCTGTGAATCCATCTCCAGAGCACTTTTCATCCTGCAGAAATGAAACTCTATGTTCCAATAAACATAAGTCCTCCATTGCCAGCCCTCAGTCCTCTTCAGGTCCTGATAAAAATAATGTATTTTTAATAGACGGGAGAGTATGAACTCATTGAGGAAATGAACTTCTTAAAAAACATTTTGTGTTTTTTCAAACTATTCACCATATAGAGGTCTTTCCTCAAATACATGTTTGTCATTGACAATATCTCTCTATAATTAGCACAAAAACAATATGTTGTTTCCTGGACATCAGAGGCACCTGTGCATTAGTTATTTCCAGTAATGAGGATGATTTCTCACAACCTGCCCACATGTTTTAAAACTCAGTCCTTATTCATAGCATGAGATACCAACAGAGTGACACACACTGTTTTGCGTGATCTACAAATGTGTTAGTTATTCTATTTCTGACTAAAAGCATTCAGGTAAGTCCTAACATGACCGCTATTTTACAGATGGGAAATGGGAGTGAGGTATCAGCCTAATTTTGATGGGTTCATTGTTTCAGCATACAAGTTTACAGAGTTACTATAGAATGGGAAAATATCCAAGAATAAAACGTTGATGAACATGCTGGTTTTTGTTTTTATGTTGCCAAGAAGGATTCTTTCTAGGGTCCAATGTGACAAAGATTTCAACATGTTGCTCCCGCGATCCCTACATCGTAGAATGACAATAGACTACAAAGAACCAAGCTTGAGCCAACATCTGTTCCACTGCTTCTTAACTGAAAAACTTAGGACAAACCACATAAACATATCCATACATAAAATGAAGTCTCTTAATGTGTTCTGCTTCACAAGATCTATCCATATACATATAACATGGATGTATCTGTGCATGGTTGGGTGAGGGTGAGAGAAAGAAAAAAATATATATA
Organism: Antilocapra americana; assembly: GCA_007570785.1. NCBI lineage: Eukaryota > Metazoa > Chordata > Mammalia > Artiodactyla > Antilocapridae > Antilocapra > Antilocapra americana. The sequence goes on along the minus strand of ML660200.1, from coordinate 63,312,250 downwards.
ACAGACTATGCAGACAAGGACTTAGTTAACCACAAAATATTCTAAAAATGTATGATAGTATCATGATTATTGGGGCTTCCCTGGTGGCTCAGTGGTAAAGACTCTTCCTGCAAATGCGGGAGATACGGATTTGATCCTTGGGTTGGGAAGATTCCCCTGGAGAAAGATGGCAGCCCACCCCAGGATTCTTGCCTGGGAAATCCCATGGACAGAAGAGCCTGGCAGGCTACAGTCCATGGAGTTGCAAAAGAGCTGGATGTGACTTAGAGACTAAACAACAACAAAAACAAATCATGATTTTTAAGTGTAAATGGGCACCTAAGAACACATGAGAAGTATCAGGCAATATTTAAAAGTGTAGCCTATGGATCCAAAAAGTCTGGTTTAAGTGCCAATTGAGTGACCCTGCAAGTTAACTATGCAGTATCTAATTTTCTTCATTTCTGGGCTGAAAATAATACCATCATGGCTTGAGTTAGAACAGTAAAGAATTTAAAATTGTGCATGGAATATAGTGAGTGTTTGGTGAATGTTACCTTTCATTTTTTTACTCAGTATTTCCTATTACTAATCATAGTTTTACCTATTTCTACCAAGTCTTTTCCTAAAACAATCCATGCAAAAGGCCTAGTAAAGGATTTTCTACCCTGTAAACAAAGAATATTAATTGAAAACTGTATCTTACTTATTTATCAGCTCATGGATTCTGCCAGGTAAATAGCTTATCATAAGCCTTTGCATACAAAAGTAACTCATCTCACATTTCTGCTAAAACCTTAGCAATCAACTGAAAAGAGTAAAAAAAGGTTTTATTTAACTGTTTTTTTTAAAGTAAAAATATACCATGCCATAAGTGTAAAATCAGTATTGTCCTGTTTTTTGAATTATCAAATCTCTTCACTTCTAGTTTGAATTGTTTTCTTGGAGTTCAATCGTTAATTACTATAGAATTGTGTCATTCATATACCTTTTCTTGCTCAGTCCCTAAGTTGTGTCCAACTCTTTGTGACCCTAGGATTATAACACACCATGCTTCCCTGTTCTTCACTATCTCCTGGAGTTTGCTCAGATTCATGTCCATGGAGTCAATAATGCCATCTAACCATCTCATCCTCTGCTGCCCGCTTCTCCTTTTGCTTTCAATCTTTCTCAGCATTAGGGTCTTTTCCAATGAGTCAACTCTTCGCATCAGGTGGCCAAAGTATTGGAGCTTCAGCTTCAGCATCAATCCTTCCAATGAATATTTAGGATTGATTTCTTTTAGGATTGACTGGTTTGAACTACAGTTCAAGGGGCTCTCAAGAGTCTTCTCCAGCGACACAATTCAAAAATATCAACTCTTCAGCTCTTAGCCTTGTTTATGGTTCATTTCTCATATCCATATATGACTACTGAAAATCAGCCATGGTCATTTACACACTTACCATTTTCCACTTCAGTTCTTCAATAGTAATGCTGAAGATAGGGGATATGCATTCAAACTGAAATTTTACTGAAATATGAACTTGGATGTATTCCATGGGTAACCATATCATTTACCAACCCAAATTGGGACACTTTTGAAAGTGAGCAGAGTGATAACTACACAGGGTACCAGGACAACTGGTCCAAAATCAGACTATGCCTGGCCAGTACAGATGCAGTGTTTCCACCACTAAAAGGGGGGGATAGTTAAGAAAAAGTTACCAAGTAGAAGAAGCAAGATGCCTTTTTATTTTCTCAAAGTCTTGATTTCTCTTCATAGAGTTTAGGATGTACTAAACACAACATGAATAATTGCTGAATGAAGAAATTAATACATACAGTAGGTAAAGGAATTCTCATTTTAAATGACAGAAATGGAGTACAGTATATCAGCTAAATTCTGCTCCTTCTGTATGATTAGCAATGGGAGTCCACATTGGCATGACAGGGTCACATGATGCTAATGAAAACACAAGATGCACATTATGGATTACAACACATTCATGCAAATTTTTAATATGAATGCTTGATTTTTTCTTTTTTCCTACTTTTCATGAGCACCTTCTGCTATAACCTCTAGAATTTATGAAGAGGTCTGACTCCTCTATTATAAAGTTCCAAATTTGCTGGCACACTGAGTGCAGCACTTTCCCAGCATCATCTTTTAGGATGTGAAATAGCTCAACTGGAATTCTGTCACCTCCTCTAGCTTTGTTGGTAGTGATGCTTCCTAAGGCCCACTTGGCTTCACAATCCAGGATGTCTGGCTCTAGGTGAGTGATCACACCATTGTGGTTATCTGGGTCATGAAGATCTTTTTTGTATAGTTCTTCTGTGTATTCTTCCTACCTCTTCTAAATATCTTCTGCTTCTGTTAGGTCCATACCATTTCTGTCCTTTATTTTATTATAAAGTATACTTCAGTAAAAAATATATATATATATATGTACATATATAATTTAAAACACTCTATTGAGAAACATGAGTGGGATAAATAGCATGCTTGTGGAGATTTAGGGAGATTAGGGAGTGGACTTTACAGTCCTCCATAGTTACTCCTGAAATGCAGCACGGTTGGGGTCAGAAAGTTTAAATCCAAGCTCTGGCTTTCATAGCCTTGGGACTTGGAGCGATTCATGGGCTCTCTTCTCATATTTTAACCTTGGCAATGTTAGTAATTTTCACCATCACTTCCCTTTTATTCTGCCATGATCAATCTTTCACCAAGAGTTATTTTTTGTTCCACTGAAGTCTCTTATCACTCTTCTTTCCAATTTTTCTTAAAATTATCCTCTTTATATCCATCTTACTACAAACTATATATTATTAGTCTTTTTTTTTCAGTCTTCCTCAAATTATATTTATTCCTCTGTATGATTTATTTCTTTTTTTAGATTTCAATAAACTTTAAAAAATTTCCTACACTCTGATATTACTCATGCCCGTTTCCATGTAGAATAATTTCTGGTTTATTCACCTTCATTGCCAAATTCCATCCATTCTTTAAAAGAATGAGATTGTGTTCTGCCATTTCACATTTTTATTGTTTATTAATACCTTGCTGTGCAGGAAACAATTTAATTTTCCTACAACCCACTGAATTTTTATTTGGTATTACACTTTCACTGGAGATATTTCAAGCATGTCGAAACTTGGCTTCTGTATAAAATTAAGTTTGTGGACAGACCTCATTCTTTTTCCATAACTTCTACAGTGCCTACTACATTCCTGGAAATAATGTTGCATTCAATAAATTTTTGCTGACAACTGTCTTGGCAAAATGAAGACAATCTGCTTTCCAGGTTCATCCATCATTGTACTGAAAATATGGATCAAAAGAGATGCCCAGATGAATATAACTGCCTTTTTTAAAACCTGTTACACTTAAATCTTATTGTATGCATTATAAAAATCAAATTTTCAAAATTAGTTAAGAAAAATAAAAAGCATCTAGATTCAAGTGTTATGGACTAAATGTTTGTGTCCATCTCCATCACCCACAAAATTCACATGTTGCAGCCCTAACTCCACAATGTGATAATAATAGAAGGTGGGGTGTAATTAGGTTTCAGAAAAAGTCATGAGGGTGGTGATACCATAAAGAGACTAGCATCATTGTCAGAAGACATCAGATCTCTCTCCCCCATGTGAAGCTCCAGTAAGAAGGCAGCCATATGCAAGTTAGGAAGAGAGCCCTCTCCATACATGGAATTGGCCTTGTATTTCCCTGCCTCCAGTACTGTGAAGAATAAATGTCTGTTATTTAAGCCATATAGTATTTTGACACAGTGGACTGAGCAGAATAATATAGAAAAGAAGAACCATAACTCTATTCACAGAAGACAAAATACTATATATAGAAAATCCAGCAGAAACAACCAAAAACTTTTGAGAACTAATAAACAAGTTTGGTAACATAAATATACAAAAATCAATCTATTTCTGTACATTAGCAATGAACAACTTGAAAAATAAAATGGAGGGAAAAAAATTCTTATAGTAATAGCAAAAAGATTGGTATAGGGTAAATTTAACAAAAGAAGTAGAAGATGTTACACTGAAAACTACCAAACATTAGTGAAAGAAATTTTAAAATTTCTGACTAATAGAAAAATATTCCATGCTCATAGATTGAAAGATTTAATAACCTATAGTTTTAATGTAATCCCTCTGAAAATTCCGATGCCTCTTTTTTTTTTTGCTAAATTGATAAGCTGATGACAAAGTTTCTTATAGATGTACAAAGAACCCAGAATAGCCAAAACAATCTTAAAAAGAGAAAAGAAAGCTGTGCAACTTGGGTTCCCCAACTTTAAAATTTACTACAAAGCTCTAGTAATAAAACAGTGTGGTACTGACATAAGGCAGACATATAGATCAATGGAGTAGAACTGAGGGTTCAAAAGTAAACCCTTCATTTATAGTAAATTGCTTTTCTGTAAGGTTGCCAATCCAAATAAAAAAGAAACAAATAGTTTTTTTCAATAAATGGTTTAAGTACAACTGGTAAAAGAATGAAACTGGACCCCTACAGTATACCATATACAAGGCCAACATCAAGAAAGTGAAAGCAACCCACAGAATGACAAAAAGTATTTGCAAATCATATCTCTGATAAGAGAATAGCTCAAGAATAAAAAGAAGCCCAATGAAAAACTGAACAAAGGATCTGAACTGACACTTCTCCAAAGAAGATAAACAGATGACCACTAAACACTTGAAAAGATGTTAAATATTATTAGTCATCAGGGAATGCAAATAAAAGCTACAAAGAGCTACCACTCGTGTCCTCTAACGTGGCTAAAATCAACAAGATAGACATTAAGAATTGCTGGCAACAAGGAGGTGAAATTGGAAACCTCACATGGCTGGTAAGATTATACAATAGTATGGCCACGTTCGGAAACAGTTTGGCAGGTCCTCAAAATATTAAACACAGAGTTACCATATAATCCAGTAATGCTACTCTGAGGTATATACCCAAGAGAATTGAAAACATATATATTTATATATATACACAGAAAACAATTATGCACAAAAATTCTCAGCAATGTTAATCAAAATAACAAACAGAAGCAACCTAAATGTCTGTCAGTGGAAAACATACAAACAGGTTGTGGTACATCAGAATGATGCACTTGTAGAGACTTTGTTTCTTTGAAAAGTGAAAGTTAAAAAAAAAATTTGCCTTCTTCATTAATTTACTTTTTTAAGATAAAACATAAACAAGGGCTTCCCTGGGGGCACATGGATGGGACTCCACCTGCCAATGCTGGGGACATGGGTTTGATCCCTAATCTTGGAAGATCCCTCATGGAACAAACTAAGCCCATGTGCCACAACTACTGAAACCCACACACCTAGAGCCTGTGTTCCTCAACAAGAGAAGCCACAGCAGTGAAAAGTACCCACAGTGCAAGGAAGAGAAGCCCTTGCTCACAGCAGCTAGAGAAAGCTGCTGCAAAGCAACACTCAGCACTGTCAAAAAAAGAAATAAATAAATGTTTTTAAAAGTCCATTTAAATTGAAAAAAAATAAACAAGGTTTTTCTTTTAATAGATTGTTGGTGTATCAGAAAGTTTCAGTAATTTTCATCTACTATTGAGAAAGAGGTATTAAATTTCAATGTTTCCATAACTGGTTGATATTCAGGCCACTATTGCTTTCAATTTTTTATTAAATTAAGATAGCGTATTACAGTTATACAAGATGTCACCAGAGGGTAAGCTGGGTGTTGGATATGTGGCAATTCTCACTAGTTTTGTAACTCTTGTGACAGCATATTAAAAAGCAGAAAAAAAAAAAAAAGCAGAAACATCACTTTGTCCACAAAGGTCCATCTACTCAAGGCTATGGTTTTTCCAGTAGTCACATATGGATGTAAGAGTTGGACTATAATGAAAGCTGAGTGCTGAAGAATTGGTGCTTTTGAACTGTGGTGTTGGAGAAGACTCATGAGAGTCCCTTGGGCTGCAAGGAGATCCAATCAGTCCATCCTAAAGGAAATCAACCTGAATATTCACTGGAAGGACTGATGCTGAAGTTAAAATTCCAATACTTTGGCCACCTGATGAGAAGAGCTGACTCATTTGAAAAGACCCTGATGCTGGGAAAGACTGAAGGCTGGAGGAGAAGGGGACAACAGAGGATGAGATGGTTGGATGGTATCACTGACTCGATGGACATGGGTTCAGGTAGACTCTGGCAGTTGGTGATTTACAGGGAGGCCTAGCGAGCTGCAGTTCATGGGGTTGCAGAGTCAGACACGACTGAGTGACTGAACTGAACTGAACTGTGACATCATATTTCCAAAATAAAATTAAATATATACACATATATTTCCTCATTTTCACTTTAAAATATTCTGATGATGTTCTCCTTGCTTGTTTCAGATATGACTGGAAAACTAATTTAAGGCTAAACTTTCATCTAAAACTTTTCTACCTCTAAAGAATAAGAGCTGGTGTTCATAAAAACGGACGTTTATCCTGCATTAAGCATTGAGTAATATCAGTCTGGTACTACAATCATGAGGCAAGATTCACAGCATACTCCAGCAACAGCTGAATGCACTACATGTCCTAGAGGAGGCTGTTAGCTGGTCAAAGCAGTCCACGAGCTAATGTCCCAGTCAACGGTTACGCAACTGACTAGATAACTTCCTGGAATGACGGGGATATGTACTTGCATGCTCAGTCGCTTCAGTCGTGTCCGAATCTCTGCAACCCTATGGACTATAGCCCGCCAGGCTCCTCTGTCCACGGGATTCTCTAGTCAAGAACACTGGAGTGGGTTACTATGCCATCCTCCAAGAGATCTTCCCAACCCACGGGTCAAACCTCGTGATTCCAGTGTCTCCTGCATTGCAGGATTCTTCACCACTGAGCCACCGAGGAAGCCCCCATGATAGAGATGACCCGTTAACTATTAAAAGCAGATTCTGACACAACAATATGTTTAGCATTTTTCTCAATATTTGAAAATAATATCAGAGAAATAGTTAAATAATATTGATATATTACCAATTAAAAGTTTCATTAAGACAAGCATCTTTAAGAATGAGCTTGTCAGGTGCTATTTAAATTCATCATGTGCTTCTCAAACATTTCATGATAAATCACTTCTACAGTGAATTTTATTTCCTTTGGTATCTATTACATATAGAATATAGAATATTTCCAAAGGAAAAATATAAACTGACTGAAGTGGGTAAGTTCCAATATTCACTTCATTATATAGTGTCCCTTTTAATTCTCCAATATGAAAACAAACAAAAACCCTGAGAGAAGACCCAGTCATTGGGTGGACACTAAAATAACATGTGTGCCAACTGAAAGTGTGAATATATTTAGTCCACTGACTTTTTTGAGAGTATTTAGAGAACTGTATCATGTCATGCATTGTTTCTGACAGTTTGCTATAATTAAGTTTGCTATAATTAGAAGTTGTAAGAGCCACAGAGAAGGAAGAAAACTCATGTGTAAAGAGCTTAAAGAAGCTGTGCATTACTCAAAGGCTCCAACTGTCCTTTCGTCAGTCCACCTTGGTTCAAGTCATGACTCACTTACCAATCAGATACCCTGGGATACGTTACTCAACCACTTCTCAGTTTTATCAACCACAAAATCCAAGTAATAATCTCTATAGCACAGGATAGTGTTAAGGATAAAACTACCTGTGAATTTCCAAACCCCATGCCTGGTACATAACAAGCCCTCAACATGTCAGCTTTTATTACTAATATCGATGAGCCTCAATGTCCTAATCCAGATAATAATAATAGTAACACCTCCTCTACCTGTGGCTCACCTGTGTCACAAAAAGCAATAATGCTGATTATAGTGTTTTATAAACTATAAACAACAAGGCACTCCACAAATGGAAAACACTCTTTAAAATTGTGATTTATCAAATACTCACTATAGATTATGAAGGCTATTTCCAAAAATACCTTTTCAAATGAAAAAAGCCTTTTCTCATTTTTTTCTTTTTCTTTTTTTTTAAGACTCTGTTATTAGTCTTCATTAGAATTTTGTATACACTTGAGACTAGTAGCAGCCACTAAATGACTACTGTGATAAACATTTGGAGGCATTAATTGACTCATCGGGAAGTCTTATCCTGGAGATTTCTGCATTGCCTTTGAAAGTTATTTCTGGGCTCAAGCCAACCATCCTATTATAACACAACTGATCATTACATGAATTTAGCTGGATATCAGATCAACCCGTCTTAAACATTATTATCATCTCGAACAATGGAAGCCTGATAAACCACTACTAGGACTAGAGCCTATAAAACAGGGGTTATTTCTGCTCTTAATGCCAAGGTTAAAAAGAAGTTCCACTCCATGTAATTCAGATAGGTGTATTAAATTGTGACTCTCAAAAAAAAAAAAAAAGCCACATCAAAACCCTAATAAAGAACACCCTCAAAGCAGGAATGATCCCTAATCTTACACCATACGCTATGGCTTTAGACTGTAAATTCCAAAAAGCAGGAATAAGAACCTCATAGTTCTTTTCCTCTAACATCTGACAGAGTGACACATTCAATATATTCAAGTTATTGCTATTAACAAGGGTATGAAAAACTAAGGGGAAATTCTGTTTCCGAAAGAGTGACCAGGTTCCTCACCTCTTCTATAATGTCTACCTTGCTTCACTGGCTTCTTTACAGATACAGTCACATCTCTTTCACCTTAAATATAATCTCTCTCTCTTTCCATTCACAGTTAACCTTTGGAAAGAGTGGTCTACACACAATATTTGCATTACCTTAATTCCCACACACTGTTGAAACCACAGTAATTCCATGGCTGTTTATCATTCTACCTGGTTCTTGTCCCCTGACATAATTTCTCTCTCACTGTCTCCATGGCATCAAACAAATTAGTTGAGGGATTTAAAAATTTTAAAAAAAAGGGGGGGGGGGGCAAAATGAAAAAAGGATCTTGAAAACCACTTTACAGAGTTCTGTTTTGACAGCAGGGGCAATTGACAGAAAGTGCAAACCACTTACAAGAGTGGTGTGATGCTAATGATTTAGGAAAACAGTCTTGCATAACTGAATAGGGGGAGGAGGCACATCTGCTTCACACTAGCACAGGTCAGGCACACAAAAAGAAGTTTTCAAAACCATACTTAGTAAGCAAAAATAGATATTTTTGGCAGAGCCTCTAAAGTACATAATCTGAGGTTTTTAAGAATACTGATATTTATAAGCATTGCTCAGAATTTTGGCAAAAGTATTAATGAAAATAAGATCCTAGTATCTTAAATGTGACAGAGTCATACTTTTTTAAAGTATTTAACCTTATTTTGCAAAAACATATCTGTTCAAATAAACTGATATTAAGCTAAATGTGTCTACATGTGTATATGTATACAGGTGCTATCATGCAATAAGCATGGCATTAAACTATCCAAGACTGTCATGTTTACATCTGTGTCTTACTCACCATGGTCAAGTGAGAGGGCAACGGCCACCCAGGAAAAGACCACCCAAGAACAACACAGCTACACCACTGGGTGACCCAGTCCTTACAGAAGTGCTCTCTCAGGACCTAAAATCAATGCTGTAAATTTCTCTCCCCTTATCTCTCAGCCTGTGATACAAATGCCAGGAACTGATAGTCTCTCAACCCCAGAAAACAAACAAACACTCATGTTATCATGAATCCTTCTACTATCTTGTCCTTGGAAGTTAGTTCAAATCTAATTTGCTCTGCAAATCCTCTCCCCCTGAATTTTGTTTGAGCCTTTGTAGTACTTTTGAAGTTTAGACAAGTAGAGGTTCTCAAAACAGTTTCACTTAACTAGTTCACCACCCACCAGACTCATTGAAACTCTCCATTAAAGTATAAACCACACTGACCGCTGCCCTTGGCTTTGGCTCAGTTAACACTTGCAGCCACTAGACTTCACCCCATGTGTATTTCAGCAGTTCTCTTCCCACCAATCCTGCTGCATGCTTATTGTGATGGAAATTGTTGGCTGCCTAACAAGCATCTCCTCCTCATTCTTCCTTCTCTTTTTTAAATGGGGTATAGTTGGTTTACAATGGTGTGTTAGTTTCTGCTGTACAGAGAGAACTAAGACAGAAAGAGAAAACAAGTATATAGTAATGTATATATTGGGCTTCTCTGGTGGCTCAGATGGTAATGAATCCGCCTGCAATGTGGGAGACCTGGGTTCAGTCCCTGGGTTGGGAAGATCCCCTGGAGAAGGGAATGACTACCCACTCCAATATTCTGGCCTGGAGAATTCTATGGACTGTATAGTTCCTGGGATTGCAAAGAGTCGGACACGACTGAACATCAGTTTAGCTTAGCTAATGTCTATATATGTATATATGGAACCTAGAAAAACAGTATATATGAACCTATTTGCAGGACAGACAGAGACACAGACAGAGAACAGACATGGAGACATGGGGTGGGGGGAATGGGGGCGGGGTGAATGGGGAGATTGGGACTGATATATATACACTACCATGAGTAAAACACATAGCTAGTGGGAACCTGCTGTATAGCACAGGGATCTCAGCTAAGAGATCTATGATCACCTAGATGGGTGGGATGGAGGTTGGGGAGGGGTGGAAGGGAGGTTCAAGAGGGAGGGGATATCTGTACACATATAGTTGATTCACACCATTGTATAGAAGAAAATGCCACAATTTAATCAGGTATTCACTCTCATGTCACATCAGATGTAGGCAAGATTCAGATGCAACTATTACATTTTAGAAGGAACTTGAACGTATGCAGATTTCCTTAAGTTGTCTCTCCCATTGGATGAAGTGATCATTACAATGATCTGTCATGGGTATTCTTCACACATAAGAAAGTCTTTGTAGAACTCCAATCAGCCGCCTCACACTCAAAGGAAAGAACTTAACTTACTTGAATAGTTTGGCAAATAAATAAATTTGTATAAGCTTTATATTAAAATAAGATAGTTTAAGTAGACATGCATTTTTTTTATAATTATGCTACTTTAACTATCTTTTACTAATACTTTATCAGCAATATACCTGGTCATTGTTCACTTAACATCTCCTCCCTAGTATGCCACTAAACAGATTAAGAACATCAAAAATTTCTAAGTGTACATCAAAAATACACATTGACTGGACTAATTATATATGGGTCACCTATCATCTTTGGTTTTCCCCTTTTTCATCTCCAGAACTTTGCTCAAATTTTGATTTCCACATTTCTTCATGAATCATCCTCTCCAAATCTCTTAGCAATCTGCCTGCTGTGATTATCTCCACATTCCTTTTGTTCTTTAAAAGGTTCTTTTTTTTTTTTCTGGTATGTTTGTTTGTTCATTTGTTTTTCTGTTCCACTCTGCAGAGGTAGAGAGCTTGTAAAATGCTGAGAATGTAATCCAGATTTCTTGATGCTTAGTTGGGCTTTTCTCTTTTACATGACCCAAATTTTGGTCAATCATCAAATGTTACTACATCTTCTTTGTCAGTTTAATTTTTTTAATTCAATATCTCTTCAATAGATCTAGTTCTAACAGTCTCTGTCATGTTAATAAGTGCTTCAAGAAAAGACTCAGGGTCCACAAGGAATCAACCTGGCCAACACATTGATTTTGGACTTCTTTAGCCTCCAGAAATGTGAGAGAATATATTTCTCTTGTTTTAAGCCACCAAGTTTGTGATATTTGTTCTGGTATGTGCGTGCTTAGTGGCTTCCCAGGTGGTTCTAGTAGAACAGGCTTCCTTGGTGGCTCTCTCGGTAAAGATTCCACCTGCAATGCAAGAGACCTGGTCTTGATCCCTGGGTGGGGAAGATCCCCTGGAGAAGGAAATGGCAATCCACTCCAGTATTCTTGCCTGGGAGTCCCATGGGCAGAGGAGCCTGGCAGGCTCCATATTAGTCCATAGGGTTGCAAGAGTAGGACACAACTTAGCAACTTAATCACTACCACCACCAAAACCGCTCTAATAAGTGTAGTCTACTAATTTGGGCTTCCCTAGTAGCTCAGATGGTAAAGAATCCACTGTAATACAGGAAATCCTAGTTCAATCCCTAGGTCAAGAAGATCCCCTGGTGAAGGGAATGGCTACCCCCTCCAGTATTCTTGCCTACAGAATTCCATGGACAAACGAACCTGGTGGGCTACAGTCCATGTGGCCTCAAAGAGTCAGACATGACTGAGTGACTAACAGAGTTGACAGAGAGTGCATTCCTAGTCGCTCAGTCTTTGCGACCCTTTCGACTGTAGCCCAGTTTCCTGTTTCCTCCGCCCAGGATCTTCCCGACTCAGGGATGACCCCATGTCTCCTGTGTCTCCTGCACTGCAGGTGGATTCTTTACCCGCTGAGCCATTGGGGAAGCCCCGTTTGCTATAGTAGTCCTCGGGAAATTAATACAATACGATTACCTATATGCATTTATACATTTTCATTTAAATTCCCTCTACGTCAAAAACAGACTTTCTGGACCATTATAGTAAAATACTGATGTACACTTGCTTATATGGTTGACTAAAGAAGCACACAAAAAGAGGCAGAATAAAACAAAAAAAGTTTAGAAAAAAGCCTAGGCTAAAATAACTGTTATGAAGAATCAATATGGTATAGTAAAGACAATACATTCTATAGTTAGAATGGCAAGTTCTATTCTTAGTCCTATTATTTTTGTGTTTATATGAACTTGGGCAACATATTAACCATTGAGCCATAATGACCTACCTCATCTATATAACAAAAGATAACAGCATTTTTTCTTATGTGGCAATGAGAAAAATACAATAATTTATGTTGACAATTGTGCACATTTCTAAGCATATAGTAAACTTTGAATAAATATTGTCTGTTATTAATTGGATAAATGTTCATAATGGATCATTTCAAAATCAATCATTTAGAGCAGATATAAATTCTCATGAAACTCCCTGTGAAACTAGCCTGTTCACCTTCCTCAAGTGACAGATGCTCTAATTTTAAAGACCCTCAACCATGAAACTGATATTAATTTAAGAAAGATAATATTAAGAAATCTCCCAATAAAAAAGTTATTTTTTTAAACTAGGATCACCATTTATTGCACAAATACAAAAAATAAAGTTTCTCACCCCAAGTTATGCTTACTTGTGTTCCACCATTTCCTAAATGGCCACATTCTAAAGGTAATCCATGCCTTCTTCTGCCTTCTATGACCTTACATCATTCTAATACAAAACATAATTATAAAAATCTCTGTCCAGTTCTTTTTAGGTTAATCAATGTTAAGTGACATTTGCACAAAATCCTTCTATAATTAATACTCAACATGTGACTAGTATTTCAGAATACAATCCACACTGGAACACTAGAGCACTCACTCCATAACAAAATCCAAATGGAGCATTTATTTCTTTATGCATTTTCTTTGTTTAGGATACTGAAGCTCAGAGAAGCCTGTTGAATTGCCTAAGTCACAGGGTTATACTAGCTTAATATATAATATCTTATTTTTATTGTTTTATTAAAAGAAAAAATCAAACATATATAAAATAACATAATAAAATAATAAACCAGCATATTCTTATCATCTAGCAATGTCTATTTAAAAGATTTCCTTTCAATTTCTCAAAATCTTCCTGATGAGACAAGAAGCACACATCTCCAGCTATAGTGCATAATTTAAAATGTGTATCATGTATGTATCAAGACAAAAGGAAGAATAGTGACAAGCAAAAAATATATTCCAGAATGAAAATTTTCCACACTAGGCATTGTGTCTCTAAATCCATAAAGAGAATATCCCTAGATAATAACATTCAAGTGACCGTAAATGTATTCACCAAAAACTTACCAGAAAAGCACTGAACAAGGCAAGAAGTTTCTAAAAATTCACCGGCAAAGGCAAAAACTAAACATGTATAAGCCTAGTGATTAAATCTCCCATAAAGACACTGAATCAAAAATATGCTTTTCAATTGATAATCAAAGTAAGTACTCTTAAATATGTATACTGGTATCATGGGAGATAAGGTCTTTAAACAATAAAACTGGGTACGTCTTTCCCTCCTATTTGTAGCAATGAGCATTTCCCATTAAGGTAAACAATATGGAAAATATTTCCAAGAAATAACCATCATTTTCACCTACTGAGATGATGGAGATGTGATTTTATTCACTAGTACAATCACTGTGATGACCACTGCATCCAGTTGACATGTTAATGAAAAAGAAAACAAATTTAGCTACAAATAAAAGAATACATCCTAAGAAACAAAATTGTCATGAGTTAGTACAGATTCAGAACTTCAACATAGAGTGGAGAGACAGAGTGGCAGAAAAATGGAAATCCGTTTTAGAGAAGAAACTACAACACCCCTTCCGAGAATAGCCTGGCACAATTACTGAACAGATGCTGCTGCTGCTGCTGCTAAGGCGCTTCAGTCGTGTCCGACTCTGTGCGACCGCATAGACGGCTCCCCTGTCCCTGCGATTCTCCAGGCAAGAACACTGGAGTGGGTTGCCATTTCTTTCCCCAATGCATGAAAGTGAAAAGTGAAAGTGAAGTCGTGCAGTCATGTCCGGCTCTTTGAGACCCCATGGACTGCAGCCTACCAGGCTCCTCCATCCAAGGGATTTTCCAGGCAAGAGTATTGGAGTGGGGTGCCATCGCCTTCTCTGACTGAACAGATAGGAGTGGGATAATTATAAACATAGTTTCACCTTTCTTCTGCACAGCTATTAAGATCCACTTAAATTTCAGAAGCCCTTTCTCAGATGCAACACAGGAGAGCTCATAAAAGACTAGTTACATTATTACTGAAATAATGATGACTAAACAACACAAAAAAATTTTCTTAAAATGCATATACATTTAAGATCATGGTTAATAATTAACGACAGGGAAGGGAGGCTCGTAGTGAGTTGTCCAAGATAATGTATACCTCATCAATGATGTATCTGGGAGCCTGGAGAGATCTTTAAGTCTAATGGGAAAGTAGCATCTTTGAACCACATCCTGCTCTTTAAGTTAAGGGAGGTCAATAAAGAAGTTTCCAGGAAAAAAAAAAAACTGAATAATTAATCTGTCTTCCCATTAATGTCTGCAAAGAATAAAGTAGGCTTTCATTACTGGAATACATTTACAAATACTAGTTTTACAAACAAAAATATAAGAAATAGGGTTTTGAAATAAGCAGTGTTCACATCTCCAGGTAACATTTGGCCACTAATTCGCCCAAGAACTTAAAGCTGAAATGAATCTCTAGATCTTATTCTTCTAAGATATAAGTAGTCAACTTCTCTGACTCTTATTTTCAAGTTGGGGTCATTGGCACAGGGCTCTGAATTGCAAACAGAAATGCACTCTAGTAAATTTAAGTAAAAAGAAATTTATGGAAGGCAATTAGAGACTCACAGAAACTTCACAATGGCCAAAGAACTAAGCTATGCAGTCAGAAACAGTACTGAAATAAGAGCATCAAACTGGCTCTGTGTGCTCAGCGCTGCCGCCATCACCAGGCATTCTCACTAACGTCCCTTTTGCTAACAGGATTTGTGCACCAGATACTATATTAGAAACTCTGTATGGCAGGCCCCGTAGATGAAATGTATCAGCCACTATCAATGCCAGAATGAATTCCGTGGTGCCTGTTTCTTGTCATTAACTTCTGATTGGAAGACTTACCTCTGCACCTCTGATCAACAGAGCCTGGGTCATACAAGTCCTTGATGCACAAGAGGCTGAGGAAACAAGATTCTGGCTGCTATTCTGGGAAATGACTCCTAAGGAAGGATTTTTCCAAAGACGTGAAAAGTGGCAAAGATGTTGGAATAAGTATCTAAGATGTCAAAGGTATCAAAGACATGAGACCATAATCGAGAATTTCTGTGGAGTATGTGCAAGCTAGCATTTAAGAAACAGTCTATACCACTGGCCGTGACTCCATAATCTGGACCTGTCAACATCTGTCTCATCTCCTCCTACTCTCTTCCCATCAGCCACACTGGACTAAGCGGTCCTCCAACAAGAAGGGCTCTTCTGGCGTTAGGATTTCTCCCCTGAGTGTTTCGCTGCCCAGAAACCTGAGCTTCCAAATTGTATTCATGGCTGACGTCTGCTTTACTCACAGGTCTCCACTTGATTGTCACTTCCTGAAGGAGACAGACAGCTCGACCACCACATCTATGGATATCTTCAACCATATCTACTCCATCCATTCTTGTCATCCTGTTCTATTTGCTTTCTGGCACTAATCACTATTTGATTTTGTTTTACTTGTATAATTTCAGCCTCAATTGCCATAATCACCATAAAATAGGCTCTGTAGTTCTATAGGTGTTGTCTGTCCTTGTCTGTTCTTTTTAATCTTCGGCACCTAAAAGAGTGTCCAGTATCCGTTAGTCTTTTAAATATCAGTTGCATAATACATAGACCCCTGCTATAGTAAAATAGGTCCATCTAATAAATGTGAAGACTGAGGAACAGCATCTCCTTTTGTATATGGTCACACAACAAATCAATAATGAAAGTGCATGTCCTGGATTCCAAAGCATGCAATTTCTGGGAAGAGAAAGAAGCAAGGTGCTTCTGCTGCTTCCTAAAGAAACAGAGGTAGCAAGCAGAAAGAACACTTAATAGGAGAAGAACAGCATGAGTTCTACAGTCAAATACCTCTGAGTTCAAATCTATGTCCCCAAACCTAACATAAGCCTTACAGGGTTTTCAAAAAATAAAATGTGACCATATTGTACATTGTACATATATATCATTCCTAATACCAGACATGTACATGAGATTAACTGGTCACAAGTCTAATCTCAGCAGTACATACACTAAAATTAGAATAACAGAGAGAAGATTATCATAAACCGTATGCAAGGATGACACACAAACTCATGAAGCAGCTTCCATTTTTCTACCATATACAGAATATGTGTGTGGATAGCACAGATATCTATTTTCAGTATCCTCTTCAGTTCAGTTCAATCGCTCAGTTGTGTGACTCTTTGTGACCCCATGGACTGCAGAACGCCAGGCTTCCCTGTCTATCACCAACTCCCGGAGCTTACTCAAACTCATGTACATGATGCCATCTAACCATCCAACCCTCTGTCATCCCCTTCTCCTCCTGTCTTCAATCTTGCCCACTGAGTCAGTTCTTCGCATCAGGTGCTTTGATTCAGCTTGAGCATCAGTCCTTCCAATGAATATTCAGAACTGATTTCCTTTAGGATTGACTGCTTTGGTTTCCTTGTGGTCCAAGGGACTCTCAAGAGACTTCTCCAACACCACAGTTCAAAAGCATGAATTCCTCAGAGCTCAGGTTTCTTTATAGTCCAAATCTCACATCATACATGACTACTGGAAAAACCATAGCTTTGACTGGATGAATCTTTGTGGACAAAGTAACATCTCTGTTTTTTAATATGCTGTCTAGGTTGGTCATAACTTTTCTTCCAAGGAGTAAGCATCTTTGAATTTCATGGCTGCAGTCACCATCTGCAGTGATTTTGGAGCTCAAAAAAAAAAAAAAAAGTTTGTCACTGTTTCCACTGTTTCCCCATCTATTTGCCATGAAGCAATGGGACCAAATGCCATGATCTTAGTTTTCTGAATGTTGAGTTTTAAGCCAACTTTTTCACTCTCCTCTTTCACTTTCATCAAGAGGCTCTTTAGCTCATCTTCGTTATCTGCCATGAGGGTGGTGTCATCTGAGGTTATCGATATTTCTCCTGGCAACCTTGATTCTAGCTTGTGCTTCATCCAGCCTGGCATTTCTCATGATATACGCTGCATATAAGTTAAATAAGCAGGGTAACAATATACTGCCTTGACATACTCCTTTCCCAATTTGGAATCAGACTATTGTTCCATGTCCAGTTCTAACTGTTGCTTCTTAACATGCATACCGATTTCTCAGGAGGCAGGTAATGTGATCTGATATTCCCATCTCTTGAAGAATATTCCACAGTTTGTTGTGATCCACACAGTCAAAGGTGTAGTCAACAAAGCAGAAGTAGATGTTTTACTGGAACTCTCTCGCTTTTTCTATGATCCAACAGATGTTGGCAATTTGATCTGTGGTTCCTCTGCCTTTTCTAAATCCAGCTGGAACATCTGGAAGTTCACAGTTCATGTACTGTTGAAGCCTAGCTTGGATAATTTTAAGCTAATTTGCTAGCATGTGTGATGAGCCCAATTTTGCGATAGTTTGAACTTTATTTGGCATTGCCTTTCTTTGGGACTTGAATGAATACTGACCTCTTCCAGTTCTGTGGCCACTACTGAGTTTTCCAAACTTGCTGGCACACTGAGTGCAGCACTTTCACAGCATCATCTTTTAGGATTTGAAACAGTTCAACTGGAATCATGTCACTTCCACTAGCTTTGTTCATAGTGATGCTTCTTCCTAAGGCCCACTTGACTTCACACTTCAGGATGTCTGACTCTAGGTGAGTGATCACACCATCACGATTATCTGGGTCATGAAGATCTTTTTGTATAGTTCTTCTGTGTATTTTGCCACCACTTCTCAAAAGTTTCTGCTTCTGTTAGGTGTGTACCATTTCTGTCCTTTATATTGCACATCTTTACATGAAAAGTTCCCTTGGTATCTCTAATTTTCTTGATGAGATCTCTAACATTCCCATTATCTTTAGGTTCTAGGTTTTCATCCACCTCATTAGAACTGACTCAAATGAGTTCCCTTTTGTGGCTGAGTAATGTTCCATTGTGTATATGTACCACAACTTTTTTATCCATTCATCTGTCGATAGACACCTAGGTTGCTTCCATGTTCTAGCTATTGTAAATAGTGCTGGAATAAACAATGGCATGCATGTGTCTTTTTCAATTTTTATTTCCTCAGGGTATATGCTTAGTAGTGGGATTGCTGGGTCATATGGTGGTTTTATTCCTAGTTTTTTAAGGAATCTCCATTCCGTCTTCCATAGTGGCTGCATCAATTTACATTCCCACCAACAGTACAAGAGTGTTACCTTTTCTCCACACCCCTCCAGCATTTATTGTTTGTAGATTTTATGACGATGGCCACTCTGACCAGTGTGAGGTGATATCTCACTGTAGTTTTGATTTGCATTCTTCTAATAATGAGCGATATTGACCATCTTTTCATGTATTTGTAAGCTATCTCTATGTCTTCTTTGGAGAAATGTCTGTTTAGGTCTTTTCTCCACTTCTTGATTGGGTTGTTTGTTTTACTGGCATTGAGTTGTATGAGCTGCTTGTATATTTTGGAACTTACTCCTTTGTCAGTTTCATTTGCTATTATTCTCTCCCATTCTGAGGGATGGCTTCTCACCTTGCTGCTTCCTTTGCTGTGCAAAAGCTTTAAGTTTAATCAGGTCCCACTTGTTTACTTTGGTTTTATATCCATTACTCTAGGAGGTGGGTAATAGAGGATCTTGTTTGACTTTGTGTTCTGCCTATGTTTTCCTCTAAGAGTTTTATAGTTTCTGTTCTTACATTTAGGTCTTTAGTCCATTTTGAGCTTATCTTTGTGTATGGTATTAGTGTTCTAATTTCACTCTTTTACACGTAGTTGTCCAGTTTTCCCAGCACCATTTATTGAAGAGGCTGTCTTTGAACCATTGTATATTCTTGCCTCCTTTGTCAAAAATAGGGTACCTATAGGTGCATGGGTTTATCTCTGGGCTTTCTATCTTGTTATATTGGTCTATATTTCTTTTTTTGTGCCAGTAGCATACTATCTTGAAGACTGAAGCTTTGTAGTATACTCAGAAGTCAGGAAGGTTGATTCCTCCAGCTCCATTCTTCTTTCTCATGGCTGCTTTGGCTATTCAGGGTCTTTTGTGTTTCCATATGAATTGTGAAATTTTTTGTTCGAGTTCTGTGAAAAATGCCATTGGTAATTTGATAGGGATCACATTAAATCTGTAGCTTGAGTTTGGTAGTATAGTCATTTAAACAATATTAATCTTTCCTACCCAGCAACATGGATCTCCATCTGTTTGTCATCTTTGATTTCTTTCATTAGTGTCTTATAATTTTCTGTGTACAGTTCTTTTGACTCTTTAGGTAAGTTTGTTCCTATTTAATTCTTTTTGTTACAATGGTGAATGGGATTGATTCCTTAATTTCTTTTTCTGATTTTTCATTGTTAGTATATAGAAATGCAAGTGACTTCTGTGTATTGATCTTGTATCCTGCAACCTTGCTAAATTCATTGATTAGCTCTAGTCATTTCCTCTTACTATCTTTAGGGTTTTCTATGTACAGGATCATGTCATCTGCAAACAGTGAGAGCTTTACTTCTTCTTTTCCAATCTGGGTTCCTTTTACTTCTTTTTCTTCTGATTGCTATAGCTAAGACTTCCAAAACTATGTTGAATAATATTGGGGAAAGTGGACACCTTTGTCTTGTTCCTGATCTTAGGGGGAATGCTTTCAGTTTTTCACCATTGAGAATAATGTTTGCTGTAGGCTCATCGTATATGGCCTTTACTGTGTTGAGGTAGGTTCCTTCTATGCACATATTTTGAAGAGTTTTAATCATAAATGGGAGCTGAATTTTGTCAAAGGCTTTTTCTGCATCTATTGAGATCATGTGATTTTTATCTTTCAATGTGGTATATCACATTGATTGATTTGCATATATTGAAGAATCCTTGCATTTCTGGAATAAACCCAACTTGATCATTGTATATGAGCTTTTTGATGTGTTGCTGAATTGTGTTTGCTACACTTTTGTTGAGGATTTTTGCATCTATGTTCATCAATGATATTGGCCTATAGTTTTCCTTTTTTGTGTTGTCTTTGTCTGGTTTTGGTAGCAGGGTAATGGTGGCCTCATAGAATGAGTTTGGAAGTGTTCTTTCCTCTGCAATTTTTTGAAAGAGTTTTAGAAGGATAGGCCTTAGCTCTTCTCTAAATGTTTGATAGAATTCTCCTGTGAAGTCATCTGGTCCTGGGCTTTTATTGGGAGATTTTTGATCACAGCTTCAATTTCAGTGCTTGTAATTGGGTTGTTCATAATTTCTACTTCTTCCTGGTTCAATCTTGAAAGATTGAACTTTTCTAAAAATCTGTTGATTCCTTCCAGGTTATCCATTTTATTGCCATATAGTTGTTCATAATAGTCTCTTATAATCCTTTGTATTTCTGCATTGTCTGTTGTAACTGCTCCTTTTTCATTTCTAATTTTGTTGATTTGATTCTTCTCTCTTTTTTCCTTGATGAGTCTGGCTAAATTCTTGTCAATTTTACCTTCTCAAAGAACTAGCTTTTAGTTTTATTAATCTTTACTATTGTTTCTTTCATTCCTTTTTCATTTATTTCTGCTCAGATCTTTATGATTTCTTGCCTTCTACTAATTTAGGGATTTTTTGTTGTTCTTCTTCTTATTTTTCCAGTTGTTTTTGATGTAAAGTTAGGTTGTCTATTCCATGTTTTTCTTGTTTCTTGAGGTAGGGTTGTGTTGCTGTAAGCTTCCCTCTTAGAACTGCTTTTGCTGCAGCCCATAGGTTTTGAGTTGTTTTCATTGACATTTGTTTCTAGAAATGTTTTGATTTCCCTTTTGATTTTTTCAGTAACCTGGTTATTTAAGAAATGTGTTGTTTAATCTCCATTTGTTCGTGTTCCTTACAATTTTATTCTTGTATTTGATATCTAGTCTCATAGCGTTGTGGTCGGAGGAGATGCTTGACACGATTTCAATTTTCTTAAATTTACTGAGGTTTGATTTGCGACCCAAGATGTTGTCTATCCTGGAGAATGTTACATGTGCATTTGAGAAGGTGTTTTCTTCGGCATTTGGATAGGATGTCCTGAAGATGTCAATGAGATCCATCTCATCTGATGTACCATTTAAGACTTGTGTTTCCTTCTTAATTTCCTGTTTCGATGATCTGTCCATTGGTGTGAGTGGGGAGTTAAAGTCACCTACTATTATTGTATTACTGTCAATTTCTCCTTTTATGTCTGTTAGTGTTTGTCTTATATATTGAGGTGCTCCTATGTTGGGTGCATAGATATTTACAATTGTTATGTCTTCCTCTTGGATTAATCCCTTGATCATTATGTAGTGTTCTTCCTTACCTCTTGGAATCTTCTTTATTTTAAGGTCTATCTTGTTTGTATGAAGATAAGTTACTCCAGCACTTTTTTTGCTTCCCATTTGTATGGAATATATTTTTCCATCCTCTCACTTCCATTCTATATGTGCCTTTAGGTCTGAAGTGGGTTTCTTATGGACAGCATATATATGGGTCTTGTTTTGTATCCATTCAGCCAGCCTGTCTTTTGGTTGGAGCATTTAATCCATTTACATTTAATGTAATTATTGAAATATATCTTCCTATTGCCATTTTATTAATTGTTTGGGGTTAATTTTGTAGATCTTTTTTTCTTCTCTTGTATTTCTGGACTACATAAGTCCCTTTAACATTTGTTGTAAAGCTGGTTTGGTGGTACTGAATTCTCTCAACTTTCACTTGTCTGAAAAGCTTTTTATTTCTCCATCAATTTTGAATGTGATCCTTGATGGGTAGTTATCTTGGTTGTAGATTTTTCCCTTTCAATACTTTAAATATATCCTGTCATTCCCTTCTGGCCTGCAGAGTTTCTGCTGAATGATCAGCTGTTAAGCATATGGAGTTTCCCTTGTATGTTACTTGTTGCTTCTCCCTTGTTGCTTTTAATATTCTTTCTTTGTGTTTAGTCTTTGTTAGTGTGATTAGTATGTGTCTTGGCATGTTTGTCCTTGGGTTTATCTTATATGGGACTCTTTGTGCGTCTTGGACTTGATTGACTATTTCCTTTTCCATGTTGAAGAAATTTTCAACTACAGTCTCTTCAAAAATTTTCTCATACCCTTTCTTTTTATCTTCTTCTTCTGGGACCCCTTTATTCGAATGTTGGTGCATTTGATATTGTCCCAGAGGTCTCTTGAGACTATCCTCAGTTCTTTTCATTCTTTTTACTTTATTCTGCTTCTCAGAAGTTATTTCCATTTTATCTTCCAGCTCATTGATTTATTCTTCTGCTTCAGATATTCTGCTACTGATTCCTTCTAGAGTATTTTTAATTTCAGTAATTGTGCTGTTTGTTTCTGTGTGTTTATTCTTTAATTCTTCTAGGTCTCTGTTAATTGATTCTTGCATTTTCTCCATTTCATTTTCAACATTTTTGATCATCTTTACTATCATTATTCTGAACTCTTTTTCAGGTAGTTTTCCTATTTCCTCTTCATTTATTTGGACTTCTGTGTTTCTAGTTTGTTCCTTAATTTGTGTAGTATTTCTCTGCCTTTTCATTATTATGTTTTTTAACTTATTGTTTTTGAGGTCTCCTTTTCCCAGGTTTCAAGGTTGAATTCTTTCTTCCTTTTGGTTTCTGCCCTTCTAAGGTTGGTCCAGTGGCTTATGTAAGATTTGTGAGACTTGTGTTGAGTGTTTGTTTTTCCTCTGATGAAGGGTGAGTGAGGTGGTAAACCCGTCTACTGCTGACTGGGTTTGTATTTTTGCTTTGTTTTTTGTTTAGATGAGGCATCCTGCACAGGGTGCTACTGGTGGTTGCTGCACTCAAGAGGTTTCCTTTGAGTTCTCACTACTTGATACTCCCTAGGGTTAGTTCTCTGGTAGTCTAGGGTCTTGGAGTCAGTACTCCCACTCCGAAGGCTCAGGGCTTGACCCCATAAAGGATATTTTCTCATTCTTGCAACAAGATTATTAGAGTCAGCTGTGGCTCTCCTCTGCATCACCTTCATTCTGCAACCCAGGTAAAAGAAGCAACACCCTTGGGACCCTGGCTGAAAAGGTGCTTAAGAGATGGCTGGTACTCTGCCTGAGCCAGATGAGGAGGCCTGGGATCCAGTGCCCCAGGGCAGGGGATATGAAGGCAAAGGAAACTGGAAGCCTTCCTTCCATGGAACTCACCCTCAGAAATGTGGCAACAGCAGGGATGCTCACTGCCCCGGAGGCAGAGGGCATGGTGGAACACATGACACAGTGGCAAGAGGCCTTGTGTTCCAGCTGTCAAAGCCATAGCTCCCCAAAAATGCCAACTAGTGCTGAAGGTAGTGGGGAGAAACCTCCTCGCCCACACCTCACGAGATGAGCCGGGCAGTTTTCTCTTTAATTCCGCCACAGAGCGTTTTTCATTTCCTTCCATAAAGTGACAGCACTTTCTATATTACCTTCATTATAGCTCTTAGCAAACTGCCTTTGAATAAGCTTCTTTCTTGCTGGACTGAGCTACTGGAGGGAAGGTTTTGATCTTTGTATCCCAAACATGATTTTCTTTTTTACTAATAAACACTTTTAATTTTAGAAGAATATTAGATTTATAAAAAAAGTTTCAAAGATGATACAAATAGGAAGTTCCCTAGGGATTTTTTAAAAATTGAGATTCTGACACATCAGGTTGAGGAAAGTCCTGATAGTCTGGGTTTCTAACAAGTTTTAAACTCAAGCATATGTGGCTGATGCAGGATCAGGATTTGATAAGGGATGCTCCTACTCATGCTCAGTCGCTTAGTCATGTCCAACTCCTTGTGACCCCATGGACTGTAGCCCACCTGGCTTCTCTGTCCATGGGATTCTCCAGGCAAGAATCCTGGAGTGGGTTATCATTTCCTCCTCTAGGGGAATATTCCCGACCCAGGGATCTAATCCACGTCTCTAGTGTCTCCTGAATTGGCAGGCAGATTCTTTACCACTTGTGCTTCCTGGAAAGCCTTGGTAAAGGGTGTCAGGCAATTTAGAACAAAGGTTCACACCTCTTGCTGCACATTAGAATCATCTGGGAATGTGTTTTGTTTATTTTTAAAATGGCACCTCCAGAGATTATATTCTCACTTATCTGCCCTAAACCTAAGAATATATATTTTAAAAAAGCTTTTCAGGTAAACCCAATATACAGCTAGAGATAAAACCCACTAATCTTCCTAAATTGTCAGACACCTATATCCTCACAGGCTGTTTCTGTCTCTGTAGACCAGAAATAACACAAGTATCTGGTAAAGTGTTATTGAGACTAAGCAAAACAAAAGTCAGCACCACATTCAGTGCTTGTTAAATCCCAGGTGCTTGTCCATCAACAGACGAATGGATAAAAAAGCTGTGGTACATATACACAATGGACTATTACTCAGCCATTAAAAAGAATTCATTTGAATCAGTTCTACTCAGGTGGATGAAACTGGAGCCTATTATACAGAGTGAAGTAAGCCAGAAAGAAAAACAAAAATACAGTATACTAACACATATATATGGAATTTAGAAAGATGGTAACGAGAACCCTGTATGTGAGACAGCAAAAGAAATGCAGATGTATAGAACAGTCTTTTGGACTCTATGGGAGAGGGCAAGGGTGGGATGATATGGGAGAACGGCATTGAAACATGTTAATTATCATATGTGAAATCAATAGCCAGCCCAGGTTTGATGCTCAGGGCTGGTACACTGGGATGACCCAGAGAGAGGGAAATGGGAGGGAGGGGGGAGGGGGTTCTGGAAGGGGAACATATGTACACCCATGGCAGATTCGTGTCAATGTATGGCAAAACCAACACGATAATGTAAAAAAATAAATAAATAAATAAATAAATTCCAGGTGCTTGAAAATGTTAATTACAAATTCAGACAAGACACAGGACATGTCGAGCACATTTCTCACCAATAAACCTTTGAGAACATTCTTCCTAAGCTGTCCTCTCAGCGTCAAACAGGTCTCTGATCTCCAGCTGTCATGTCAAAGGCCAGAAGATCATGCTGTTAGTACGGGGTCCACATAGAAATCTTCTAGTCTTTAGGGAATGTGGGCTAAGTATCCTTTGATTAATTCAGCCAGCCCACAGCTGGGCCTGGAGTCCCTTACCATGCGGGACAGAAACAGCTTTGTATAGGGACAGTCCACAGGGTGGCTAAATGGGTTAAATAAGCTGCTTTTTCCAGAACAATGAGTGGTCACATCAGAACTGCAGCTGGTCTTGAGGAAAGGTCTCAGAGAACCTTCTGGTTTCAAACCGCTGTTTATAGGCTTGAGGGCAGAGCTCTCAATAACATTCAAAGAGTGATATGCAGTCATTAAAATTCAAGCCAGAAGGATATTAACTGTTGTTTGGGGGGGAAAAAATGCAAGTGTTCCCCAGCTCTTCCTCTAACATAAAGCCCCTTCTCTCTCTCCTCTCCAAGGAATACAGAGGTAGCTCTACTTTAACCAGACACTGAAAAAAAAAAAGGGTTATCTTTTTTTTTTTTTTAATGTTCCTCAATCAACTGTTTTTATGAAGCTAAAGTTACTAGGTGCTTGGGATGGTTAAAAAAGTTAAACGGTTAAGAGCTGCCATAATTATCATTCCTTTAATCATGCCATCACATAAACCAACTACTAATTTTTTTTAGTAACAGGTTAGCATTTTGGCCCAGAATATCCTCATCTGCCTGAACAGCCAGAATACTTTTGACTATCAAGACCAAATCACATATTTTGCATGGCTCTTTTATCTCTATCATCTCATATCATTTGAATAGTACACTTAATAAACAGTAAAATAAATTGAGGAAGAAGTGAAGTGAAGTCACTCAGTCGTGTCCAACTCTTTGCGACCTCATGGACTACAGCCCACCAGGCTCCTCCGTCCATGGGATTTTTCCAGGCAAGAGTACTGGCATTTATAAAAACTGTGGACAAAAAAACACCACTGGCCATAACAGTAAACAAAGGATGTTTTGGCCACCACCCATTGCAGTGGCCCCAGCTGTGTATCCCAACAGGGGGCTCAGGATGGAGAAAAATAGGATATTGGCCCCAGATGGTTAAGGTGCATATAAAGAAAATGACTTCCTTGAGCCCAGACTCTTGCATCTTCCCATACATATTTAAAGAAAAGCACTAAATTTATTGATTTGGCATGTCTGGTTTTCTTTAATTAGCAGTAATCTTTTGATGTTCAACTCTCTGGTTTTTTAATTGCTTGTGTGACCTTCTATATATCCTAGCTCCTCCATCACTTCTTCAGAGCAGTCCCTCAGAGCTATTTGAAAGGCTGCCTCCCAGGCTTAAGTTCTCAGCAAGTCCCCCTGAATAAAATATAATTCTCAACTTTTAGGGGGTGCATTTTTTTTCAATCAATGAAACACATATAAATATGGGAGGATACTCATTAAGTTGTAGTAGAAGAAAGTCAATAAACTATATTTTAGTTCCATTTCTATGCCTTAATTTTTATCATAAAAGTAAATGTACAATGGAAATGTACAATAAATTTGCTTTAGCGATACAGGGCATCCGTCAGCAGTTTCTGTTTCTTAGTCTAGGTACAAGAAGATTACTTTTGCAAATCAACAGACTAGATGCATTGCGTTAGTAGCTACCACTGACACACAGAAAAACCACTTAAGCTCATTCAGTCTTAGAGTCTTACCCTTTATGTAAAATTATCTAAATCAAATTTCCAGCAGCAGAATGACCCACAGAGGTCATATGCATATCCTTATCTGGTAAATATGGATGGATTCTACCCATTTAAGTACAACAACTGACTAGATACTAAAATTATCTGCCATCACCGCATATAAAACAAATTTCACAAAACTTAACTTTGCTTTCTGACATCCCCCTCCATTTCAAATAGTTCATTCTTAGTGTGACTTTCTGATTTTTCTAAAAGGTATAGCTCTCTCACAGTTATCTCTAGACTCATATAGACAAAGAGGGTTACATAAATGGGAAGTTATTAAATTATATACAGTGAAAATTTCCTAGGTCACAACAAGCTTATGAGACAGAGAAATGCTGAAATTAAATGTAGGGACAGGTACATGAAAAACAATGTCCCAAATTTTACTTTCTTCTATATATGCCACGTAATTTTTTTTCTCACTCCATACCATGGGAGTGGAGTGACAGTCTAAATCAAAAGCAACTTATGTGACTGATAACCTATCTTCTGCCATGCAAAAATGGTACTAGAATCTAATCCACCCTGAAGCCTACAAGAAACTGAGTCCCACCAGACTCCTCCCTCTGTGGTTAGTTAGCCCCCACAATCAACCAGTCAGATACTGTTAATTTCAACCCTTTAGTAACTCTTGCCTCAAGGACTTTTGCTTAGTACCAGAATAGTCTTGCCCTCTCCAGCCACTGCCCCCATCCCTGCTCTCCAAACTATCTGCCACATTATAAAGCTGATCAAGTTACTCACCTAAACTCCCAAATTCTTTAAAATGGCATGTAAGATGCTCTAAGAATGGCTCTTGCTTACCTGTTCAAATTGTCTCTTGTAGTTTTCTCAAGGGCATGCAGCCCTCTAGCCATATCCAATTATTTACGGTTCCCCATTTATAACACAAGAGGTTACACTTCCATGGGCTTTGTATTTGTGTTACACTTCCATGCGCTTTGTATATTCCCTTCTCAAGGAAAAACATCTCCACCCTCATTTCATCAGCTTAGATAAGACAGCTCCTCATTTTTCAAGGTTTACTTTATTCAGCCACTCTTTAGTGAAACTACCTCAGAGCTTCCCAAGGAAAAACAGCTCCTCTGCTTTCTATGCCACCTTTGCTTCCTCTGCTATGGTAGGAGTTTGGTACGTAAGTGTTCCTCTATAGTCTGACTGAGTGGCATATATCTTAAGAACATAATTTCTTAAACTTGTTTATTCACTTATTTATTTGGCTGCACTGGGTCTCAGTTGAAGCATGTGGGATCTAGTTCCCTGACTAGGGATCAAACCCAGGTCCCCCACATTGTGAGTCTTAGCCACTGGACCACCAGGAAAATCCCCATAAATATTTGTTGAAAGAACAAACAGACGATGACAAACGGGCCTTGGGCTGAGTGATGAGATGACTGTCAATGCTGACCCTCATTCTCCTGAAATGGAGTCCCCCTAAAACTGAGTTCTCTTACTGAGTTTATGATTACTCTCTACCCAAAACTTTATTCCCTTTCTTGTCCCACTTCTGTTCCCCTCAGGTTGAGGAGTATTAAAGAAAAGGGGGATTGAAACCAAGTATAACCTATGAAAGGTCCCTTGATATCCTCTGTCTCTTGTTTGCAGAGAAAAAACTTTAGTCTTCTAGGCTTCCCTAAATTCCAAACAGCAGACCTGAGCAGTTAATGATTAGGACAAGTCACAGGACTCCTTGTTCCTCCTGAAGGGATATAGATAGTAATCTGATGAATATCTTTGAGTTGTTCTGTAGAAACTAAGATCTCCACTCAGGTGGAGGATGGTGAGTACATGCTGACCACGAGCATG
Organism: Antilocapra americana; assembly: GCA_007570785.1. Taxonomy (NCBI): domain Eukaryota; kingdom Metazoa; phylum Chordata; class Mammalia; order Artiodactyla; family Antilocapridae; genus Antilocapra; species Antilocapra americana. The sequence continues at coordinate 63,283,073 of ML660200.1, read as the reverse complement.
CAGACGTAAGAGTGTTTTGAACCAGAAGGTTGAGATTCCCGAAACTTGACCCTGTTATCTCACCACCAACCAATCAAAACAAAGTCCAGCAGCTGATCACATATCCTTTGACCCTTAACCCTAACACCGAGTTTAAATACCCTTGCCTGAAAAACATCGAGGAGTTTGGGTCTTTTGAGCTTGAGTTGCCCATTCTCCCTGCTTGGCACCCTGCAAATAAATACTGACTTTGTCGCAAATATCTGCTGTCAGAGTTTGACTTTCTGTGCCGCAGGCACACAAAGCCTTGCTCAGTAACACTCCCCTTAGAGCAGATCAAGAGTCAGTTTTGTTTTTTTTTTTCCCAAGGACCTTGACTCTAATGTGCCCTGAAAGGACTCAGCAGCAATAATACTGCCCTATTAGATAGGTTTCTTTAATCCTTGCCAGTCTCCAAGTTCTGTAAAATCACCTTTATAATAAGTGAAGTGAAAGTTGCTTAGCCCTGTCTGACTCTTTGTGACCCCATGGACTATACAGTCCATGGAATTCTCCAGGCCAGAATACTGGAATGGGTAGCCATTCCCTTCTCCAGGGGATCTTCCCAATCCAGGGATCAAACCCAGGTCTCCTGCATTGCAGGCGCATTCTTTACCAGCTGAGCCACCAGGGAAGCCCTTATGATAAGTTCTGGGGTGATAAAACACTAATTAAAACATCATTTTTAATGACAGCAATATATAATCATTGCAGAAATAAAGCTGTCCATAATTTTAACATACAGAAATAATCAACCACTGATAACATTTGGGAGACATCCTTTTAAGTTGATCTTTTTAATATGCTGCTGCTAAGTCACTTCAGGCGTGTCCGACTCTGTGCGACCCCATAAATGGCAGCCCACCAGGCTTTCACATTTCTGGGATTCCCGGAGTGGGTTGCCATTTCCTTCTCTAACACATGAAAGTGAAAAGTGAAAGTGAAACCACTCAGTCGTGTCCAACTCTTAGCGACCCCATGGACTGCAGCCTACCAGGCTCCTCCATCCATGGGATTTTCCAGGCAAGAGTACTGGATGGGGGTGCCATTGCCTTCTCCATCTTTTCAGTATAAGCAGATGCTATTACATACAACAGTGGAATCATACAAACTATTTTATAAATGAATTTTACAATTCACAGTCTTCTGTGATGAGTTATAGTAATGATCTATAATTATTATCAAAGGAAATGTTTATTGAAAATGTGCATTGCTGGGCTGCATCTCTTGATTAACTGAAACAATCTTTGAATAGAGAGTCCTAGAATATTCATCATAACCCTGTAAGTAATTCTGTATACAGTAAACTTTGAGAGCCACTAACCACAGATAGGGTTTTCAAATCCCTATGGTAAGTGACAGAAAAGTGAAGGTTTCATTGGTATTTATTTTGGCTGCACATAAGAAAGCATACAACGAGCTGTTGTAAACATAATGGGTTGCCATCTCAGTTGATGAGCCCTTGGTACTCTGCAAATAGATTTTGAATAACTAGTCTCAAAGATGTGGTAGTCAATCTGTATCAGGAAAGAGGTTGAAACAGATCATTTCTAAGGTCTTTCTCCACTTTAAGACTTTATTAACATTCTATAATTAAAGAAGGTTAAAGGTTTAAGTATACTTCAGAAGCAAAAAAGAATAGTTACCTGGTAAGAGTTATGGAACTGACCGGGTATGTTTTGGGGGCAGTGGTTTAGAGGGAAGGCAGTTCTCAAAGCTGACAAAGCTTTATGCATAATTAATTAAAAGAATTATTTTCCTGGTAAAGATTAGCAATTAACTGGTTTTCTAAGACTATAAACTGGTGATGAATAAATTGAAAATGTCTTCCTTGGTAGCTCTGCTGCTGCTGCTAAGTTGCATCAGTCGTGTCCAACTCTGTGCGACTCCATAGAAGGCGGCCCACCAGGCTCCTCTGTCCCTGGGATTCTCCAGGCAAGAACACTGGAGTGGGTTGCCATTTCCTTCTCTAACACAGAGCAAATAGAATGTAAAGGCTCTGGTTGAAAGAGTGGGAGATCTAGGCATTTCTGGCATACTTGGCCCATCCTGACCAGTCTCAGGGCTGAGCCAGGGGATAGTCTGTGGAACTATGGAAATACCAGTAATCTTTTAACTTTCAAACAAGGAATCTAGGCCTAGAGATGTTTTGTTACATAATCACATAACTAGTTGGTGGCAAAATACCTTTTATTCAAAATCCTAAAAAGTTAGAGATGAATCAAAAAAGGGTCAAGTATTTGAAGCTGTATACAAATAGAGATGCCATTTTGTAAACAAATGGCTTAAAATGATTGCATTTTAAAAGTTGACTGACATCTCAAAGACAGCTGCAATAATGTTCCTTATGTTCTTCTTAGAGTTATAATTACTTCCCTTGTTTGGCAGGAAAATCAGCGATTATGCTCACTTTCTGACACTCAAATAAAAATGCCTTCCAAAAAGGGAAATAATATTTTCAAACATAGTCTTTGTGTTAGACACACTTAAATGTCTGAGTTTGCATACACATGTCAGTATTTTAATAGATATCCTCGTTTTTAGGTACTTATGCTGTATGCATGTTAATTATAGAATATGTAAGTTCTTCGTTTCTTGTAAAATGTTGTTTAGTCTCTAAGTCATGTCCAACTCTTTTACCACCCCATGGATTGTGGCCCACCAGGCTCCTCTGTCTAAGGGATTTTCCAGGCAAGAATACAGGAATGGGTTACCACTTCTTCCACAAAGGGATCTTTCTGATCCAGGGATTGAACTAGCATCTCCAGGACTCCTGGCATTGCAGGTGGATTCTTTAATCTCTGAGCCACTGGAGAAGTCACACAGTCTAATTCCAATAACATTGTTCTTAGAGTTTGCTGACCCAACCACCATAATTTACAATGAAAATTATATTTATAAGTATGTAAATCAGAAGTTTGAGCATCCACAGCCTAGGGAATTTCAGCTTAAGTATCATCTGTGTGTTGATGACTCCTGAATTTGTATTGCTATCCTAGACACACTTTCTGTGAACCACTCTCCCTCAGTATATCCACTCCATATGGATATGCAGGATATCCATATGACTGTAGGAGAATGACTCTCCCTCCAGCAGTCACCTCCCTATCCATCCATCTAAGTGCCAAATTGGTCATCTGGACTCCTTCGTTAACCATCAGCAATCCCCCCCCCATTTTCCAAAATATACCCCAAACCCCACCATTTACCACTACTGCTGCTGCCGCAACCACCATCATCTCTCTCAACAGCCTTCTAACTGGCCTCCTTGCTTCTACCTTTGTCTCCAGCCTGTTCTCCAAAGAGCAGTCTGAGTGACACATGATAAACCAGTCATCACCTCCAATGACTTCACTCTCATGATGAAAATAAGCACTGTAAGGCATTTGGTGGTCTTCCCACCTCATTCTGCTACTACTATGATTTAATTTCTTACTTCTGTCCAATCTGTCTGCTTTATTTCAGCCACCCAGTCCACCTTGCTGTCCATCTAGTTTTCCTGGAAAATAATTTTCCCATGCAGAAAGTTCTTTCCCTGAATGAATTTCTTTTTCCTCACCTACTTCATATATCACTGATAACCTCAAAGCATCACAGAGGTACTCCTAGATTAACATCTGTATCAGTCAGGTCTAGAAGGAAATGAGTAACAGACTAAATTAAGATAATTGATTGAGAGTTTGAAAAGTGAAAGTGTTAGTCACTCAGTCATGTCTGACTCTCTGTGACCCCATGGACTCTTGGCCACCAGGTTCCTCTGTCCATAGAATTCTCTGGGCAAGAATATTGGAGTGAGTAGCCATCCCATTCTCCAGGTGATCCTCCCCACTCAGGGATCAAACTTGGGTCTCCTGCATTGCAGGCAGATTCTTTACCATCTGAGCCACTAGAGAAGCCCCTGGAGAGTTTAATAAAGGACTATTTACAAGAGGTGGAAGGATTTACGAAAACCAAAAGGGATAATGAAGAACCTCAAGCGTAGTAATATTTGTCTACTATCACACACAACCCTGAAGGTAAAAGAGAGAGGAAAGATAGACTGAAAACCAGAAAGAGTCCAACAGAGAGGACAGCTTGGAGAGAAACACTGATAATTCGAGGGGAACAGCAGTCAAGTTAAGGCCATCTGCAGAAAAAGAGCTAAGAGAATAAATAATGAGAGCTCACACTTCTCTCTCCCTCATCTCTTCCCAGGAGGCTATCGATATGGTTTATATTGATTTGTTTCTCAGGGAAGAGAGCATAATAGACACAAGTAGAGAAGGGACCTGCAAGAGACATCTGAAGATGTCCAGCCCACCACTTCATGCCAGTTTATCCCTAGCACTCAATCATTACTTGTTCAATGAATATATATGATGCAATGGTGACTGTCCTTTGTATAAGGCTTTTAAATATGCTATATAAGCAATGTTTCCTTAAAAAGAACTCCTTTGACAGTGGGTCAGAAAGAATCAGGAGCCACAGAGGTCATCACTGGAGAGACTAAGGAGGCTTACATGAGCATAATATGGCAAATAAGTAATGAGGTGTCTTGCATGCCTCACACTCTGCCTTACAGAACTTAAGGTTGGTTGTCACATTCACCAAGGTAGGGAAATATAAAAGAATGGAGGTGGGGATCATGGGTGGGCACTATACTGAGCATCCCCCCTTAACCTAGATGCTTTACAGGTAACTTATGATGAATTGATCTGTGATCTTTAGTTTTCTAAATGATTCATGACATTTGGGAAGTTGTATACAGCAAGGATATCCAACCAGTCCATCCTAAAGGAGATCAATCCTGGGTGTTCATTGGAAGGACTGATGTTGAAGCTGAAACTCCAATACTTTGGCCACCTGATGTGAAGAGTTGACTCATTGGAAAAGACCCTGATGCTGGGAAAGACTGGGGGCATGAGGAGAAGGGGATGACAGAGGATGAGATGGCTGGATGGCATCACCAACTCGATGGACATGGGTTTGGGTGGACTCCGGGGGTTGGTGATGGACAGGGAGGCCTGGCATGCTGCGGTTCATGGGGTCGCAAAGAGTTGGACATGACTGAGCGACTGAACTGAACTGATACTGATACAGCAATAAGAAGAGTACTGCTTCTTTGGTTACAGCTTCCCAGATTCCCCAAAGCTGGTAAAATTGGGAAGACAAAATAATGGGGCAGAAGAGTGAACAGCTGTTTTACTTGTGAACTTTGAAGAATTCATGTTCATGGAGAATTTACTAACAAATAATTTATTTGCTAATCCTAGCAGTACCTCCCAGGCCCCAGGCCACCTTTGAAGAAAAAGAAAAAAAAAAAAGCTGCCAGGCTACTATGTCATTACGAGACAGAGGGGAAAAACACTAGAAGACAGAGAAGGTCTTTCATACACATCCAGTTTCATTAACTAAAAAATCTCACTCACTGATGATCCTTATCTGTCTTTATTTTTCTGAAAGGGAAGATGGTAACAAACAAGGTTAAGAAAAGATAGAGATGAATAGAAATAGATTTTGAGCTGCTATGATTTTTAAAATTTACTCTAATCCTAACCCTAGAAACATCACCTTATATATTCTAGTATCACACTTATAATCTATTTTCATCCTATTACACACCTTTTTTCCTCTGAAATGAAATTAGTTATGTCATTATGCTTGAGCTCCAACTTAAGAAGTTATAAAAATATTCTCAGGAAAGGATCTTTAGGTTCCTGGAAAAAAATCTGCTTGCTATCAGAACCCCATTCCATATGCTTCCAATTTAGGTGCAAATCCGAGTACTGTGAACTTTGAAGCTTATACAATGAAGGCTGGGGAACCCTTTAAGTAAAGAAGCTTCAAAATGCCACAAATAATTTGACAGTTGCCACAAAAATCACAAAATCCAGAAAAACTGCATATCCTTTCAAAGAATTACTAGACGTGTTTCTGTATATTTTCTTTTTTCAGTGTTTTGTTTTGCTTTGGCTTATAGACTTCAAGGGGTGCCCCATCATTTTTTAAGGCTTTTGTATTGTTTTCTATGGGAAAACTAGAAAGATAATGCAAAGTTTCCTCTCTCAGAGTCGATCATAGTTTTATCATTGTTCCTCCTTCATCCACATGTTTTCTGTACCAGGTGCCCAAGGACATGTGCTGGACACATGTGGACACGTATCACAAACTGCCCTCTTTCTGTGTGCTTGTCACACAGGGTATATAGCTCAGTGAGCAGCAGGAAGATTCCTGGAAGACAGTTCTTTACCAGGGCAGTAGAAATAACTTAATTATACAGTGAAGCAACTTCCAACCGCCTGTAACCATATGACATCGCCGATGTTCAATCATCTTCGACCTCCAAAAATGACAATTTCAGATGTCTCACACTGATATATCCCACTAAGCCCAAAATAAATATATCTCCGACTCGGCATCCCATCAGCCAGATTCCAGAACTGACCACAGCCACTCTAACACACTTTGCACTGGGGGAACTATGACAGGGCAGTAGGTGTGCAAAAAAATCATAGTCTTACTTGATTGTGTGTAAAACATCTTAACTGCAAATTTTACATAAGATCATGCGAATAAGGTCCAAGGCCTTCATAAGAACCTGGGAAAATAAAGAGCCCTGAAGGCTAAGGTCCATTAATTTCAAAGTAAATCACCTCTGCAGTTTAATCCAATCACTGCAAGTTTTGTCATCTGACCAGGCCCAGAAAAATACACAAGGCACGTCGAAAAAGCACACACACTTCTCTTTTCTTCCAAAAAAAATACTTTCCACATATCACATTGAAACGATTCCCAATTTATAGGCACCAGCAGAAGAGCAAGAGCAGGCCTTGTCCATCCATTACCAGATTCAAATAATCCTGTCGAAAATGATGAAAATTTCTGAGAAACAAAGAGTCCTTTGTTGGCACTGAAATCTCATCTCCCTGTCGTTATTCCCTAAGGCATTCATCAATTGCATGTTCTGTACACCAGGCAGCTTGCCTTTATAAGAGCACTTGTAAAACACAGCGCCCTAGGATAAAAATGGTCTCAATGCAAAATGTAAACTTGTGGTTTACGTGGAATCTGACACCAGGCTACTTGCTAACTGGATCTCCAGTGAAATAGGTCTCTGGTCATATGCTTTTAAAATCTGACACAGAATGCCACACAGAGAAAAGAGTTCAGCTAGCACCCTCAACCCACTTAGTAAGAATTCTCTTATTTCCCCCTCTGCTTTTACAGATAAATCTCTCCACTGCAGACTGATGCCTTATATAGGCAAACTGTTTATCTGGAGAATTATGCTGAGCTGGCAGCACAGCTCAGGAGAACTGTGCTGATTCTACACAACGGCCACCATCTGTTGCAGAGCTTCTAGGAACAGTGTCATCAGCATGAAATACGGTGTCAGCCTTGACCATTAAGAAATTGCTTTGCAAGTTAAAGCCAATAATGAAAATTTATTCCAGAAGGTCATTAACAGCTGGCTTCTTTGCAGTAATAGAGAACACAGCTGCATAAGGGAAAGAAAGAAAACAGCATCAAGTGTTCACTCCATTTGTATTTCAAAAGATATCAAATACAGTCGACGTACACTGCAGCTTCAGATAAGGCAGAACCTTAGCTATGCCACTGACTGATGCGTTGGCAATGATAAGAGTAATAATATCAACCAACAAGAGCGTTAAATCTTACTTATTGAAGGACTACTATGCGCCAGGCTCTGTGTGAGCTACTTCAGACAGACAGTGTCTTGATTCTCACAGTAACCCACAAAGGATGTATTATTATCTAAAAGGCAAAGTATTTTAACCATCTAACCTTCTTTTCTCTCATTGCTAAAACAAAGATAATTTCAATAATTTTGTTTAAGATTTCAGTAAAAACTAAAGATAATATAGGTAAGGCATTAAGTACTCAATAGTTGTTGCTTTTCAGTGGCCAACTCATGTCCCATGAACTGCAGCATGCCAGGCTTCCCTGTGCTTCACTATCTCCCTGAGTTTTCTCAAGGAGACTCAGGTCCAATGACTCATGTTCATTGAGTCAGTGATGCCATCCAACCATCTTATCCTCTGCTGCACCCTTCTCCTCCTGCCCTCAATCTTTCCCAGCATCAGGGTCTTTTCCAATGAGGCAGCTCTTTGCATCAGGTGGCCAAAGTATTGCAGCTTTAGCTTCAGCATCAGTCTTTCCAATGAGTATTTAGAGTTGATTTCCTTTAGGAGTGACTGGTTTGATCTCCTTTCACTCCAAGGAACTCTCGAGTCTTTTTCAGCACCAGAGTTCCAAAGCATTGATTCTTTGGTGTTCAGCCTTTATGGCCCCAACTCTCATATCCATACATGACTACTGGAAAAACCATAGCTTTGACTATACGGACCATTGTCAGTAAAGTGATGTTTCTGCTTTTTACTATGCTTTCTAGGTTTGTCTTTCGATAGTAGATGTATAAAATTATAAAATATCTGTTATTAAAATATTATTAATCTCAAAGTTTATATAGATTTTATATATTCTGAAGTATTAACTATAGATCAAACATGCAAAACAGGAAACTTCAAGCATCTCGTCAGGTGATCTAGGACACTGCCTTGCTGATAACACAGATTTGAGGAGTAAGCTAACAAAAAATGAAGCAGAGCAGCTGTATGGGGCACACCTTCATTTAAATCAGTCAGCATGTATTAAAAGCCTACTCAGGTATAGTAAGAAATGGCAAAGAGAGTAATAACACAGTCCCTCTAAAACTGTATTTTAAGATTATAGAACATATACAGATATCACATTGATTTGTTTCTTGAAGCAGTACATAAAAAAAATAATGAAATAAGTAGCAAAACAAAATAAGTAGCAAAACATTTGCAAGTCAAGGATCTATGAAGAGTGAGAGTTGAGAAACATTTGTGCTCAGTATGTCATTTTTGGACTAAAATCCACCTTTAACATGAAAGTAATACCTATGTGCTAAGTGACAAGGTTAGCTGGTGGTTTGATCCCAAACATTCAATATCACCCTATGGAGAGTTAACATCATGCTCCCAGGTACCGCTCTTTGCTTCATCCCCTGCTTGGAACCACTAGTCAAAACACCTCAAAGGTGAATAGAAGAAAGGGTATACACTGGCTCCATTGCTCAACAAATATTCATAGTGGTCATATAAATTGAGCATAAAACGTTGTAACCAAGATAAAAATGGCTAATAGTGGAAAACCAAATTAACCAGAAGGCTCTGTTTATCATCACCTAAATCAGACCAAAATGTCTTATTTATATCATGAATATAAATATTCAAAAACTAAGGAGATAAGAAAGCTTACCAGAAAAACACTTTTTTAAAACATCACCCTCAAATGGTTTATGAAAAAAATGTATGTGCCCACACATGTACATAACATGTGAACATATTATATACACACAAACATACTCGCACACACTCATTGAGAGAGAGAACATGAATGATGACCCAAATTAAATATTAACAGTAAGTTACTGTAGGTAGAGGGTACCCTTTCAACTATCCTTGCAAATTTATTCTATGTTTGAAATTATTTCCAAATAGAGTTATAAAAAGAAAGCTAACAAAAATTTAAACATAAAATACAGTACAATAAAATAAAATGCCAATATATTTATATATTCCTCTTAAAATTCAAAAACGATTAATAATATTATCATTTTCTAAAGGAGCATTCAGAAACTTAGAAACGTTAGTCAGTTAGGAACACTGGTTGAGTACAGAAAACCATAGGGTTTTTTTCTACACAGGATTCTCCTACATATAAACATGAATCTCTGAAAGAAACAACAAAAAATTCAAATTTAAAATAGTTCTATTTGGGCAGATACAGCATGAGAGTGAACGAGGCATGAAGTAACAATGTGCGTGCGTGTTCGGTGTGCGGGTCTCTGCAACCCCATGGACTGCAGCCCGCCAGGCTCCTCTGTCCATGAAATTTTCCAGGCAAGAATACTGGCGTGGGTAGTCATTTCCTACTTCAGGGGGTCTTCCTGACCCAGGGATCAAATCCCTATCTCTTGCTCTCCAGCTTTCACAGGCCAATTCTTTACCCCAGTACTACCTGGGAAGTAACAATACCCATACTTAAATCTTTTGTTTTCCTTCTACTATCTCCATTGTATTCAAAGCTGTCAGTGAAACATATAATCAGGAAATATACTGCATCCTCTAAGGAGTCTCCACCTATAATCATGACCTCATAATTCTGGCAAATGCCCCAGGTTCTCACAAATTAGAGAATACCAGCATGATTCTATATAATCTACATTAAGGATATACAGAGAGATATATTACTGCACTGAGTTTTGGAAATACATATATATGTTTTAGTGTGCTGTAGCTTTGCTTAGTACCATTGACTTCAGCTTGCCATTGACTTCAGCAGATTAGAAATGAGAAGACACTTTTAAAGGAAATCAATTTTTGAATTCATTAAATAATTAAGCAGAGGTATAAGTTTAAAGGATTCCAAGTAGCTATATTTAGTCTTAAATTCTAGTTAAACAGGCATCTAAGGAGTAAGAAAATATCCTCATGTATTATTTAGAAGAAGACCCCTTTGAATATTACTCTTCTTGAAGAGAGAACATTTTCTATCTTCACTAAGGAATTATTGTTACAGGTCTAGTTTCAGAATGTCCCCTGGAAAATGATTCAGAGGCATCAGAGACTCTTCAACAAATTTAATTTGTTGAATTAAATAGTGCTGACACTTAGTTATTTATTCATTTAGTCCTGAGTAAATACAAAAAAAGTGCTCAGAATAATCACAGACATGGCTGTGCATGGGCAGCATGAGGGTCCAGACTTTAAATTTAGTATGTCTTATAATTAAATCCCCTTTCCTATTTTTGTCATTAGTGCTTTCATCTAAATTTAAGACAAATTACTTCTTTGTTGAACTTTTGGTAAGGTATGTATGTTGCAATAACAAGTTTTCAGTAAAGATACAAGAAAGCATAAAAGTAGATTATTATACTCAGGAGCCTAAACATATAACTCAATTAATAGATTATTATCAAATTAATAAATTATTTGATATTCATTCTAGTTGCAAATATGTGAGCTTTTTTTTCCTGCTGGTAACTTGCCATATAGAAGGTAAATAAATCACAGAAGAGTGAGAGGCTGGGATGCCCAATAATCTCCAGACTCCACACCATTGCAATTTCCCCCTTAAAAACTGCAAACTGGCGTTAGGGTCATAAGTGACCACAGATGGCTCTAAAATGCAGTGGGAATGAATACATTTAAGGGGTACATACAGACTTAAAACATTGGGAAGCATTGATGGTAAAAGAAACCCCTTTCCCTCATTTTGTACACACACAGACTCACACACATATACATATACATAAAACTTACAGCTATCTTCTCAGTGGTATATTTTTATTCAATTCCTGCTCACAAATGCCTTAACTGTGCACTTTATTGGAAAGGAAATTATTTCCCTGTGGGTGGCAAAAACATTGAGATTCTTCAGGATATTGTTTGAATAAATATTAAAATAACATTCCTTCATAAATAAGGGGTTATTCAGCCTTCTAAAACATTCATTGTCAACTGCAACTTTGTGTGCAAAAACGGAGTCCCTAGAATGTAACAGAATGTAGGTCTTCTTCAACCTATGATGTGTGTATGCCCTTATAAACTCATTCTAAATTGAAAATATCCCAAATTGAAAATGCAAATAATACATGTGACTACCTAACATCGAATGGGCTTTCCTGATAGCTCAGTTGGTAAAGAATCTGCCTGCAATGCAGGAGACCCCGGTTCGATTCCTGGGGCAGGAAGATCCACTGGGGAAGTGGTAGACTACCCACTCCAGTATTCTTGGGCTTCCCTTGTGGCTCAGCTGGTAAAGAATCCACCTGCAATGATGCAGGAGACCTGGGGGTCAATCCCTGGGTTAGAAAGATCCCCTGGAGAAGGGAAAGGCTACCCACTCCAGTACTCTGGCCTAGAGAAGTCCGTGGGGTCACAAAGAGTTTGACATGACTTAACTTTCACTTTCACTTTTCACCTAACCTTGTAGCTTAGCCTAGCATACCTTACACATGCTCAAAACATTTACGTTAGCTAATAGTTGGGCAAACCATCTAACACAAAGCCTATATTATAATAAATTATTAAATATCTCATGTAGTTTATTGAAGACTGTACTGAAAGTAAACACCAGAATGGTTTTATGGCTACAGAATAGCTATGAGTGTTTCCCTCCTTTACAATCCTGATCACGTTGCTCACCACCACTGCTAGTATCAGAGAGTATCCTACAGCAGAGTACTGGCCTGGTAAAAGATCAAAATTCAAAGCGTAGTTCCTACTGAATGTACTGCTTTATCGTAAAGTCAAAAAAATTATAAGAATCATTATAAGTCAGGGACCATCTATACACAATGTAACACAAGCTCTGATCACAGCAGTTACCCAGGGAACAGAGAAGACAAGAAACCCAATCTCTCTACATTGAGATTACAATCACAGTATTATTTTTTAATAAGAAAAAGAAATATAGTGATGATTCAGGGAGAAGAGACATAGTACATCACATTTGTGGGGGTTAAAAGAGACCCCAAGGAGTCTAAGGTGAGGGGTAAAATGTAAAATGTAAGGTGAGCCTGAAAAGCAGTGCAGATATTAACAGAAAAATGAATTTACATACTTTGGTATTCAAGAAGGGTAAGTGAATGAGAAGAGAGGACAGCAAAAGCACAGGCATAATCTCCAAAGGACTCAATGACTGTAGTTTGTGTAGATCAAGAGTAATGGGAGCATAAGAAGACTAAGGCAGATGTGGTGGGACCAGAAGGCAGAGATAGAGAGGTCTTCTCAAAGACGAGATTCTGAAGACTTTTGATCAGGGTGAAACAAATTCAGAGCTGCAATGAACTAGAGTGAGAAAATACCAATGGCTGAGAGAAAAGTGAAGACAGAATTCCAAGTTACAAGGAAAGTGGTAAGGCCAAATTCAGGTCAGTGAAGCAGTGGGAATGGAAACTGGCTGGTTCTAATGTACCTCTTAGCCATAAAGCCTGTATTCTATCTAATTAAATGTGACCTTTACTACACAGAGCTAAGTGAGGGTGGCACAAGAAACTTTAGTCAATATACATTTCCAAAATAAACCTCCATGACACAGCTGAAATAACAAATGTAGGGAAGAACTGCAGTGTTGTAAAAGACTGAGAAACAGCTAAAGAAATGTCTGGTAAAAGACCAGCTACAAATTTGAAATATAATAAACCACCAAGAATATTATACTTATTATAAACTGTTCTTAATGTCATTCTTCTTGAAATCTAGAATTAAACAACTTGGAATAAGTTTCAGTTCTCTCCTTTAAGGTAATACTAAACTTAATGTCATGAGAACAGAACAAAATAAAAACGCTGTACTGTTACTTCCTTTACAACCCCACCTGATGACCAAGGCCAACTGCCTCCCCTCTCCCCAAAAAGGAGTTTTAAGACATAAATGCATTAGATTCAATTACATTCTATAATAATTAGTACTTTACAGAAATCACTGTGTGCAAATTTTAAAATAACAAAGCAGAAGAAGTGTTGTTCATGTTCTGGAAAAATTCTTGCTTCCATAACCTCAAGCCTCTGCAAATCAAAGGCTAAGTTTTACAAAGCACAGATTATCTCCCTAAAATTATGTTTCCCAAAATGTGGCAGGTGACATAGTACATGACTTCAAGTGATTCCTGTGTAACCTTTTCCATAGCTCTTCTCATTTGATTATTTATTTTAATGTGTACTGGAAAAAAATATGGACCATTATATATTTTCCTTTAAAATATATTTAAGACTGATATTTGAATAAAAATATTAAAGTTATGCAAGTGATACTCAGATATTGCCAGTGACACAATAAAGACCTACATAGCATGACACTGTGAACATAGATTTTAATATCCACTAAACTTAGTGGCATATATATTTTTACTAGAGTGTTATTTTTAATAATTCTTACTTGGTCTCAAGTTTATGAAAGTCTATTACTTTAGTCAGAATTTATATTAGTGTTAAATATAATACTGATGTCTAGAATGTGTTTTATATTAGCTTGAAAACAAAGAAAAAAGTCCATCTTTCTTTTAGATTTGCCATTTTCAAATTTTTTAAATTGCATTAGGTAAATATACACAGAAATTATAAAAACAGAATGCGAAAGTACAGATTTAAAGATGGGTGTATTTAAAACAATAATTTGATACATTAAAATTAATACAATGCTTGGATTTTGAAAACACTTAAATCTTGACTTCAAAAATGGTTAAGTGTTGCTTCTGTAAAGAAAGTGATTTAAATATGGAAGAAAGTTTAAAGCAATTCTTTTAAAATAGCCTACAGTACAAATTTCCTTTAAAATCAACAGGAAATTAATTAAATAAGAATATATACTAAGGGCTGAAATAAGAACATTAATTCTACAAATACAGGAAACACTGTTTGAAATAGTCTAAATTTCATTGTGAAGGTCATTTTTTCTTTTTGTTCTTGGCCCTTTTCTGGGGGAGTGCCAAAATTTTCAAAGGTAAACTTTCAAAGACAATTATGTCTGAAAACATTTCCTAGATAGTATATAGGACAGGATTCCTATTATTAAAATACCATCCCTGAGTTTTGAAAATTTTAGATAAAATCTTAAAATTTTACTTTATGTTATTTCCATTTACACTGAATATACGCAGATTTACATATTTGAAGATAAGTACTGAGCGGCTATGTATGAAAAAAACCATACACATTGGGACTTTACGATGCCTGATCTACTCTGGAAAGTAGTTTGTTTGGTATGATTTAAGGCCTTCTCACAATACATGTTTATCTGTTATACTGCAATAGCCCAAAAGCATATATCTTTTAAAAATTCTAGAATTCAAGTGCTGAAGAATTAGATAAGAAGGTTTGAATTCAGGTTTCAGATTTCATCTATACAGATAAATGAGGACATTTCTTTCATGATGCAGAGGTCTTTTCCTCAGCAAATCTTTCCATATATATATAAATTGTTAATGTAAATATACAGTAAACATCTATCTACTTCTATGTGAGTTAAAGTCAATTATACATAAATGGAGTGAAGTTTTAACAGTGCTGTATTTATATAATTTTAATAATACTTCAAAACATATTATGGACCAGATTAAGAATAGTTATCTATCCCTGCAAAATATATGCCATAAAAATAAAAGTTTAGAAATGCTATTGAACTATGGTTGATTGTGTATCCCCAGGGACAAATGCATCAACTAGGGGTACTTTTGGCCCCCAGGGGACATTCAGCAGCATCTAAAGATATTTTTGATTCTCACAGTGTGGGTAAACAATGGGTAGAGGTTAACAGCCTATAATGCCCAGAAAAGCCCTTTCCCTGACCTAACAACTAAGAATCATCTGGCCTGACATGTCAATATTGCCAAGGCTGAGAAAATCTTTTCTAAATGCATCACCATCAAACATGCTCCAAAATGTTAGGGGTACAGACAGAGGAAGATAGGAAAAGCATAGGAGGTCAAATGAGAGAGAATAAGATAAAAAAGAAAAGAGCAGCATCAACTAAAGAACAGTCTAACATATGTAACAAGCATTTGACCACATGGTTATTATGAGAAACGCAATATGGGGCTAAACCATTAATGACTGCAAACATAGAGAAAGAGTGTGAGCAAACTTAAACTTTTCTTAAAAGAAAAAAAAAATCTTTTTAAGCTATGGTTCTTTGATGAGTCAACTGGCTTGCATAAAATTATTTTACTTTACTCTCTCATGGATATATTTCCCTTTCCTCAGAGATGCTATGCCAAGAAAATGCTAGAGTAGCTTGGGGAGACTCATACTGGGCAGCAATGATAAATGCTTGGGTAGATGTTCCAAATAATAGTGGCCTTGGGATATACAAATCAAATCTCCTTAGTTCCAAAGTATGTTGATCTCCTGCAACCCAAGTTCAAAGAAAAGAATATACATTATGATCCCATTTTTTATTTTTTAATATCAAGATATACATATTCATATATGGACAGAATTTGTGTTGGAATGATGCATGCTAATCTATTAACGGTTTTTAACCTGATGATCATGGCTGTGAGAAGGCATGAAGGTAAACCTATTTTGCTAGATCTTGGGAGTATTTGAATCTTTTATAATGAGGATGTACTCAGGTATGATAACTTTTTTTAATGAGCTTCCCCAAAAAGCAAAATGCAAATACTCTGCTATGGTCTATAAACACTTAAACAAATATCTTGCTTTATATGAGATATATGTTGTTGAAAAATAGTTGCAACAGCTTTAATCATACTCCCAGAAATAAATTTGCTATTAAATAAACCTCAGAGAATTAATTTCATAGGTTTAAAAACTTTCTAGAAAACAAACATCACTCATAAATTAAATGATATATTGAGCTAAATTTCCATATATGAACTTTATTGAAAGAAAAGAACAATTGAATGCCATCAGTATGCCACTGTTACTACTGGGAATTTACTGACACTTTCAAAGTGAAATTTCAGGTTTTCAAATTTCAGTGAGTTTTCAGATTCCTGTTTGAAAATTACTCAGCTGACAGCATTATAGATGATTTAAGACATTTTTTTAGAACTTAGAAATTCTCCTAATAGTATAAAAAACTTATACCCTCTCTTAAGTGGATTCCATAAATGTTTTACAACTTTATGAGGGATACTCATATTCACTGAAGTAGTGTATACAGCAATAGCTGATGAACAGTTAAATAAATATTTTGAATTCTCTCCATTCTGCTTTAATCCTGAGCAGGAGTAACTGCATTTTGCTATTTTATGCTTGACTTTCCTCATTTATTAATATTTTTTTAAGGGACCAAAAGATGAATCAGATGAAAATCAGTTATTTTATCCAACTAAAATTAGGGTATCATAAAGTTTTCTCACTCATCAATTAGAGTAATTTACAATAAATATTCAAGTGAAATTTTGGCTGATGCTAAAGATTAGCTTGCCAATGTGTTAAGAAATGGACAGTGAAAAGCTAGAAATGAAAATGCTGTGATCATAAAATCAGTCTCTTTGCAGAACTGTAATTTCATTCTCAGACAACATTTCCTGTTCCAACTGGTATTATCCTCTTTGCAATGTATAGATACAGATATTATAATACAAAAAAATACTATATATCTACCTATATTATTTAAAAGCATATTTTAAAATGTAAACATGTCTTTATAAAAACATATAGTCACACACTCATATGATTGAGAATATATTTTAAATAAACCAGTATCCTTCTCAACTTTTCAAGGAGACTTATCCTTTAACATGTCATCAGCTAATAAATCAAAAACATGTTTACTCCTTATTTCTCACACTTTGTTAGTGAGTGACATTTTTCAACACAAACATTTTGACAGGCTGTACCACGATAATGGAAAAATAAACTTGAAATAAATTTTAACACATCAAAACAAACCCATGTGTTATTATTACAAACTCATGCAAGTCAAGTAACTATTACATTATGCTAAATGTATTTCTCTTCAGTTATCACTACTTCTTGGAAATTGCTGCCCCAATCAACCACTGAAATACCAGTTGACTGCACAGTCTCAACCATGTTTTGAATTCAGTATATTTTATAGCAATGTAATTTCTATTTCATTCAACCTCAGATTAATCCAATTCAATTTGAGAAGAAAGATGTTTTTTAGCACTGAAGTTCTCAAATAGGTTAAAATCACGGGCTATTATATACTTTGGGGCTTCCCCAGATGGCACTAGTGGTACAGAACCCACCTGCCAATGCAGGAGACATAAGAGATGCAAGTTCGATCCCTGGGTTGGGAAGATCCCCTGGAGAAGGAAGTGGCAACCCATTCCAGTGTTCTTTCCTGGAGAACCCCATCGACAGAGGAGCCTGGTGGGCTACACAGTCCACAGGGTTACAGAGAGTTGGACACAACTAAAGCAATTTAGCATGCAAACAACCTTAAATTATCATATAAAAAGTGGACCATAAAAAATCTTGTCATTCCTTCACATGGAGTATGATGAGGTAGTGAGATGGCCAAGACAGGATTCTACAGGCCAGTGTGGCTCATGGTACATTCTGAGTTATTTCTGCTAATACCCTGAGATGAAAACTGACTCTAACAAGCAATAGCCATCACATAATGGATCGGCTAAGGGTCAACGTACAGGAGTGTCCTTCATCAGCCAACATTTTCATCTTTCAAACAGCTCAGGAGAAGGAAATGGCAACCCACTCCAGTATTCTTGCCTACAGAATCCCATGGACAGAGGAGCCTGCTGGGCTACAATCCACGGGGTCGCAGAGAGTCGGACATGACTTGGCAACTAAACAACAGCTCTTACCAAGACATATTTTAGTACATGCATGTTAGATGGGGCACACTTAATCTTAAGGGAACTAGATCTTGAAGTCCTTATTTCTGCATTCACTCATCAAATACTTGAATACCTACTGTGCCAGGCACACTTTTAGATTCTGGTCCCAAGAAATAAGCTAATACACTAAAATCCCTGCTCTTTCAGAGCTTCCACTGCAGTGAGCAAGAAATACAAGCCTAAGTTTCACATTTAAATATTTTATTATTTCTCATCCACCCCTCTAAATTCATGGAGACTTAGTAACCTGATTGAGACTACCCAGTTACTACCAAGAAGCTGGTAGAAAATTCAACAGTCCACAACTAAAAATGCACTAAAAATGACCCTAGATAAAGTGCTAAAAAAAATCCATTTCTGTACTATATTCAAGACCAGTATCTTACACCAAGGTAATTTACAAAGATTATTTAATATGCATCTTATCACTTCATTTTCCTTTGTATGAAACATTTTTCAAATGGAGAAGAAATCTTCTTAAGTATCTTCTTAAGTCCTGTTTTTTTTAAAAGAAAAATCTGTAAAGAGAATAACAAATCTAGGTATGCTGTTTTTGAATTATACTGAAAGGGTTGTCTAAGAAGTTTTGAATAAAAGTAGGGTTTAAAGTCTACTTCAATGCTCTCTCTCAATTCTTAATTTCTCCAGTATAATTATTTTATAAAAATCCAATTTAATTGAATATAAAAAATATGTGTGATAATACAATTATATTCAGTACAACTATATGCAGTACAACCTGCATTATGATGCAGGTTCATAATGCTTATCATAAAATAATAAATGCTTTTATAATTAATATTAATATAGAGGTAAATCATTTTCTCTAATCTAGGAAAATCCACTTTGGCAAAATTGGTTATATCCACTCATGTTTACTTCTGGGAATCTCTGCTTCAGTGACTGGTCAAATTCAAAATGGTGTGGGAATCAGCAAAGGCCAGCGTGGAGTCACAAACAGGAAGAGAAAATTCCTCAGTGCAGTTTTGGTCACCTTTAAGAATAGCTTTGTGAAAATGAGTTGTAGAGATAGTATCTGGTAACTGGGGAAAATCCCATGGACTGAGAAGCCTGGAGGCTACAGTCCATGGTTGCAAAGAGTCAAATATGACTGACCACAAGTATAAGGAGTCTTAGATTACCTCACATTTTGACCAGGGACTGAGGTTCATTTTGACAAATCTGTGAAATCTGTATTCTGTTTCTGGAGTGGAGTTGTGTGAACACAGAAAGCCATAATCCTGAAATGAACACAAAGCCACGACCAACTAAACTGGCCAGTTCTAGAAATACTTGCCTTGTGTTAGGTGCAATTTGGCCTTTACCTTTAACAATACAGAACAGCCCTTTCCTCTGTAAGATGATTCTAGTTTAGATTTCTATTATCTACCTCCCAGGTGGGTAAGACTCTCCTGTCGAATAAGACTTTGGGTTCCTCTCAGTCTCTTTTGCTGGCTTTTCCTTTTCCGATTCCCCTTAACTATCAATGCTCTCAAGAGTCTGATCTCACGGCACTAATAATCCCCCAGGGTTGATAACTTTCACATCTGTATCTCCATCCCAGGATTTCTCCCTTATTTCCAAATGATGTATCTCGCTTGCTAGAGGGCATCTATCTGTAATGGTCCCCAAACACCTTAAATTCAAAAATTCAAAGTAGAAATTTTAGTCCTTCCCTCCAATCACGCTTTTCACTCTGTATTCCCTTGTCTTGGTGAATGGTACCACAATCTACTCAAGAAATCTAAGTGTGCACTAAGTCTCTTTATTCCTTTGTCCTAAAATGCTCACGTCTAACCAGCCAACAATTCTATAGATTAAGCATCACTCCAATTTGTTCTCTTCCAATATTACTGATAGTTCCAACATTCAGGGCCTTACCATCTTTCACTTGTACTATTTTAACATTTCCTAACTTAGCTCCAGACTGTTGTTCTCATATCTCTTCATTCCATCCTTCCCAAAGCCATAAGGCTTCACCCATACAAACTTTATCAAGTTTCCTCCCTCCTTTTCCCTTGCTCTTCTACTGTCAAAACCTTGAAGGACTCACCATAGCTCACAGCCATAGAACTCTAGGAGGCATGCACACTGTTAGGGAAATGTAACATCAAGGCAAGGGATAATGAAGCATGGGACTAAGACTCCATAATTCTGAAGGACTGGTATTGCCTCACTATAGAATAATTAAAATACATTCGTTTTAATTTAAAACCAAGTTTGTAGGAACAATACATGTTGGAGGGGTGTGGAAAGAAGGCACCCCTCCTTTTTTGGAGGGGTACCTTCCCTACACTGTTGGTGGGAATGTAAATTGGTAAGTCACTATGGAGTGCAGTATGGCGGTTCCTCAAAAAAATAAAAATAGAGCTACTGTATGTTCCTGCAGTCCCACTCCTGGGCATATATCTGGAGAAAACCATGCTCCAAGATGATATGCGCAACCCAATGTTCACTGCAGCACTGCTTACACTGGCTAAGACATGGAAGCAAACTAAATGCTCATTGACAGAGGAATGGATAAAGTTGTGGTATATACATGAAACGGAATATTACTCAGCCATTAAAAAGAACGAAATAATGCTATTTGCAGCAACATGGATCCACTGAGAGATTGTCATACTGAGTGAAGTAAATCAGACAGAGAAAGAATTTCTATGTGGAATCTTTAAAAAATGATACAAATAAACTTCTTTACAAAACAGAGACAGACTAACAGACTTAAAAAACAAATTTATGGTTACCTAGAAGGGGGAGGGATAATTAGGGAGTTTGAGACTGACAGGTACACACTGCTGTATTTAAAATAAGCAACAAGGGGAATAAAAAACACATTTGTAGAGGAGAAGTTGAGATTCAAATGAACTTGAAACTTCAAAGAAACTGCACTTGCAGCAGGCAGATTTAAGCCTGTGAGTCCACGCTTCCAGACACTAGGATACTTTGAAGGAATCTAGCATGGTAGCTGATATATAAGAATAGACTTTAGAACTGTTTTGAATGCATGAAGGTCTTACATGATTAAATGCAAGAATCTCAGTAGCTTTAATCCATTTAGCACAGAATTATTACTCTTCTTATTTTTCAGGAGATTGATCACTCCATTTAAATTTCAATTATTATCACAGTTGGACCTTAGAAATCTCACCTAATGTGTCATGCTATAGACAAGCTACAGGATACTCTCCTATATCAGCTCTTACCCACAGCTATTCAGCCTTTCTCCAACCAGGCTCAGTAACAGAACATCACTATCAAATAATCAATCTTGATTTATTGTCAGAAGTGGCTTTCTTATACAGGGTTGGAACCTGAATTTAGCACAACTTTATTTCATCCTAACATAGAGACCATTCATGATGTTACATCTCCCAAAATACAGGCTGATAAAGAAAAATGCCATTGGGCTTAAACTGTGAAAAGAATGGATTTCAAAATAACAATGTAACAATAGGAAATTTAACCATGTGTTGATCCTCAGAAGCCTCTTGGTGATCTGATAAGGAGAATAAGGAAATCTGATGCTGCCTATACTACAAGCCCAACACAGCAGTGCAAACTCTAAAAATCTTAGGGCCAAAGGAGAAATAGAATGCTGGTAACCATCTGGTTCTGCAAGGATTAAGATTAGCCATGGAGTCGCTGCAGGGGCATTCAGCATGAAAAATGGGACAGGCACCCTATGCTTTGGAAAAACAGTGCCCATCTATAGTTAGATGTTTACTGCAAGAAGAATTTTAATAAACCCAGATTCTGGCATCTTTCCATACATGGAAAATCACTAAAGGCATTAACTAGAGTCATCTGCTCTTTGTGACTAGCAATAATCTTTTACCAAG
Source organism: Antilocapra americana (assembly GCA_007570785.1). Taxonomy (NCBI): domain Eukaryota; kingdom Metazoa; phylum Chordata; class Mammalia; order Artiodactyla; family Antilocapridae; genus Antilocapra; species Antilocapra americana. The sequence goes on along the minus strand of ML660200.1, from coordinate 63,260,829 downwards.
ATGTATGTTTGACAGCATATACTCTCTAGTCAAAAACTATATATACACTGGCTTCTTCCCTATCCTTTGCAGTGGTTTTCTCACGGCTATTTAGAGGCTGTCTTCAGAGCTATAGACCTCTGTAAGATCCTTGGATAAAACCTAAACTCACAACTCAGACTGAGCATTTTTCTTTAGGTCACACCCAGGAAAAAATTACAGGAAAATCTACTGGTGCCACTGAAGATAGTTTTATACCTCACAGTGATATGGACAAAGTTCATATTATTACGTTCATTTTATATTCAGGAAAAAAACATTCCAGAAATGCTAAATCAACTCCCCAAGATCCCAAAGCTAGTAAATGATGAAGCCAGAAGCAAGACTACACAGCATAGGAACATCAGGTGAGGGACCAAGTTTATCTGTATCTCAGTAAGTCTTCAATAACTCATCTGGAGTTGCCATAATACCTCACAGACTATACATTTTCATTTCATCTTTTTTTTGCAGAGGTTCAGTACATAAGATGTACAGGGGGTCCATAAATAAAAGTCCCAGCGCATTTCTACCTTTTTTTCCTTTCTTTCTTTTTTCTTTGTATATTTCCTTGTTTTCCAAAGTTTAACCAGGGAAAACTTCTTTTAAAAATGTTAGGGAGAAAAAACATTATCAAAAGCTGATTTTTGTGAGTCTGTAATTTTAATACTGAAAATTAGTTCCTAGAAGACTTTTCTTGATAATAATTTTCGCATGCAAATTTACAAACTACAATGCTTGCTTTAGCCCTTGATGCAAATGATGTATTTTAAACACCAGACCTAAAAAATAAATTCTTCCTTGAGGTCCAAGTTACTTTAAGCCCTGTAAGACAACATGAAGAGACTCAAAGATACAGCCTCCTCTTGCAACCAAAGTAAGTTGAGTCCAGGCACATGTGGGTGCTAATATAGTCATCCAAAAATAATGACCTAAGTGATCCAGATTTTAGGTCTCCAGTAATCATGAACACAGCTATTGAGTTAAAATGAACCAGGTCTCAGGGTGTAAGATAAAGCAAAGAAACAAAGACTGACTTGTGCCTTTCAGTTTACAATGTACTGGTTCTTCCTTCAGTCACCTGACTCCTTGAGAAAAAAGGCTATGATTCTCACAGAAACCACTGCCAACGATTTATCTTTGATGACTTATTTTCTGTTTATATGTTATCAATCCAGTGTGTTACATTTATCCTTAAAAGTAACACAAACTTAAAATCGGGAAATGATATGGCTAAGACTCTTCCCTTCACGTTCTTCTGCCCTGATACAAGTACACACATATAAACCAGTTCCGGAGGTCTATACGGCATATCACTTGAAAAAAAGTCAAATTACAAACTGATATGTAGCCCATGATCCTGGTTGTTTTGTTTTTTAATTTTTATTGAAATATAGTTGATTTACAATGTTGTGCTAGCTTCAGGGATACAGCAAAGTGAATATATATATATATATATTGAATATATAAATGGTGGCTGAACACTCAACATTCAAAAAACCAAGATCATGGCATCTGGTTCCATCACTTCATGGCAAACAGATGGGGAAACAACGTAAACAGTGACAAATTTTATTTTGTTGGGCTCCAAAATCACTGCAGATGATCACTGCAGCCATGAATTTAAGACACTTGCTCCTTGGAAGAAAAGCTATGACCAACCTAGACAGCATATTAAAAAGCAGAGACCACTTTTCCAACAAAGGTCCATAGAGTCAAAGCTCTGGTTTTCCCAGTGGTAACGTATGGATGTGAGAGTTGGACTATAATGAAAGCTGAGTGCCAAAGAATTGATGCTTTTGAACTGTGGTGTTGGAGAAGACCCTTGAGAGTCCCTTGGACTGCAAGGAGATCAAACCAGTCAATCCTGAAGGAAATCAATTCTGAATACTCATTGGAAGGATTGATGCTGAAGCTGAAACTCCAGTACTTTGGCCACCTGATGCAAAGAACTGACTCACTGGAAAAGACCCTGATGCTGGGGAAGATTGAAAACAGGAGGAGAAGGGCATGACAGAGGATGAGATGGTCGGATGGCATCACTGACTGGATGGACATGAGTTTGAGCAAGCTCCAGGAGTTGGTGATGGACAGGGAAGCCTGGTGTGCTGCAGTCTACAGGACTGCAAAGATTCAGACACAACTGAGCAACTGAATTAAACTGATTCTTTTTATATATTTTATAAATATTTTTCATATATATACACATATATGTTCTTTTTAACATTCTTTTCCATTATAGGTTATTCCATGATATTAAGTATAGCTGTCTGTTCTATAGAGTAGATCCTTGTCAGTTATCTATTTTATATATAGTAGTGTATGTTTGTGATTAAAATGAGACTCATTTTTTCTTTATTTTTTTCAGTATTCTTAAACTTGTTTCAACAGTATCTATCAACTGTAAATTTAAGAAAAAAGTGTTGAGATATATACACTAAAAAGTTGAAAATAGTTTTCTTCTACATAATTTTAAGATTAAAGATTTCTTATTTGTTTCATATTAATATTTTATACTATAAATTTTCTTCTACCATATTTCATTTATATATATAGTCTTTTAATTCTAAAAGTAGAATTTATTTCTCAGTTCAAATTGCACACTGCTTTAAGCTAATGGAGTTCGATAACTATCTTTGGTGTTGTGTTTGGATTTCTTTTTCTCTTTTGCATGTATATCTGGAGCAATTAAGCATCAGTATCAGTTTTCATTTCAACCCCAAAAAGGGGCAATGCCCAAGAATGTTCAAACTACTGCACAAAAGCACTGATTTCACATGCTGGCAAAGTAATGCACAAACTCCTTCATGCTAAGCTTCAACAGTACATGAACTAAGAATTTTCAGATGTACAAGCTGGATTTAGAAAAGGCAGAGGAACCAGAAATCAAGTTGCCAACATCTGCCAGATCATTGAAAAAGCAAATGAATTCCAGAAAAACATCTACTTCTGCTTCATTGACCATCCTAAAGTCTTTGACTGTGAATCACAACAAACTGGAAAATTCTTTAAACAGATGGGAAATTCTTAAAGAGAGGGAAACATCAGAACACCTTCTTGCCTCCTAAGAAACCTGTATCCAGGTCAAGAAGCAACAGTTAGAACTGGACATAGAACAATGGACTGCTTCCACATTGGGAAAGGAGTATGTCAAGGCTGTATATTGTCACCCTTCTTATTTAACTTCTCTGCAGAGTATATTATATGAAATGTTGGGCTGGATGAATCACAAGCTGGAATCAAGATTGCTGGAAGAAATATCAATAATCTCAGATATGCAAATGATACTACCCTAATGGCAGAAATCAAAGAGGCACTAAAGAGCTCCTTGATGAGGGTAAAAGAGGAGAGTGAAAAAATTGGCTTAAAACTCAACATTCAGAAAACTAAGATCATGACATCCGGTCCCATCACTTCATGGCAAATACCTGTGGGGAAAAAATGGAAACAGTGGCAGATTTTATTTTCTTAGGTCCAAAATCACTGTGGATGGTAACTGCAGTCATGGAATTAAAAAATGCTCCCTCCTTGGAAGAAAAGCTATGACAAACCTAGACAATGTATTAAAAAGCAGGGACATCACTTTTCTGACATATATGTCAAAGCTATGGTTTTCCAGTAGTCATGTATAGATGAGAGAGTTGGACCATAAGGAAGGCTGCGTGCTGAATAATGAATGCTTTCAAACTGTGGTGCTAGAAAAGACTCCTGAGAGTCCCTTGGACCGCAAGGAGATCAAACCAGTCAATCCTAAAGTCAATCAACCTTTAATATTCTTTGGAAGGACTGATGCGGAAGCTGAAGCTCCAATGCTTTGGCCACCTGATGTGAAGAGCTGACTCATTGGAAAAGACCCTGATGATGGGAAAGATTGAAGGCAGAAGGAGAAGGGGACGACAGAGGATGAGATGGTTGGATGGCATCACTAACTCAATGGACATGAGTTTGAGCAAACACTGGGAAATAATGAAGGACAGGGAAACCTGATATGCTCAGTCTTTGGGGCAGGAAACAGTCGGACATGACTTAGCTACTGAACAACAAAAGCATCAACCAGGAATCTAGGTAATCATGTTATCCAAAAGCATTGAACTCTCACCAGTAAGAACTACCAAAGCTGCCCTTCTCCCTCAGGGGGACTCTCACCACTCTACTGCACATTTCTGAAACTCGCAGGGTGCTTAAGGTGCACTATTTCCCACCCTACTATCCTCCCTAGTCCACTGTTTGCCAGCTCTGGAAGCTTAAACAAGTTTCTTAATCATTTACAAATCATAAAAGAAATAGCACAATGCCTAGGACATAGTGAACACTCTGTAAACGCTTATTTATAGGGAAAGAAAAATAGTTTTTTGCTCTACCCTCAACTGAGACTCACTGTAAGAAGAGACAGATGAACAAGAGAGTGGCATACCAATATATTTAAGTTTTGAGTGACACAGTAGCCTTGATAAAGAAATGAAGACCCAAAGAATGGGTCTTCGTTTCTTTATCAAGGCCAAAGAATGAATAAACCTGAATATTTTTTGTGCTAGGTTTGAAGAAAAGTTACACATCTTGGAAAAATATGATAAAATAAAGAGAATGAGGTAGGTATAGTAAACCAGGTCAAACTTGGCAAGATCATTCAGATTCCTCTCTCTGTCCCTTTGTCTTCAGAGCTAAGGATGGTCCTTTCCTCCTAAGACAAAGAGGGCACCTCTCACAAGATTTTCTGACCTGATTCAGGAGCAGGTCAGAAAGGCCTTCCTTCACATGCCATTTCTCAAATTCCTTCAGGTTGAAATATTCAATATGTTAAGGTACTATACTTTGAGGTAGTGTGTCCTGAACCCCACCACATGCTTGTTATGCCTCTCATTCAAGAAATCGCCTTTGATGTGGATTCACAGGTATAAGAAAACAGGTTGACAATAGTTTACATGCCATGAAGATCCTAATAGAGAGAGACAATGATAGGGATGGGGCGGGCTGGGGGACACAACTATTTTCACTGTATTTTATTATTTTAGCGTTAGTGAGAGTTGTAATTTGAATTATCTGACTACTTATCCCCTTCCTCATTTTATATCTGCTGTGAGCCAATTTATATTTTCTACTAATATTCCGAAAGTAGAGAAGCAGAGTCCCTTTATAGTAGTTTCAAAAAAATCTAACTCAAGAACAAGGTGGCAGAAAGTAAACTGCTTATGGTTCCAGTGAACCAAAGCTTTATAACACTAGCTCTGACCAAAAAAAGAGTATTATATGTCTGCAGTGTTTTTGACCTCTGTGACTGGATCTGCACTACACAATTCTCTTAATTTCATTCCCATTGGCTTTATCTTTTGTATTTAAATTACGTTAGATTTATCAAAACTCCAAGCTTGAAACTACTCAAACAAGGCACTAAGATTCCTTCAGTGTTTCCTAAAGTACATTGAATGTTTCCAATGTAATTAAGACACCAAACAAACAAACAGCAATGTGATCTTATGGATTAGATTTTGAATTTGTATTTCAAGTCATTTATCTTTATTGAATAATGATTCTGATTTATATTCAGAATACATTCATCCCAGAATAACTTTAGTTAAGACGATTAATACAATTACTGAATTAAAAACATAATAGAATTTGGTGAATTGAGTAATAAAATATCTGTATAAAGTAATGGCACTAATTAATCATATCCAAGGTTTACAAAACCCAAATAGTCTATAAATTTTCTTTAATTATATACATTGCTTTTTCTAAAATGCTTATTTCAAATGAAGATACCACCTAATAACAATTACAATTAAGATATTTTCTCATTTAAGAAACCACAAGGTCTAGTTCAAATAGGTTTGAAAAATAAATTCCTTCTCTTACATGACAGTAAACCCAGAAATATGCTAGGTTGGTTCAGGCATCCAACAATGCCATCAAGTATCCAGGTTCTTTACTTTTATCCTTTCATCATAGATTCATTTGTTTTGTCCTCAAGCTAGATCTCCTTGTGGACAAAAGATGAGCTCCCACTGCAATTTCAAGCATCTGTTCCAGAACAGGACAAATATCAAGAGCTGAGAGACGTGCCATCTCATCCAATGTCTCCTTCACCTCACTCCAGTTGTTATTTCATAACAATTGATTCTGTCTGCGACAAGGAACAAGTGCCCCCTCCACAACCAATCACTGACAAGGGCAATAGAAACACTGTAATTATTAGTTCAGCCTAATCCAAGTTTCACTTTTATTAGAAATGAATTGCCTTCCCCAGGAAGCAAGAGATAGATGCTCCCCAGGCCAAGTAGCTGGAGTTCATTCTATATGGATCAATACTCCAAAATGAAGATAGGAGAGGCTGTGTCCTGCCCAGATAAAAGATAAGAGACCATATATTCCTCATTGTCTAAGTCAAGGAGACCTTCCCAACTGAAAAGTTTCTTGGAGGTCAAAAGGTAAGTGATGTCAAGCTACCTATAGGTCTTTTCAGTGGATTCCATCTAGCTAAGAGTTGAACACGCACACAAGAGGGGTTCTGATATGTACCAAATGTGGACTCAGAACCAGGGAAGAAAAAATGATTGGCCAAAGGAAACCCAGAAGAAATGCCCCACATAAGTGATTTAAACTATCACGAGGGCATGGTTCTCTCCCTGCATCCACCCATGTGTCTCTCCACATATACTGCATTCTCTTTTCTCCTAATAAACACTTTTACTTGCTTCTGTAGTTTCCATCTTTTGAGAATTCTTTCCGCAAAGCTGAAGGGCCAGGGCCTTGCCAATGACCAGGAGTCTAATGGCTAGGATTCAGTGCTTTCACTGCTACAACTCAGCATCAATCTCTGGCCGGGAGCCAAAACCCTGCTTCAAGCCACTGCAGGCTGGGGCCATCCGCGATTACCCTGAGTTGTGTGGGGAGCAGTGGGCATCTGAATAACACCAGAGTTCTATGAACAAAGAGGAAAACAGAAATCACTTGAATAAACAACAAATAACAAGGACTGTGATGTGACTCTTAAAAGTGAAATATGCTTCTTATGAATTTATGTGCACAAAATGGAAAGGAGATGTAACTTCAGGTAGGACTTCCCAGGACTTCCCAGGTAGCACTAGTGGTAAAGAATCTGCCTACCAATGCAGGAAATGCAAGAGACAGGGATTTGATCCTTAGGTCAAAAAGATCCGCAGGAGGAGGATCTCCTCCAGCAACTCACTCCAGTATTCTTGTCTGGAAAATCCCATGGACAGAGGAGCCTGGTGGGCTTTGCAACCACGGGATTGCAAAGAGTTGGACACGACTGAGCATGCATACATAGAAAATCACACCTTAAGTTATTCAGTGTCATTCAATGAGAACAAGGAGATCCAACAGGGAAGGTATACAAATAAGTGCTAATGATGGTTGATGCTTGTCATTAGAGAAGACAAAGCGAAGTCAAAAACAAGAAAAAAACAAAGATAATTTTCATTAATTGTGATCTTGAAGCTACTGTAAGTTTTCAAGTACAGAAATTATTACCTTGCACTCATCCCTTGGAATGTTAAGGTGGTCCAGATCAACAAAAATTAAACTAATTTATAAATATGAAGCCCTACACAGTATTATGTCAAATCAATAACGTTAAAGAAATTTCTTTTGTCATATATTCCAAAAAATAAAATTGAGTCATTTCAATTAAATCAAATATTAGTAAAACAGGAAACTAATTTTAAAAAGAATTATCAAGCCAAACAAAAAGAAGAAAGGGAACATACAGAAATAAATTACATCATCGATGTTTTAATTATATATCTCCTTCACACACCATAATTTGCTATACTTTTATGTATTATGTTCTTATTTTCCAAAATTCTTGGCACGTATTAAATTTCTCATCAATAATGGTCATGACACATGCACATCATATAACCAAATATACAACTTTAAGTAACTCAGTGATGCACAGAAAAAAAATCAAGTTTCCATATGTACACAAATTATTTTTTCCTTACTATTCACAGGAAATCAATAACACTGGCATGGTTATTTCTTACTAAACAGGAGATACAAAAATCTGTCTCACATATCTATTCTCTCTTGCAAAACATATTTTGCAATTTAAGATGAACTCTCCTGCAATTTAAGATGAACCTGAGGAGACCAAACTTTTATGTATGAAAAATAAACCCATACAAGACAAAATTCCCAGCCAAATCCTTCCAAAAGTAGTTAATGCTATAATGTGAAAAAGCTAAATCTGTTTTTTAATATACATATTCTAAAATAAAATGAAATGCTTCTTTGAACTGTGTCATTAAATAAGATAACCAAAAACTGCACACATGCTTCTTGAACAAAGCAAATTACCTGCAAAATATTCATTATTTGTCAGATATTAACTCTCAAAAACAATTTAGGACACCTCTGTATAGCTACACACTATCAGATAACACTGAGTTGCATGCATGAGTGCTAAGTCACTTCAGTTGTGTTCAACTCTTTGCAACCCTGTGGACTGTAGCCCACCAGGCTCCTCTGTCCATGGAATCCTCCTGGCAAGAGTACTGGAGTGGGTTGCCATGCCCTCCCCCAGGGGATCTTCCCAACCCAGGGATCGAACTCACATCTCTTACGTCTCCTGTGTTGGCAGGTGAGTTCTTTACCAATAGTGCCACCTGGGAAGCCCAAAACTGAGTTAAATAATTTCAATTTCTTTTATTCTCATTAAATGACAGCTACATCCACTGGCAGTTCTTAAGAAAACACTATAGGTTTCTGGAGGTTCTTAAATTTTATTGTGCCATGAATCCATTTAGTAATCTAATAACATCTATGGACCCCTTTTCAAAAGCTCTATTTAAATGTACAAAGTAAAATAGAAATTATGTAAAACAGAGTTATTATGGTAGATTAATTAAATTATATTAAAAACAGTTTGACATATAGCTATATGTCTATAGATATGTCCATATATAAAAATAATACCTAGAAGCAGGTGTAATTGTTGTTATAATTTTCAGCTAGTCATAAACATAAAAATATTTCAAAAATGTGCAGAGTAATGAGACATGACAATAAATATGCACAACTTCTAGAAATTTACAGGTAGCTAAGACTGTTTGTGGGCTTCCCTTGTGGTTCAGCTAGTAAAGAATCTGCCTACTATGCAGGAGACCTGAGTTCGAACACTGGGTTGGGAAGATCCCCTGGAGAAGGGAAAGGCTACCCACTCCAGTATTCTGGGCCTGGAGAATTCCATGGACTGTATAGGACACGACTAAACGACTTTCACTAAGACTGTTTGTGTGTGTGATTCCCTGCCTTCAAAACTGAAACGTATTCTAAATCTCAGTGAGATATTCATTAGAATAATAATGCTATTGTTTTATATCCAAGTCCATGTACCACCCCACCACCCCACCACCCCTGCCCTCAGAGTATAAAACGGAGCACACACTCAACTCTTTATGGCTCCAATTACACGTTAGTTAGACCTGGCAAAATAAAAAAAGATAGCAGGTTTTTTTTTTTTTTTAAAGATAATTAATCCAAAGTTCTTAAACTCCCATATGCAATTACTAACGATTATGGTCATCAACATGAAGACAAAAAGGAGAAACGTCTCCAAAGTTTTGAGACTGTTTGCTCTGTTAATCTATTCACATGGTTCTAGGCCTCTTTGTCTTTATTGTCTTGAATTGTCCTTATTCATTGCTCACTAACTCATCCTCATCCTTTGCCCAGGAATCACCTCCATACTTTACAGACACTGCTTTCCCTCATGTGATGGATAATCTCCACTCCCTACTTCTTCAACATTCTCTCCACTGTAACACAGAATTATATGGAAATAGCAAGTTCTATTTAAGTCTATTTCATTGGATATACGTCTCTATCACCTACTACTAAAAGAACATAACTGCCAAGAAAAACTAGTGATCAACACATTAAATTCAACAAGATCATATGAAAATACTTTTATTGGTCAACTCATAATTTAAACCTGGTAACATTTTTCAAAACAAGAAGGGAGTGGGAAAAGATTGCAAATTTCTATGAAGACTTAAGAGAAAGTCAGTATCTCATCAAATAAAGAAGTCCTAAAGATTTCTTTTTGTTTCAGTCAGTCATGTCTGACTCTTTGTGACTCCATGGACTGCAGCACGCCAGGCTTCCCTGTCCTTCACTATCTCCCAGAGCTTGCTCAAACTCATGTCCATTGAGTTGGTGATACCATTCAACTGTCTCATCTTGTCATCCCCTTCTCCTCCTGCCTTCAATCTTTCCCAGAATTCAGGGTCTTTTCTAATGAGTTGGCTCTTCACGTCAGGTGATCAAAGTATTGGAGCTTCAGCTTCAGCATCAGTACTTCCAAAAAATATTCAGAATTGATTCCTTATAGAATTGACTGGTTTGATCACCTTGCAGTCCAAGGGACTGTCAAGAGTCTTCTCCAAAGGATCAACTCTTCAGTGTTTAGCCTTCTTTATGGTCCAACTCTCACATCCATACACGACTACTGGAAAAACATAGCTTTGACTTTGTGGGCAACATAATGTCTCTGATTTTTAACATGGTATCTAGGTTGGTCATAGCTTTTCTTCCAAGGAGCAAGTGTCTTTTAATTTGATGGCTGCAGTCACCATCTGCAGTGATTTTGGAACCCCCCAAAATAAAGATTTATTATAACATTGATTTTCAAGGCCTCATCAGCACAACTCGAGGAAATTTCACTTTTCCAAATTAATCATAAATGTCCTAGTTGACATAACTTAAGCAATTATACCTTTGATATTTCAGATCTTATGAATTTAGTAGTATTTTTTCTTTTAAAACTAATTAACGACAATGTTGGCAATATAATAGATCTTAATATTTTGCCATTAAGAATTTGAAAGTCTTTCTCCTAGATATCCAGAGTCACAATGATGTATTAAAACAGAAACAATATTTCAAAGAATTTCAAAACAATACCTACTCTTATTATAAAGCATTGCGACTTTATAGATCTGAAATTTCAGTAGACTTTTGCCATTTCAGATGGCATTTAGGTAATTTCGAATACAATTCATTTACTCAAATGTTACTTTTAACAATTCTCTCAAATTGTATTTTGCTAAACTACACTGCATAAGCAGCTTCTTACTCAATTACTATATGTAGCACAGATAAACTGCTTTGAAATTAACTCACTTATACAATTGTTCTTTACAATAAGCTAAATTTCTCTGCATTTATGTGTACTACCAGCGATGATCAACATTTAAAGACAGAATAATGCACATCCTCAAGGAAGTAGTACGAAAGTTCTATAGATCAGACAAAATTCTGTATTTTTTGGAGTTCTTCGAAGGCAGACAAAAATTGAATAGATTATGAGAATACTATGCACAGTGACTTTAAAAACTCTTTACAAAGTACTCTGTCTTTTTAAATAAAACTCCTATCAGACTTATCAAGCTGTGTTTTAATTTACCCAAATGGAGATCTGAGTAAATTAGCCTATTTGCTGTTAAAATTTTACTGGCACTCTTGATGGTTGTAAATAGCTATAGGAGAAACCAAGAGGCTAAAATCAAGTTCATTCTCTTACATCAACTTTTTTTTTTAATTGAAGGCTAATTACGTTACAATTTTGTGGTGGTTTTTGCCATACATTGACATGTATTCTTTTTAATAGCTAAGTAATATTCCATTGTGTCTATGTACCACAGCTTTCTTATCCATTCGTCTGTTGATGGACATCTAGGTTGCTTCCATGTCCTGGCTATTGTAAACAGTGCTGCGATGAACACTGGGGTACACGTGTCTCTTTCAATTCTGTTTCCCTCAGTGTGTATGCCCAGCAGTGGGATCGCTGGGTCGTATGGCAGTTCTATTTCCAGTTTTTTAAGGAACCTCCACACTGTTCTCCATAGTGGCTGTACTAGTTTGCATTCCCACCAACAGCGTAAGAGGGTTCCCTTTTCTCCACATCCTTTCCAGCATTTATTGTTTGTAGACTTTTTGATAGCAGCCATTCTGACCAGCGTGAGATGGTACCTCATTGTGGTTTTGATTTGCATTTTTCTGATCATGAGTGATGTTGAGCATCTTTTCATGTGTTTGTTAGCCATTTATATGTCTTCTTTGGAGAAATGTCTGTTTAGTTCTTTGGCCCATTTTTGACTGGGTCACTTGTTTTCCTGGAATTGAGCTGCAGGAGCTGCATGTATATTTTTGAAATTAATTATTTGTCAGTTGCTTCGTTTGCTATTATTTTCTCCCATTCTGAAGGCTGCCTTTTCACCTTGCTTTTAGTTTGATCCATTTTGAGTTTATTTTTGTGTAGGGTGTTAGAAAGTGTTCTAGTTTCATTCTTTTATAAGTGGTTGACCAGTTTTCCCAGCACCACTTGTTAAAGAGATTGTCTCTTCTCCATTGTATATTCTTGCCTCCTTTGTCAATGATAAGGTGTCCATAGGTGCGTGGATTTATCTCTGGGCCTTCTATTTTGTTCCATTGATCTATGTTTCTGTCTTTGTGCCAGCACCATACTGTCTTGATGACTGTGGCTTTGTAGTATAGCCTAAAGTCAGGCAGGTTGATTCCTCCAGTTCCATTCTTCTTTCTCAAGATTGCTTTGGCTATTCGAGGCTTTTTGTAATTCCATACAAATTGTGAAATTATTTGTTCTAGTTCTCTGAAAAATATCTTTGGTAGCTTGATAGGGATTGCATTGAATCTATAGATTGCTTTGGGTAGTATACTCATTTTCACTATATTGATATGTCAACTTTTAATTACCCGAATTGGAGATCTACTACCACACCACAGATGGTTCTGTCTGCTTTTCAGCTAAAATGCTGTCTAAACACACTATTGCTTCATTCGAATACAAAGTGAGAAGTAGAGCTTAGTTATCATTTGATGAAACATTACATAACTGTAAAGGTCATATACCCAGCCCTGAATGATTCCTTTAGTAGGTTACTTGTGCTCTATATTTTCTTCTACCAAACCTCTCAGCTAGCTGTGTTTTGGTCATTTAAATGGCTACCATCACTTCTACAAGAGAATGGCTTAAAGACCGAACCCAAATCATTCAATCTGCTCTTGGTTAATAGATCTGTCAAAGTTTAAGTTCCCTGAAATTCTTGGAGGACTTGCGATTGAAGTTTCAGGGAAGAGGTCAACTATAACATCAGATAATCAAAAGAAAAAGCTATACAATACAAGGAAAACAGTACATCTACACAGTTCTCACTTCAAAGAACCTTATCAATTTAGCAATAGTAGTCATCTTTCAAGAAGTGGATTCACCTTCTGACAGTGGTTAACTAGGCATTTGCCCGTATTCTAGAGAAAAGTAGAAAAGACTTCGATGATTATGTCACCATCAGAACCACTGACCAAGAATGAGGATTCCAGATCTTTCCCACTAATTTTCTTAACCTTTACAGGTATAAATAAAAGCTTGAAAACCCCTTTAAAACTTGGGGCAAAAAAATCAAGTATCTTTAGTTAGATTTATCTGGAAAAAAGATTTTAAATCAGTGGATAAGATTAATTCAGAAATATCAGTTAGTTGAAGTCATTTTCTCCTATGAAAAATATACCTAGCACAAATAGAGAAACATTAAAGAATACATATGGTCTATAATTCTGTGTACACATATATACGTATGCATGTAAGCATATATATAGAGGAGGGATATCCAATTCTTGGAAGTTTCTAGTGTGATGAGGGTTATGTGTAGGTATATTTATATAAGCCTAATAGTAAGAAACAAACATGAAATAAAGACAGCTATTACTACCTAGATATTATCTCATAGGTACACTCTGAAAATATATACAATGTTATTGGAAACTCTTTTAAAAATTTATATTAATATTTGCAATCACAATTGCTACATAAATTAATTCACTCATTCATATTAAGAGAGAAAATTAGAGCAATCTTTCCAAAACTATCCTTAAGTATACAATATTAAATGATGAAACTTATTCCAAATTTATCATAACTATACCATTTTAACAGTAAACAGAAAATTTGCACTTATTCTCCTGCACAATATTTGAGTCAACAAACTGTCTTCTGAGAGAAAACAATCATGCACTATATGTATCATTAGAGTGGCTGGAAACATTTTCTTAAAATAAAACAAACATAAAACTAACAAAGCACAGAACCTAAAAAGAGTATAAGAACTGTTTTTAAGCCTAACTCTAGAATAATGACTTAGAGCCATTATCTTTAAAAATAAAGGGTTGATTTCAATTTCATATCCTCACTGGAAGCAAAGCAATTTCTCTGCTCAAAGTTTATACTATTTTTCCTCTTTCAATTTGAATATGTTTCAGCTCCCATAGGAACAAGCTTAAGTTTCCTGAACTCTAAATCCATTAAGACAAACACTATTAGATCCACCAGCCTCTAATGTGTTTGGAGACCAGGGCTCACAGCAGTCAGGTCCTGTAACGACTTTTGAATTCATTATTATATTTGAATAAAATAACTTTTTTTGTTCTTCAGAGGTTATAGAAAACAAATTTCAGTTTTTCAGAATGAACCACAAAGTACTATCTAAGTAGAATTTAAATTTTAAATTATCTAATATTCAGCAATGGTGAATAAGATTTTTAAGACTTTAAAATCAAAAGCAAAACTGGATATTTTACATTAAAATTACCCTATCACATCCTTGAACAGTCACTCATTCTGTGATTATTCAAGAAAGTATCTGCTGTGTTAATATGACCATAAATTCAACTAAAATTTTCCTTATACTCTCACTTTTTACAGATTCACTTTTAATGATAAGGTTTCCTCAGTGGCTGAGCGGTAAAGAATCCACCTGCAATGCAGGAGACACATGTTCTATCCCTGAGTTGGGAAGATCCTCTGGAGGAGGGCATGGCAATCCACTCTAGTATTCTTGCTGTGGAAAAAATCCCATGGACAGAGGAGCCTGGCAGGCTACAGTCCACAGGGTTGGAAAGAGTCAGACATGACCGAGGTAAGGAGCACTGCAGGGCACTAGGTCTAAAAATAAAAGTTATGATTAAGTATTTTACCAATAGATCTTATCCTTTACTTTACCCAATTTATTCTGTTTTATTTCTCTAATACAAGGACCTGTTCACCTGGAAAATAGTTTTTACATATCCAAGAATACACTCAACTATAAAAATAGGTAGTTTACTAATTGATATATCAAACTAAAAAATATTTCACAATGATTATACATGTATCAATAGTTTAAAAGTCCATACATTATGGACAGCATATAGATAATACATTATATGTTGGTAAAATGTTCAAGAAGTAAAATAACCTTCACAAATCACAGTGCTGAGAAGTTCAGGGCTGAGATTTGAATTCAAGCTTGATATTTCCTCAGACATTAAAAATACACAACAAATATTGGTTGACTCAGTTGATGAATGGCTCCTAAATCTACCCGCTAATTTTTTAAGGAAACTATTGTGGCTATTGGGAAAAGAAAGTTTGTTTATACATCATAAATGTATGTATCTCAGTCCCTCAAGTGTTATTTCCAAGAAGGGAGCCAAATTCTGCAAATATGTTTGGTAATTTCTCATAAAAGCAAAACTGAGCTGGTCTTAAAAAAATAACTGGTCCTTGAGTATGAATATAAACCAAAATAAAAAGTAAATGAATTTGCTGATTGTTCTTTTCTGTTTGAGAGAATGACTCAGCTTTTGCCATAAGGAAATCTCAGCCAGTATTCTTTAAAAATAAAATTTATGATAAACTACAACTATGATTAAAATGCAAACTAGCAATTTTTACAAATTAAACACAGATATGTCACTATTACATGTGCAATTTAGATATAAATTTTCCAATTTATCCCTATAAATCTCAGCTGAATCAACCAAGACAGAAGCCCTATGACCTTTATGCTTAAAAATCTATTAACATAATTTCATCTCTTTAATGTTCACCATAAGCTTCTATCTATGTAAAGGAAATTTCTTTACTTTGCAAGTGGAAAAACTGAAATCATAGACAAGGAAAACACTTTGCCAAGGGTGATTCATAAAGTCAATCTCAGAGACTAGGCTGATATCCACAATCTCAAACTCACCAACCCAATGGAAATACAAACCATATCAGCATTTTTTGCTGTTCAGCCCCCTCAAACCCACAACAGTAGACCCACCTTCCTGGGGAAAAAAAAAAAAGAGAGAGAAAGAGAAAGAGAAAGAAAACATGAACAATTTTAACACAAAAAATAAAGGTCCTAATTGCAGATAAGATTCTTCAGTTCCCAGCTAGTCTGAAACTTGGAAGCAGCAGGGCCTTACCTATTGGGCCAATATGTGAAATACTGAGATCACACCAACTTCTACTCCCTCAGGCAAAAGAGCAAGATCTATTCTTGAGATCACTTTTGACAAACACAAGGAAGACATTTGGACCCATTTTCCACTTCAATTTCATGGCCTAATTCAGTGCTATTTGAGAATACCTAATTAAATTATTTGATTTAGGTGGAAAAACATCCGCTCAAAACCCAAGTCTTCAGTTCTTACTGGCTATGAAAACAAAGAAGGTCAAGGTCAAGGGCTTGAAGTTGCAGCAAGCCTAGTCCAAGCTGGGAGAGAAATAGCAACCAAATGTGGGTATCCCCAAAGTATGATCAGCACCAGAAGTATCAGGTCCCCAGCTATTCCACCCCACCATTGACAGGGACAATGGTCAGACTTTCCTTCTAGGGCACTTCTTTCACTCTCCTCTGCCACATCCCACCGCACTCTATGCTGAGTTTATTTTATTTTTGGGGCCAGAAAGACTGATCTTAGTCACCTAAAAATTCTCACTGCAAAAGAAACCCCTTGTTTAAACTCAAGTACAACCAACAGCTCCTTTCCAATTATCCCCTGCAACTTCCCCAGTCCCTTTTATGCCTGGCTACTGAGCTCAGTCTAGTTTGGCTGCCGGCCAGCTTCCTCTCTTCTTTCCTTGTCAGTCGTGAAAACTTGGAAAACAGTCCTGGACAGCTCAAGCAGACCTTTTAGTTATCCAGCGGGGCAGTACCTTAGCCTGTCTGCTGTTTCCAGCAAGCCTTGTAGTCGCCAGCGACTGCACTATCCCAATTCGTGGGTTTTCTAGCAAGGCTACTTGTTTGTAAGTAGGAAGGAGGGAAGGAATGGCAGAAAAGAGGGCGATTTGCAAATATGAAAAATGTCCAACTCCTTGTCTGAGTTTCCTACCTCCCCACATTCAGTCTATCTCATTACTGCCCTCCTTTTAGTACCTTATCACCCATTTGGCATCAAAGACAAAATCATCCCTACCAGGGTCTCCTTGTAGTCCCAGAAATTAACAAGGGGAGACGCAACTGGAAACTCTCCAAAAACTTTTATTCTCAAGTGCTGATGCAAGATTAAAAAAAAAAAAAGAAAGAAAGCAGGTCCCCAAATGAATTTATTAAATCCTTCCTAATGGCATTACTCTTTGTCAAACTTGCAGACTGAAACAATGCATGTAAATCTGATTGCCTGGGAAAGTAAAGCCGGAGCACGTGGGAAAACCTGAGGACACAGGAAGAGGTACCTTGACTGACACCCCGCACTTACTCGCGGTTTGCCCCAGGTACTAAGTGCACCCGGCCAAGCCCAACACCAGCTACGTCTCCCTTACTCTGCCGTGGCAGGCTAGTTCCAGCTGTGGCTTCCAGCTTCCTGTTCAAGTTCCATTCAACATCGTAAACACATTCCAAGCAACCCAGCCTGCCCAGAGTCCCCTCCCGCACACAGGGGACGCTGAGCTGAGCCCCGGGAGCCACGGGGAAGAACCGACGGCGCTGGGTCCCGGGACGAGCAGGGAGCCAGCCCCCGAGGTGGCGGGAGCCCGGCGAGCGAGCTCGGCGCGGGACCGAGCGCCCGGGTCTCCTCGGCGCGGCGCGGCGCGCTCAGGTAGAGGCTGCCCGGGGGCGCTCCGGGCCCCAGCCGGGCCGAGGGCAGCCGGGTGGGCGCCGCCCCCGAGGCTGGGCCCTCCCAGCCCCGGCTTTAAAGAAGCGGCGGCGCGGCCCCGGAGCTGCGCGCCTCCCCGCCCCCGAGCCCCCACGCCCCGCCGGCGCCAACAAAAGGGAGGTGACGCCGGAGAAGTTTCGGCCCCGGGTCGCCTGGCGGGCCCAGCCCCGTCGGGGCCGCGCACTCGGCGCCGTCCCGACCCGCCGCGTCCCGCCCGCTCCTGCGCCCCGGCCCCGGCCCCCCACCCCGGGACCGAAGTTGGCACCGAGGGCTCCGGGAGCGGGGAGCCCGCGGCGCCCGCGGCGCCCGCGACTCGGAGGCTCCGCGTGCCCCGGCGGCGCGGCCGCGGCGGTCGTCCACGGGTCCCGGCCGCCCTCTCGAGAACGCCCCCCGAAGCTGTGCCCCGTCCCCGATTCTGCGACCTGCCCGGCGGCGGCGCGCGGCCCCCTCCCCGCCGCCCGGCCGCGCCTGGCCAGCGCCCGCCGCGCCCCGGGCCGTCAGCTCCGGAGAGGCTTCCCGGCGGGACGGGCGCCGCCCGCGAAGCCCCCCGAGGCGGCCGCGGTCTCTCCGTACCTTTCCGGCGGACACGGTCGGGGCAGGCTCCGGCAGCGGCGTGCGGGGCCGCGGCGTCCTCGCGGCCGGGCGCTGTCCGCGGCCGAGGGGAAAGTTTCGCCGCGCCCTGGGCGCGCGGGCCGCGGACCCTCCGGCCGCCGCGCCCTCCCTCCGCGCGCTGAGCCGCTGGAGCCGTTACTGGCGCGGGCGGGCGGCCGGGGCGCGAGGCGCGGGGCTCCGGGGCGCTCCCGGCTGGGAACGCGGGGCTCCCCCTCCCGGCCAGAAGGAAAGTCTCCCAGGCGCGGCCGGCGCACTTGGGGCGGTCTCCCTGGACACTTCCGAACGGGACGCCTGTGTGCCAGCTCGCCGACTTTCTGCAGTCTCGGGGCTCGTCTCCTACGGGCCCACTGGGTGCTGTGGCATCGGCACGAAGGATTCCTCTAGAGGGGTGTGCAGAAGGCCAGGCCTTACCTAACCCGGTTCTTAGTTGGCACAGAAGCCAAAACACAGTTCCACCCACCCCGCTCCTGGTCCCCCGCCGCGTTTCCTTTTGAACCTCCTCCCCAAGAACCGGATCGCGACTATTAGCCTTGCCTTATCTCTCTGCGTTTCCGAATACAATTTTAAAACACTTTTGCTATTTAACAAGGAGAGAGGGGGGTAAAAAAAAAAAAAAAAAGTCAAAAAGCACAGATAGGAGTAGACCACTGCAGGTTTATCAGGAAAGCATTGACAGAGTCGTTGCTGTGACTCTGGCCGCAGCTCTACACTTTTTTTTTTCGTTTTTTTTCTCAGTTTTAAAACAGACTGAATCTCTGCACTTCTTTATGCCTTAAAAACACAGAAAAAGAAAAGAAAGAAAACTGCCTCCACCACCAGATCATGCTCGTTTTCTCCATTCAGATATTAACCTCCAAAAGTCAAGACTTCTATATGGGGTTCGAGGGAAAACACAACAAACCATTTTCACTAACACGTTTAAGAGATTCTTTGAGGATGAGAGGACATTTACCAAAGTTTTCTTTGAGGGGGTGGGGGGTTGCTAAGAATTTAGTTCTTTTTTTTTTCTTTAATTTGAACGTGAAAACAGATGGAGAAAGGGGAAACAAAAAGCAGTTTTTTGCAGGACTAACAAATACCCTGCATTACAGCGGAATCCAGGGCTTAGAATCAAACTAGTCATACTCCTTTCCAGATTCCATGCTTAACTCATTCTGTGCCCTAGGACACCGGTCGCAATCACAGCTGCCAAAAGGAATTATATAATAGAACTCGCAGAGTCACAGTCACATTTACAGGAATTAGACTCACAGTGTCAGGCACAGAGAAGGTACTCAATAAATATTTAGTTCTTGTATCCCGCTAGATTTGACTCTAACTAGGTGAAGATGGTACTAGAAATTTCCCCCAAAGCCCTTGTTAACTGAATAAATTTTCTTCTCCCTAATGTTTTTTTCCTTTAGAAAAGATACGTCACAATTAAAAAACAAAAAACAAAAAAACTATGGATTACCAGCTCCAGTCAAACTCCCCTTACTTAAAATACAAGCAACTGAAGTCCAAGAATCTTAATTGAGTTTCCCCAAATCTCATTGTTAGGAGGTGCTAAAGCTAGGACCAGAAACCAGGCTCTTCGTTCGTAGGCAGAGTCCTCTTTCTACTATGTTCTCCACTTTATATAACAACAATCGAGCAGTAAAATAATTACATTTTAAACATTAATCATAGGACAATGCTGGTTGCTTTTTCTGTAAATAACCTTTAAACAATTAATTTTTCAAACAACCACTAAAAAATAAATGATGCCGTATAGGTGATCAATTAACATTAAGATGATTATAAGAATAAATCAAATGATAGCTCGCAGCATTGACACATAGGAACAATGAGGTTGACCAGTTGACCAAATCCATCTTCATATAATTATAAATATATAGATATGTTCTTTTAACCTGATATTTTAAAATTTAAATACAGAACTCTAGGCTCCCAAGGACACACCAACAAATCACTGGGATCTATGGCCCTCACTTTGAGAAACACTAATTTAGTCCTCAATACTCTGGCTGGCTCTACTTGAAAGAGTAGGTCGTAAGAATAAATAAGGCTGCAGAACTCAAACATAAGTTCCATTGTTTAAATCAATGGAAAATTTCATAGCATGTACTTATTTCTTATTCATTTGCCGCTGATACCTTTAAAGAGAAGTTCTTCTAAACCTTTTCTTACCTTATTCAATGTTGAAAGTAGCCTGGACTTTTTTACACAAGTGGACTTTTATATAATTCCCAGGTTCTCAGAGATACCTTCCTTCTGAGTAGGAATTATCTGCTATACCAGCCTCTTCCTGAATTAGCCACTAAAATAATTTCTCAAAGGCATTTCTTAGTCTTCTCTTTAGAGTTCTACACTCCCTTTCCATGAGACTTGGAAGTTACCAAAAAGAGAAAAAATTATAACTGTAAAGTACATCTATCCTGGATGAATGAATGGGGATGCATGAATCCCTGTAACTGTCTTTTTCCAGTCATTACATACAGAGTTAAAGATTACTCATGTTTATATGTCCCCCCAATGTTTAAAATTTCTAAACATGCTATAGCTCTCTAATTTATTAACTTGACTTTTGATACAAAGTGCTTTATGAAATGTCTTAGAAGTACAAAAATCTCAAAGAAGTCAGAACCAAGTTTTTAAAAACATTGAAATGAAATAGAACAAGATTTAAAATCAGATCTATAGCATGCTCCAGGAACTTAAGATGCAAGATAGCAAGGAGATGGGCTGCAGAGGCTCTGGCAGGGCACCACCATTAGAATAGACCTAATTCTACTTACAGCAAATATTCAGATTTCCATCTGAAAAGTCTTCACATGCATCATAGGACTATACCATTTACTGAATGATCCATTCTTTTCCCAGTGATCTTAGAAGTAATCCTTACCATATATTAATTTAGATATAAAATAGGGTCTGCTTATGTTTTATCCAGGTATGATAAAACAGTATAGAGAATGCAGTAAAACTCCTTCCAACTCCCACCAAAAAAGGTGTTATACAGACTGAAATTCAACCAAGGTTCCTTTCCAGCCATGTCAGTGGAGCTCATCCATTAGTCTGTAGAAAGGGGAATCTTTTCTAACTATAAAGACATCCTCACCTCTTAGCCAAACACCTGCAGAGCTTCCTTGGAAGGGTGCTCGGTGTTTTTCCAGTTTGCACAAAACTACCATATGGGCTAGCAGCAGTCCTTTGCCATTTATCTTTCAGTGTATTCCTGCAATAAAGCATTATTAATTGCCTCAACCTATAATTGTTTAAAATATGTGTTGAGTAAGTTCCCCTTAACTATTTCCTCTTCAAAAGTTCTATCATTATTCTCTCGTTTATTTTTCCAAATGAACTTAGGAATAATTCTGTTAAGTTTCCTTATAGCTTCTTCTTTCCTACCTTTGATCTCTGTTAGAATTCCGTTAAACTTACATATCAGCTTACCTGAATCACTTCATTATTCAGTTTTTTCTTCTGATCCTGAAACGGAAGATGCATTTCCGCCTTGAAAAGAGTGGACTTCTGCACCCATTCATATCATATCTTTACCTTCCAACCCATTAGCCCATAAAACTGCCACTTACTGGGTTCCTTGTTTTCTGCTGTGGATGAAAAGGCCTTTATTCTACAATAGCTACAGAATACAAACAACACTTGGAATGTCACAGTCTGACTTTACAGTAGAAAAGAGGGAAAATAAAGATTTTGATCCAGGTCAGGTTTCTACTTCTAGTTCCTGTTCCCGTGCACCCAAGACTCTAGTGAGTGCCTTATGAAGAAGCCAGTCATGATCCAAAGAGAAAAACTTGTACCTGCTTAATGCAAAGGCTTGGCCTAACGACCAGGGCTGGTCTCCTGAGATACGCTCTCCTACCTCAGCATTTGCAGGCCTGGAAAGTTTGCTCAAAGTCGTTTTATTTTCACGGAAAGCTGCAGAATTCAGAAGATATTTTGTCCACTTGAAGACTCACATACTTAAAATACAAGAAATAGAACAAACAGATCTTATTGCGAATAGAATTAGGTTCTTTTTCTTTTAATGAGGTTGGAAACAAATAATACATTCTAGATTGTCTAAAAGTGATTTGGGGCACAAGAAAACCTTTTATTTGAAAATTATGATTTGTGTTCTTTCACGAGAATGCTGATTTCTTAAATGCCTTTCAAAGTTTTATATCAGAATTTACCCAGACTGGATGAGAAGGTCCTGACAAAAATGTAAAGCAGGTGAGGGCACCTATACACTTGAGCTTGACATAATGTAATTTGGGGAAATGTCATCATGCTTTAAAATGCAGAGGGGGCATTGGCTCCTATCACAGTCCAAAAACAAAACACTGATTTTCTTTTTCATTACAGGGATAACATAATACTAACCATGGTTCTTCTGCAAAAGGCAAGCTATAGTATGAATTGCTAGAACACAGATTTGTCATCTTGGTTCCATGTCAACAATCTCTCTAGCCTGGCGACCTGAGAACACACACAGATAAAGTGCTATCAGTTCAGTGGAAATTGGATGGTTTTCAGTGAGTGTAATTGTGCGAGCCCATTGTTCACTTTCAAAAATGAAGCTCTCCAGCAGCAATTTCAAAATCACACAGATATTTCACATATACCGATAGTGTAGGTAAGGATCGTCTCTTTCCCACCAAATAAATTGTTAAAGACTTTAAGATGAACACCACTGTCTATAAATACCATGTTCTGTGTACAAATCTATACATTATAAACGTTAATAATATAATAAAATACTTAAGGAAATGAAATTGTTTTTATTGAAAATTCTGTGCAGTGTAACATGGGCTTAGAGAAGAATTAATGAAGTGTAAGTGACAGGTAGAATTAATTTAACCTCATAAAAGACTATTTAAAATTTGAAGGAAACTTTCACAGCTTCAATTCTATTTACCAAATTAAGTTTCAGATATTGCTTATAACTGAAAATTTTGAAGATGTTGATTTTTGAAAGAAGAAGCATAGCATAGAGTTTTAAAGCATGAACTTCGAAGTAACAATCATGGGTTGAAATACGTGCGATGCCACGTTGGCTATGGAATCTTGGACAAATAATTTGTTTTCCTTTAAATTAGATTCCTCACTTCTGAAACATGGTTGTCAACATTATTAGAGTTCATAAATATAATGCATTTAGCATAGTCTAACACCAGGGATCTTCCCAACACAGGGCTCAAATCCAGGTCTCCTGCATTGTAGGTGGATTCTTTACCAACGGAGTTACCAGGAAAGCCCGTAATCTGGGAAGAAAATATACAATATATGGTAGTGGTATACGGAAACATGTAAACTTACTCAAACTTTTGATATATTTCTGTGAGTTTCTCTTGAAACTGAATCAATATGGGCCAAAAGAAAAGAAAATTGTTGCTTTGGCTAAAAAAAAATCAGAATATTACTATACAGTTTTTTGTGAAGAAGTAAGAGGCATTTCTGACATTTTTGTCAAGAAATAAGAAATTTGATGGTTAAGAGCTACAAACCATTATGAATAAAATAAATGAACTATAAGGATTAGTTCAGTCTGTTCATAGCTCAGTCGTGTCCGACTCTTTGAGACCCCAAGCACCGCAGCACGCCAGGCCTCCCTGTCCATCACCAGCTCCTGGAGTTTACCTAAACTCATCTCCATTGAGTCAGTGATGCCATCCAACCATCTCATCCTCTGTGGTCCACTTCTCCTCCTGCCCTCAATCTTTCCCAGCATCAAGGTCTTTTCAAATGAGTCAGTTCTTCACATCAGGTGGCCAAAGTATTGGAGTTTCAGCTTCAACATGAGTCCTTCCAATGAACACTCAGGACTGAGCTCCTTTTGGATGGACTGGTTGGATCTCCTTGCAGTTAAAGGGACTCTCAAGAGTCTTCTCCAACATCACAGTTCAAAGCATCAATTCTTTAGCACTCCGCTTTCTTTATACTCCAACTCTTGCATCCATACATGACCACTGAAAAAACCATAGCCTTGAAGAGACAGACCTTTGTTGTCAAAGTAATGTCCCTACTTTTTAATATGCTGTCTAGGTTGGGCATAACTTTCCTTCTAAGGAGTAAATGTCTTTCAATTTCATGGCTGCAATCACCATTTGCAGTGATTTTGAAGCCCGCAAAAATAAAGTCTGTCACTGTTTCCACTGTTTCCCCTTCTCTTTGCCATGAAGTGATGGGATCAGATGCCATGTTCTTAGTTTTCTGAATGTTGAGCTTTGAGTCAACTTTTTCACTCTCCTCTTTCACTTTCATCAAGAGACACTTTAGTTTTTCATTTTCTGCCATAAGGGTGATGTCATCTGCATACTGAGATTATTAATATTTCTTCTGACAATCTTGATTACAGTTTATGCTTCATCCAGCCCAGCGTTTCTCATGATGTACTCTGCATATAAGTTCAATAAGCAGGGTGACAATATTCAGCCTTGATGTACTGCTTTTCCTGTTTGGAACCAGTCTGTTGTTCCACATCCAGTTCCAGTTATTGCTTCCTGACCTGCCTACAGTTTTCTCAAGAGGCAGATCAGGTGGTCTGGTATTCCCATCTCTTTCAGAATTTTCCAGTTTATTGTGATCCACACAAGTAAGGGCATTCGCATAGTCAATAAAACAGAAATAGATGTTAAATCACTGTTTCAGGAATTCAGTTCAGTTCAGTCGCTCAGTCGTGTCTGACTCTTTGAGACCCCCATGAATTGCAGTATACCAGGCCTCCCTGTCCATCACCAACTCCCAGAGTCTGCCCAAACCCATGTCCATTGAGTCGGTGATGCCATTCAGCCACCTCACCCTCTGTTGTCCCCTTCTTCTCCTGCCCCCAATCCTTCCCAAATGTGTCAGCTCATCACATTAGGTGGCCAAAGTACTGGAGCTTCAGCTTCAACATCAATCCTTCCAATGAACACCCAGGACTGATCTCCTTTAGGATGGAATGGTTGGATCTCCTTGCAGTCCAAGGGACTCTCAAGAGTCTTCTCCAACACCACAGTTCAAAAGTATCAATTCTTCGGTGCTGAGCTTTTTTAACCATCAAACTCTCACATCCATACATGACTACTGGAAAAACCATAACCTTGACTAGACGAATTTTTGTTGACAAAGTGATGTATCTGCTTTTTAATATGTTGTCTAGGTTGGTCATAACTTTCCTTCTAAGGAGTAAGCGCCTTTTAATTTCATGACTGCACTAACCATCTGCAGTGATTTTGGAGCCCCCCAAAATAAAGTCTGACACTGTTTCCACTGTTTCTCCATCTATTTCCATGAAGTGATGGGACCAGATGCCATGATCTTACTTTTCTGAATGCTGAGATTTAAGCCAACTTTTTCACTCTCCTCTTTCACTTTCATCAAGAGGCTTTTTAGTTCCTCTTCACTTTCTGTCATAAGGATGGTGTCATCTGCATATCTGAGGTTATTGATATTTCCCCAGCAATCTTGATTCCAGCTTGTGCTTCTTCCAGCCCAGTGTTTCTCATGATGTACTCTGCATACAAGTTAAATAAGCAAGGTGACAATATACAGCCTTGATGTACTCCTTTTCCTATTTGGAACAAGTCAGTTAGCAAACTAAAGTGGACTGGAATGGGGGAATTCAACTCAGATGACCATTATATCTTCTACTGTAGGCAAAAATCCCTTAGAAGAAATGGAGTAGGCATCATAGTCAACAAAAGAGTCTGAAATGCAGTACTTGGATGCAATCTCAAAGATGACAGAATAATCCTTTTTATTTCCAAGGCAAACGATTCAATATCACTGTAACCGAAGTCTATGCCCTGATCAGTAATGCTGAAGAAGCTGAATTTGAATTGTTCTATGAAGACCTTTCAAGACCTTCTAGAACTAACACTCAAAAAAGATGTTCTTTTCATTATAGGGGACTGGAATGCAGAAGTAGGAAGTCAATAAATACCTGGAATTAGATGCAAATTTGACCTTGGAGTACAAAATAAAGCAGGGCAAAGGCTAACAATTTTGCCAAGAGAATGCACTGGTCATAGCAAACACTCTCTTCTAACAACACAAGAGAAGACTCTACACATGGACATCATCAGATGGCCAACACCAAAATCAGATTGGTTATATTCTTTGCAACCAAAGATGGAGAATCTCTATGCAGTCAGCAAAAACAAGAATAGGAGCTGACTTATTGCCAAAGATCATGAGCTCTTTATTGCCAAATTCAGGCTTAAATTGAAGAAAGTAGGGAAAACCACTAGACAATTCAAATATGACCTAAATCAAATCCCTTATGATTATACAGTGGAAGTGAGAAATAAATTTAAGAGACTAGATCTGATAGAGTGCCTGATGAACTATGGATGGAGCTTCGTGACACTGTACAGGAGACAGGGATCAAGACTATCCCCATGGAAAAGATAAGAAAAAAGCAAAATGGCTGTCTGAGGAGGCCTTACAAATAGCTGTGAAAAGAAGAGAAGTGAAAAGCAAAGGAGAAAAGGAAAGATATACCCATTTGAATGCAGAGTTCCAAAGAATAGCAAGGAGAGATAAGAAAGCCTTCCTCAGCTATCAGTGCAAATAGAGGAAAAGAATAAAATGGGGAAGACTAGAGATCTCTTCAAGAAAATTAGAGATGCCAAGAGAACATTTCATGCAAAGATGGATGATAAGGAATAAAAATGGTAAGGACCTAACAGAAGCAGAAGATATTAAGAAGAGGTGGCACACCTCTTGTACACAGAGGAACTGTACCCCCCCCCAAAAAAAAGCTATAAGGATACATTGTACAACTCAGGTAATATAGCCAATATTTTTTAACTATAAATGGAGTACAACCTTTAATGACTGTGAATCACTGTGTTGTACACCTGAAGCATTAATACTGTACTCAACTATACCTCAATTAAAATAGAAATTTATTTACAAAGTTAAACATATTTTTAGATATGTTATACATCAATTAGTTCTAGATATACAACATAATGATTTTATACAGATATATATTCTTTTCCATTAGAACTTTCTGAATTTATTTTTTATTGAAATATAATTGTTTTACAATATTTTGTTAGTTTCTGTCATACAATGAAGTGAATCAGCTATATATATGTATTTTTAAATTATCACAACAGTAAATCTTGTTAATACTCATCACTAACACAGTTACAATTTTTCCTTGTGATAAGAATTTTTAAGATCTGCTGTTGTATCAACTTTAGTAAATACAATACAGTAAATAATACTGTAAATAATACAGTATTACTGTAAATAATACAGTAAATAATACTATACATTGTATTCCCAGTATTTTTTTTATAACTGGAAGTTTAACCTGTAGTCAAAAGGTATCAAATTCCAGTTGTATATTTATTTTAATCTTTTAAGTGGTCAATTGCATTTATTCAGGTATTTCTAGTTTTTCTACCAATGTGCCTTTTCTGTCCTAGATTCCCACACAGCATTTGCATCTCCTAGTCTCCCCTAATCTCTGATAGTTCCATGCTCTTTCTCTGTCTTTCATTACTTTGATTATTTTGAAGAGTAATAGCTGAATATTTTGTAGATTGTCCCTCAAATCAAGTTTGTCTGCTGTTTCCTCATAGTTAGACTGCGGATCATGGATAATTGAGAAGATACCGCAGAAGTAAAGTGTCATCATTGTATCATCAAGAAGGTCATGATATTGACATGAACTCACACTGATAATGCAAACGTGGTTAAGGTAGTGTCCACCAGATTTCTCTGCTGTGAAGTTACTCTTTTTATCTTTGTAATTAATTAATATTTGGGAGGAGATACTTTGAGCAGAAAAGAATTTATGTTTTTTAATTGTGGTTCTGGAGAAGACTCTTGAGAGTCTCTTGGACTACAAGGAGATCCAACCAGTCAATCCTAAAGGAAATCAGTGCTGAATATTCATTGGAAGGATGGATGCTAAATCTTCAGCTCCAATACTTTGGCCACCTGATGCAAACAACCAACTCATTGGAAAAGTCCCTTATGCTGAGAAAGACTGAAGGCAGGAGGAGAAGGGGAATACAGAGGATGAGATGGTTGGATGGCATCACCAGCTCAATGGACATGAGCTTGGGCAAACTCTGGGAGGTGTGACAGACAAGGAGGTCTGGAGTGCTGCAGTCCATGCAGTCACTTGCAAAGCACTAGACACGACTTGGGGACTGACCAACAATAATTTTGATATTGTGTAAATATCCTATTTCTCCTTAAACTTCTGGCCAATAATTTTAATGTACATTGACAAATCTTGTCTGCAGCAATTACTACTGTAGTGCTCTAAGAGTGATTTTTGTTTTTTTTTCACAATTTTTGTAATTATTAATTGGGATTATTTTGTAAAAATTCTTTTACATTTTCTTTGTAAGGAAGTGTGTTTCTTCCACCTCATCTAATATTACCATTTGACTGAGTTCGGTTCGAGTCTTAAAATACTGTCTGTTCAAAGAACAGCTGTAAGCATACTCCTAGGGAGCAGAAATGATGGAGGACAGGCCTGCTCCAGGAATTGCATCACCATTCATGCAGGATTCAGAACTGAGCACCTCCGACGCCAGTCACTGAGCTGGTGCAGGAGAAATGACAATGAATAAGAACAGTCTTTGTCCTTAAGGGGTCAGGGCTTCCCTGGTGGTAAACCATCTGCCTGCAATGTGGGAGACTCAGGTGTGATCCCTGGGTTGGGAAGATCCTCCGGAGAAGGAAATGCCAACCCACTCCAGTATTCTTGCCTGGGAAATCCCAAGGACAGAGGATCCTGGTTGGCTACAGTCCATGGGGCCACAAAGAGTCGGACACGACTGAGCAACTTCACTCACTTGTACTTAAGGAACTCGCAGTCTAATAGAGGAAAACTTATATAATAAATAAATGCAAGTTAGGCACTAAAATAGAAATACATTCCTTAACTATTGGGAGCAGGATGTGCTAACAATTTAGAAATCATGTACGTTATCACAACGTGAGCTGAGTTTTGAAAGCTGATTGGGTTTCAAAAGGTAAACACAAGGAAGTTCAAAAAAATTAGTGGATTAGTAAGTATTCAGTGACAGTCCTGAATTTACCTTGTAAATCTTTGTGATGAGAGCTACTCAGAGTCTTATACTACTTTTGTTTTAGAAAATGTACTCCAGTGACCATTTAGGTAAGGTATTGAAACTGTGTAAAATATTAAGTAGGGAGATCAATTAAGGGACTTGGGTTTCTTTTTTTAATCAAATTTAATATTTTGTGGTATCCGAGTGATAAATATTAACTTTAGAGTGAGGTGATTACTTTATTTAGAGAAGGTACCAGTTATGGGGTCTTATAGCTTAATAAGTTTGGAGTCACGACTCTTTACCATTTTTGAGTATCCTAAATTCTGAATTATTTGGATTTCAAATTCTCCTGAATCCTGAGAACAGCAAACAACATAATATAATAATGGAAAATCTAGATCTTGCAGCCACTGCCTTTGTCTGGTTACCTTTACAGCCTGCAATGTATATTTTCATAATTTTTAATAGTATGTAGAAAATTAGAGTGATGTAGGAACCTCTATGAATCTAGTAAATCTACATTCTTAGAATTGTATATGTGTAGGAAACACCACTCTTTTAGTTATTTTAAGTTAATATTTAATTTCAGCTGTTGGTAAACAAAGCAATGGGAGTGAAGCCAATGTTGAAGGAATTTCAGAATAGGATAAGATTAAGAAGTTCATGAGGGAAGCAACACTCTAGTTATTGCTGAAAAGCATAGACTCTAGATAAGCAATAGGGGCTGATGAGATATTAAAAGAGAACTGCATGGTTATTGGCAATTTAGATTACATGCTATTATGATGCACTAGCAACAATCTGATCTTTGAGTTTATGTATAAAAACTTGTAATATGTCATGAGTACCAAGAGCATTAACCTATACAAATATTTCAGAAAGTTCTATGAGAACTTGTATGTATTAGTCAGAATCCTAGAAGGGAATAAATAGGTCATTCAAACTAGGTTATTTGAGAAGAGTTTAATTAACAGACTATTTTTAAAGGTGTGGGAAAGATTTAAGAAATACAGTTACCCTCATAGAGTAATACTTTAGGAAGCCATTGCCACCCCCTAGACCTACAGGGGCAAGAGGAAGGGAGGGGAGTGGTTACCAGAACCCAGAAAGGATAACTATATGGAGAAGTTGTGACTTTCAGGGAAGGGGCACAGCCAAATGTGACTAGTCAGGAAGGGAACAGGGGGTATCACTGTGTTGACATGACTCTCCTCCATGTTCTCATCTCCTGTTGGTGTTTCCCATTGCTCAACTACAGTAGCAAATCTGAAGGCAACGGAGCAATCAGACGTAGTCCCAGGGGGTCATTCTTCTAGGGAACAGAGCAGTATAAAGAAGGATAGTTAGTAAATCTGGTTGGTTAAACTGAAGATATTTTACATATTTTAACTAATACCTTGTAAGAAGCAAGAAAGAGTTATCTTTATTTAAATACAACTCTCATTAATGATAAAAAGGGTTTTAACCAATATGAGTTTCTTGAATTTAGAATTCATTAAATTTGGGGAGGCATAGATTAGCATGTCGAGGGCTTTTTTATCATTTTAAAATAGATTTTACAGTTATTGGAAACAGAAGAAATGCACAAATTAAATATAAAAGAATGAAATAAATATAAAATAGGCATAGTTTATAAGCTTACAAATTTCAGTTGCCCACTCAGTATCATGAAATCCAATTTGACATGAAAATGAATACAAAAATCTACAAACAGATATTTAGAAAAAGGATTTAATAATGCCCAAACATCAGAAATCACTTAGATGCCTTTAGGCAAAGTATAGTGTGTCTTTATGATACTAACATTTAAATATTCTTCTTTAAGTAAAGTATATCATGTGGGAATCTGGGGGGTTTTGTGTGTGTGTGCTGGTATAATGCTTGAATTTTCACTTGGATAATTGAAAAAAATTTGTCTCATTATCTAATTCAAATAATATTTAAAAGCAAAAGTAGACTACAATTTTAGTAAGCCAAGAGTATTATAAAAATTATTTCAAATAATATAGCAAAATAATTTCATTTTTATTGTAAATATTTAAAGTAAAAATGTTTAAATATTCACTTGAGAATAAAAGTCTTAATGCAACTTTTACAAGTTTTGTGTTCTTTTACAAAATATTTTATTTTGTATTAGTTATAAAATTAGTTTCTATTAGCCTGGTCCTGGTCAAAAGTACTTTTTGAATATTAACTATTTCTGGTACATATTGTTAGTTTTATTCATGAGATGAGCCAATTTTCTCATTTATTTTATTTTGTTTACTGAGAGTCTTCAGACTTTCAACTGTACTGAGTGGACTATTTTTTTAGCTTTCAATTTTAATAACTGATTTTTGTTAATATGGTAATACTGTTTTTATTTTCTTGATAAGAACATTTAAATGTTAATCTAATGTAATAATTCTAGTTGTAAATATGAGTGATAAACACTATAATTAATGGATTAGTCTTGACAAGTCTAAAATAAATCATTTGAGATCATGTGAGAGTGAAGTAATGTAGTAACATAGAAAAAGAAAAAGAAAATACATGAGTTGAAGTCAAAACAATTGGATATCAATCTTGGTTATGTTCTGCAGCTCTATGAATCAGTTGTACCAACCCAGGATAACTGTTTGGGGTATTAAATAAGATACTGTTTTCACATGGTTGCCTGTACTCATTCCTCTGGTCACATTATTTCTTCTGTTCTCTGCTATGTATTAATATATTCATGTGCATACATTTTGACTTTTTAAAGTTCATCTTGCAAGCAGTACCTTCAAAGCAAAATTGCTTTTGATTTTCAAGTGACAGTCTTTGTTGAGGGAGAAAAGTTCCACTTGGAATTTCTAAAGTTAGGTTTTACATATTAAAAGCAATTGCTGGGAATTCCCTGGCAGTACAGAGGATGAGATGGTTGGCTGGCATCATGGACTTAATGGACAAGAGTTTGAGCAAACTCTAGGGAATAGTGAAGGACACGGAAGCCTGAGGTGCTGCAGTCCGTTGGATCATGAAGAGTTGCACAGGGCTTAGCAACCGAACAAGAGCCAGTCGTTAGGACTCAGCGTCTTCACTGTCAGGACCCAGGCTTGATCCACAGTGATCTGTGGTCATACCGAAAGATGCATGGTGCAGCCAAAAAAAAAAAATTGGTAAAACTGATGCTAGGAACCCAAGTAGTGAAAAGTGATAATGTATCACCTTTCCCACACCAAACAAACAAGGGCTTAATTTGGAGGATTCTGGGAACAGCAGATAACCTTGAAGCATCATGAATAGCCTTGAAGCTCTATGGTACCTGCCAACTTCCCAGACAGTTAAGAGTAACTGTGCCTGCGGGAGATAGTTCCACTTAACAGAAGAAAGAGTGCCCCCGTGCCCAGTGAAATGAAAAGAACATTTCTCTGTAAACAGTGCCCTCCCCAGGAGGCTGAGGACTGCGATTCTGCTTTCCTGGGTCCCAGTCCTCTTCCAGATAGTCTCTTCCTATCTGGATTGTTAACAGGGGCTTTCTTTGCTTCCGAGTTAACCAGGACTGGACCAGCTATAGGAGAATAATTTTAGAATGTACACTACATTTTATACCTCCAGTTTAAAGCTACAGCACAACAGGATAACAGGAAAATCCTACTCAATATTCTGTTATGCAAACTTCCTAAAGATCATCTAGAAATAATTGTAATTTATTTTTGTTATTCACAAATGATTTTTCAAAGCCAGCAAGCATGCATTGGGAAGTTAAAACCATTATAATGTTGCCTATTACATTTTAGCAATGGAAAAGTAAGTTTTCAAAGGAGAAAAGAAGACACTCAATAATTTTCTTACATGGATTTATATGCGTACAAATTTTATACAATACAAAAACTCAAGAAATCTGCTTGAGTTATAAGGACTATGTTATCTGCTTGGAATATAAGGCCTAGATATCAAAATTGAGAAGTAATTTTTATGTAATGATACATCTCATTCACAGTTGGTTCAGGATATAGCTACATAATGAACTTTCAATACAATGATTATTATGACAGGGCATGATTCCCTTTGGAAAACATACAGGATATGTTTTAGGGACACATATCATATCGTACTAATATTACGCAGGAAAATCTGAATACTCTCTCTTTTATAAATAAACTTGCTCTGTAAGGTATTATTTTCACAGAGCTTTACTGAAAGACAGCCTACATGCATATTAAGAGTAGTGGTGGAAAATACTTGTGTGCTCAGTCATGTCTGACTTTGCAACCATGGACCGTAGCCCGTCAGGCTCCTCTGTTCATGGGATTCTCTAGGCAAGAGTACTGGAGTGGGTTGCCATATCTTTCTCCATGGGATTTTCCCAAGCCAGGGGTTGATCCCGAGTCTCCTACACCTCCTGAATTTGTACGTAGATTAGATTCTTTACCAGTGAGCCACCTGGAAAATGCTTTAAAAAGATTAGAGACAATGGCATAGGAGCTCTGTTTTAAAAGGCTCTCACACTCACTTAGAAACAACTCAGTGAATTCTACTTAACTGTACATTCCAAAATATGAAGGAAATAATTATTGAAGGCAAGAAGTCTATGTCATAGCTTTAATTTCAACTAATATTTTATTTTCAAAAATTTGAATGAGCAAGCTGATTACTTTAAATTCACATTTAAATTATAGCTAAGTCCTTCCTTTTTCCTCTTTACAAGATAGTTATGGTATTGCTATTATTTGAGAAACAACAGTGTAAGAAAATCTGGTAGGATTATTTTGAAAATACAAGATACTATATTTCTTTCAGTTTTCTTCTACCTCAGAGAATGCTGTTTCCTTGTTTCATATTCTTTATCCTATCTACTACCAAATAATTTGACTCTAAAACCATCATTTACTCTAGTTCTAGTAAAGGAAAATAGTTCCTTTCTTTGTAATATTTTTATTGAAGAAAGTAACATTTGGCCAAATCTTCGATATAACAGACCAATAAGAAGAGACTGCAAACAAATGTAATGATAGAGAAAAATTGTAATTTAAGGTAGGGAGAAGGTGCTGATGAATAAAATAATAGAGATGTTTCTAAGCTTTTTAAACTAATATACTGTGTTCAACAGTGATAAAAAATTAATGAAGACTAGGCATAGAATATTAATAGTGAGTGGTTAGTCTCAGTAATGGAAATAAAAATTAGTTAATTTTTTTAAATTATCTGTATTTCTTAAATTTTTATACAATTTTCCTTCTTTTTAATTTATCTATGGTTTCCTAAGTTATATTATTTAACAGGATAAGAATAATTAGAAGTATTATGTCATTTGAGTTTTATAGAAATCATTTAATAGTGTGAAAGCAATATCCTTTTCTCACTTTTAGTTCAGAAATTAATGAAAAAATGCCATGTCTTTCTTAATCAAGTTACAGATACACTTTTATAATTTCAGTTAAACCTTCAGTTTATTGAATTGATAGCTAAGCTTGGTGTGTGTAGCTTGTATGCCACGATTCCAAAAAACAAAAACGAACAACAAAGAAAAATGCCTGTAGTTATAAGACTGTTTATTTATTTAGTTCTGGTTGTGCTGGATCTTTGTTACTGCACGCGGGCTTTCTCCTACTGCAGCCAGCGGGGACTATTCTTCCTTGCAGTGCATGGGCTTCTCAGCATGGTGAATTCTCTTGTGGAATATAGCTCTAGGCATAGGGCCTTTGGTATTCGTGGCTCACCAGCCTGTGCTCTGCAGCATGTGGAATCTTCCTGGGTCAGGGGTTAGAACCCATATCCTCTGTACTGGCAGGTGGATTCTTATCTCAGAAAAGTCCAACCCTTTTATTTTGGAATAAAATATACTTGGAATAAAATTCAGCCTAATGGCACCCCACTCCAGTACTCTTGCCTGGAAAATCCCATGGACGGATCAGGCTGGTGGGCTGCAGATCATGGGGTCGCACAGAGTCAGACACGACTGAAGTGACTTAGCAGCAGCAGGAACCCTTGGGATAAAATTTAGGCCAGTAGAAAGAGTGTGAACTTTGAGATGAAACGATCCTGGGGTCCAATGCCAAGCTTTCTGTCTCATGGTTTTACAGTCCCTCTCATCTCTGACATTATGCACTGAACCTGGTATTCCCCACATTTCCTTCCATTTCACATCACATTTCATTTCTCACATCAAGGGATAAAGCTTATTTATGGCCTCCTTGAATCTTTGCTGGCCTTGTGACTAGCCTCACCCCACAGAATGCAGTAGACTTCTCAGTCTAAAGCAGGCAGTTTCCACTTTCTTTCTCTTGGAATCCAGCTTCCAGGCTATGAGAAGCCTAAATCAAAGTAACAGCCTAAGTGGCAAAGCCACATGGAAAGAGAAAAGTCCTAAGACTACATAGAGGAGAACCGAGAAGCCCAGCCAACAGTGAGAACGGGCCCCAAACGCGGGACCCTAAACGCGTGCTTTTGCGCAAGTCTTTGCAACCATCCTACCTAATACACTGGCAGGTGAGTGCAGAGGCCGTGGGGGATGTTCCGCTCCAGCAGCACGACGTGCTGCTGGTAGCGTGGGACCTGAACAGTCACTTGGAAGGCCCCCTGCCTTGGAAAGCCCTGTGCTTTTTGTGGTGCGCTGCTGTCACCAACTCGACATCCTTACTAATCTATAAACAAAGTCCCACATCATCATCACACGCTGGCCTGGCAAACCGTGTAGCCTGTCCTGCCAAGCAGACACCATGTGGAGCTGAGGTCGCTCACACCCACTGGGCCCTGCTTCCGCATCTCACCTGTAATATTTTAAGTAATAATTAAATGATGGTTGTTTTAAGCTACCAAGTTTTAGGGGACTGTGTGTGCAGCCATAAAACAAACAGTTCACAAAACACATGACATTTGAAAATAGCATAGAGGCTCAGAAGAAGACCGTGAAGAATATTTCTTGAGAGGAAGAGGGAAGAAGAAAAACAGATATTTATATGAAGATGTAATGGTGTGTTTAAAGAATATATTTATAAAATGTATTTTTAGAATGATAGATGGTAAAAGGAATAGAGGAAATTTTGAAAACAAAAATATTAACCAATGAATTATTGAAAAAGTTTAAGGGTTTTGTAATCATAATCAATGTATGTAACTCACCTTTAGTTGATGTTTAAAATATTGATTTGTGGATGAAATGTTACTCAATAGTTAAAGCTCAATAATTTTATAAAGTACACTTTTAATAAAGAATTAACTCATAATAAAAAGAAAAGTAAGCATGTATAGAAACATATATCTCTAAGAAAAATGACTTAAAGTTATCCAAACTAGATTAAAATAATGCTTATAGAGCAAAAAATGTCAATATATTTTTTATCAATTAAAAAAACTTGGAAGTTCAGTTTGAAATGCCCTAAAATTCTATATATCAATTTAACTGGGCTGAATTTTTGTGCATGATCTGGAATTAGATGAAGATTTAATTGCATTTTTATTTATGTGAATAACGTATCTACCTCTTCACTGGTTTATAATTTCACATCACTCATATACTAGTGTCATAGATGTGGATCTCTTCCCATACTTTATTCTGCCCCATTGTTTTTCTGTTCATGCATCAATACCACACTCTTCTAATTACTATAGACCGAAAGTGAGTTTCTATTTCCTTGAGTGAGTCTCAAGGAAAATTCCTCTCTTTTTCTTCTTTTCGCCTCTGTTTTCTTCTTCTTCTATACCTCTTTTATCAGTCCTTTCTTTCTTATTATTCTACTTTAAAAATTAGTCTTATCTGATTTATAATAAGCTTGCCAATTGTATGCAAAACAGCTTCTTGTGTTGTCCTTTACCTTTTGTTCCTTTTTTGGAAACTTCTTTTAAATTCATAGATTAGACTTTCTCCATTTAAACGTTTTCTTATATATGCAGCATTCTATATCATTAATCTTTTCTTGTCTCTCTGTATATACTCTTGATGTTTAACAATATCCCAGCTTTAAATTGCAATTTCAGCATTCTTTATGTCTAGAATTGTTTTTCTTGAATTTGTTGTTTTCTGTTCATGGTTCTTATTCTTTCAGTATGTTTTTTTTTCTAATTTCTTCTTTTATTATTTTACATTTTCACTTAATATAATATAATGTCTCTATCATTGAGCTCTCAATTCTACTTTTCCAGCTTATTTTGAACTAAGATATTTCTTTTCCCTTATTGGCAATAAAACCAAAGTTCATAGTGGTGAGGGTCCATATTCTACATCCCATATTTCCATGATCCTTCTGAACAGTAGTTCATAGTTTCCATACTGCATTTGGTTTCTTTGTTTATATGCAGCAGATAATTGATTGTTTTGAACAAAAGTGAAAATAGAGAAGCTCATCTTGTATTTTAGCTAAAAGACATGATATTATAGCACAAAGATTAAAAACATAACTAACAAAGTCATGTTTTCTTGTTGGTGACCAAATCTTTACTTCTTACTAGCTGTGACTTTAGAAAAGGAGAGAGAATGCAATATTTGAAGCAATTAATAATGACTGACATGTTTCCAAAACTGATTTGAGAAGCTTTCTGAGCTCATTCAGGATAAATACCAACAAAATACGTTTAGACAATTATATCAGCACTGATGAAAACCACATACAAAGACAAATCTTAAAAGTAGTTAAAAGGGAAACACTGCATTATCTCCAAAAAAAACAACAGAAAAATTTACAAATGACTTCTTAACAAAAATCCCATATGCTGATGGAAATCTGAATCAGCATATCATGAAATATTATTTTAATAATGCTGAAAGAAAATAATTCCAAGCTATCACCTTATACCAATAATAAAATCTTTCAAAATTTAAGAAAAATATGAAGACCTAAAACTAATTTTATCAGCTAACTCACAATAGAGAGAGCAAGCAAGAGAGAGAGGCAGATAAATACTGAAGCAAATTGTTTTCCCTCCTCTCTTAAGTAAAACCCAGTTTATATTATATGATTTAGTCTAAGCAATTATCTCATTTGTGAGGCTCCCCTGAGAACTTCCTCATCCACTATAGAATAACATTTATTTCATTATCTACTTTTTCCATATACTAACCGTAGTATTTCTTTGACTGCAGTAGGCTGTAATCTGCCTCTTCCTTTAGGATGCACTTGTGGTAAGTGACAGTGTGAAACAGTTGATCTGAAATCTATAGTAAAGGATAGTGTCATACTTATCTTTGTATCTGTAGTAATCAGCACGTTGTCTGATGCATGATATGTATTCTACCAGTATTTGATAAGTAAGAGAATAATTGGATAAATTAATGACTTTGTAGTAGAAGTTAGCTGGCAGTGGAAAAGGATAGAAAGCAAAGTTTATCTTCTAAGTGATTATAACCTAATTAAGAGGACAGCACTTTTGCACATTCAATTGTTTAGCAAATTTATAGGCTCCAAATATCAGCAATAAGACGTGTAATATAGAAAATAAGTCCTTTGAGATTCAGGGGAAAAAAAGCTGTAGGAAAGGAAATAGCTAGTTGTTTGGTCTTAATAAAGTCATATGACTTACGCATTCTCAGTTTTCTTCTCAATGATATGGAAGGTTAAGAAGTTTCTGGACATTTTCCCTTTCCTTTAGGCGTTTATAGCCTCCTACACACATCAAACAGCTAGCTTCTGAGTGGTCTTGTGTTTTTTGCCTGCCTAACAAACTGTCCTTCTGGTAATGCCAGCCAAAATTTTCTTGAGAAATAAATTACCCGCACATTGTGAAATGGGCACGTCAATGGATCCCTGGTTTCCTCACTAGTGACCATGTTTTTGTTGAAGCAGTGGTATCCTTATTGTTTCCAGGCCCAACATGGTCACAGGAAACCATAGGGAGAAGGCAGTCAATTCTCTTAAATCCCTTAGTGCATCACTATAAACCTCCAGCAATTTTATGATCACTAAATATTAACGTTACTGGATCACCTGAATGGAGTATCCAGAATCTTTTTCCAATGCTCTCTTTGAATGTTTCTGTTACCTGAAAGAAATAAAGTTCCCTTTCATATTAAGCTTATGTGTTTTATTGCTTGAAATAAAAATAATCTTGATGGGAAAAGGCAAAAATAACACTACAGAACTTGAAGAACACTCCTCCTTGAATTTTTTCTTACCTTATCCTTCTTTCCTCCATTTTGCTCCAGCAATAGAAAATTACTTTCATTGCCCAGGCATATTATATTCTTTGGGCACTTCACATATTTATACTGTTTCTGGTAAAGGTCTGGCACAAAGATCATATTTTCTGTGGAGGCTACAGTGTTAGTATAGATCTCCCTTTCTTCACCTCCTGCATGCAAACTTCATTTTATTCGGCACCAATGCTTTGTCTTCTATATAACATTTTTGTTCATATAATACTATATTGTAATTTTTTCTTAACCTAGTCCTCCTCATTATTGTATACTTATTGAGCATTGTAATTTTGTCTGATTCATTTTTTATTCACCAGTACCTAATATGTTGGAAGTAGATTGAAGTAAAATATGTATTGAATACATAAAAATACCAGAAAGGCAGAAAAACAAACTGAGCACAGCAATGCATTGGCATAACTACTCCAAAAGTATTTTCTCAACTAGACAGCTATGTCATGAGGGACTTTTTCTTTATTGCTTTGGTTTTTCCCTCATAAGATTGTATATAATGAAAACCTAAAACTTAGAGGCACTTTAAAGCATTCCCACATCAAACATTTTCTTTATATCACTAGGACATTAAAACAGGATTCACGTCTTGTCAAATATCTTATCTCTTCTGAGCTACCACATGAATTCTCTTTTGAAACTGACACATGGGGGCCGAAAGAATAAAGTGCGTATACCATGGGGAAAGGCACTATAACAATGTCATAAACAAATATCAAAGAGATAATATTCAAAGCTGCAAACTCTGACTTTGTTTAAAACCCAACTGATGCTAGTTGCGTGGCTAGCAGTACTAATACAAATGCCAAATGATACCAAAAAACAAAACAAAGTTCAACCCAATATCACACAAGCAAGCAAAGACAATGAATAAAAATCAACTTTCTTGACAAACATGTGATTATCTCTTGTTTACTACAGCAGCTTTAAATTAGCATGGCCAAGTCTGGCTTTGAGGCCTCATTTACCTACTAAAGGGGGTGAACCAGGGGTCGTTCTATTAAAGGAACAAGAAAGTTGTATGGGGTCATCATATCAAAAGGTTGGAGTCCTGTTGAGAAAACTGAAACTCTCTCCTAGGCCAATAAGTGTGATAAATTAACTTGTACTTTCAGCAAAACAATTCTTCCGTCATCTACTGAAATATACTATATTAAAAGAGAATTTCTTGGATAGAAATGAAAAATTCAAGATATCTACTCCAAATACGAAAAGTGATGTGGAATTTGAAATCTTAATAAAATATAAATCTTTTTTGCTAAACTTCACTAAATGGATAGTGTATTAGTCTGTTTGGCCGTCATAACAAAATGCTATAATCCAGTAGTGACAAAAGCTGAAATTGATTTCTCACACAGTTCTGGAGGCTGGGCAGTCCAAGATCAAAATGCCATCACAATGGTTCTCGGTGAGAGCTCTTTTCCAGGCTTGCACCCTACCGCCT
Organism: Antilocapra americana; assembly: GCA_007570785.1. Taxonomy (NCBI): domain Eukaryota; kingdom Metazoa; phylum Chordata; class Mammalia; order Artiodactyla; family Antilocapridae; genus Antilocapra; species Antilocapra americana. Next base: position 63,219,692 of record ML660200.1, on the reverse strand, counting down.
TCTTGCAATCCCCTCACATGGCCTTGCATGCAGAAAGAACAGAAAGAGAGATAGAGTGAGTCATTTTACTTCTTCTTATAAGGTACTATTGTCCTCATATCTAATGGGACCCTAATTACTTCTCAAAGACTCCATCTTCAAATACTATTACGCTGGAGTGTAAGGCATATGAAGGTGGAAGGAGCCCCAGTCTATGACAAGTAGATAGCTACTGATAATTTGATCTCATTAAGTTTGCTGCCAGAGAATTCTATCATTTTATTATTTTAAAACAGGCCTTCTCTGATGGCTCACTGCTAGAGAATCTGCTTTCCGGGGCAGGAGACAAACCCTGCAATCAAGGAAGATCACGTGGAGAAGGTAATGGCAACCCACTCCAGTATTCTTGCCTGGAGAATTCCATAGACAGAAGAGGCTGGCAGGGCCCAGTCCCTGGGGTTGCAAAAGAGTTGGGCCTTACATAGTGACTAAACAACAATTATTTCGAAACACCTTAGGAACATTGCCACTTGAAAATCACCAGCTTAATTTTATTGACAACTATATCCTCAGTCCCTACGATAATTTACCAACAAAGTGATGCTCATTAAATATTTTGTTGAATGAGCATATAGGTGTGAGAAGCAATAAATTAACAAACTTCACACTTATGTATAAGTGCAGAAAATGAAAGAGTTCCCCTAAAAAGAGTTCTGTGTTATATTGTCCATGTATTTTATACTTGTTTGCAAACGGTCTAATAATAGTAATGCAAGCTGAATTTTGAGGGTTTGGGGGAGGTTGGCGGCATCTCATGGCATGTGGGATCTTAGTTCCCTGACCAGTGATTGAACCAGAAGTCCCTGCTTTGGAAGCTTGGAGACTTAAACCACTGGACCACCAGGGAAGTCTTACAAGCTGAGCTTTTTCACTTTTGTTTTTGGTAATGCTGATTCATCAGTGAGAATCAAGTCAAAAATCTACCCTTGGATTTCAAACAGAATTTAACACAGAGCATATTTACATAGCTGAGAGCAGAGCTGAAAAGCCAAAATAAAGATGATGAAACAATTTGCAACAGCAAGAAATTAGTATCATCATTAGGCTGGAAAGACAAAACAAGAAGACCATATTAGTTAATTCCAGAAGACAAAGCATCCAGCAGAAGCTGGAAGTAGGGTGGGCTGTACAACAAGACTTCAGTCCGTGCTATGAAGGACTGCTTGGTGTCAATAAGGCCACAGAGGAAACTCACTGGAGTTTTACACTTTGTAAAATACTGGAGATGCCAGGGGAGGTAGACACTTATGAAGAGAGGCCGTGGGGTAAAATACTCTGACTTCTCATTTCATCCTGCCTTCTAATCTCATTAGTGAGTAAGGGTTTCTGGGAAAGGTAGTTTCTATTGCTATAGAAAGAAGGAGAAAAAGTTGGAGAATGGAAGTGAGGATGAAACAACCAAATGTTTGGCTGTTTCAAATCAGCCAAACAGTATGCACTGTGATTTTAAGTAGAATAATGTTCATATCTAATTCTTTATATTGCCATATTCTTTTTTAAAGAGAATCAAGTATTTTTCTGATTTCAATAAAAAAATAATCTCATAAAAGATATAAAAACTTACTCTTTAGAACAAAGATATACTTTTTATTGAAGATGAAATTATAGATCCAATGTTTGACCTGTAAAAAGTGGTATAAGGGCCACATTTTTGTCATTCGCAATCTATTTTTGCTTGCTGCTTAAAATAACTCAGAGCAACATAATATCTCATGCCACAAAGTGTAAAAGCCATATGATTTAAACATGGTGAAAATAGTTTAATTAACCCTAATAGTTGGTGGTGTTAGTGGTAAAGAATCCTCCTGCCAGCGCAGGAAATATAAACAACGTGGGCTTGATATCTGGGCTGGGAAGATGCCCTGGATGAGAGCATGGCCACCCACTCCAGTATTCTTGCTGGAGAATCCCACGGACAGGGGAGCCTGGTGGGCTCCAGTCCACATAGTATTTCTTATAGTCGGACATGACTGAGGCAACTTAGCACACACAGCATAATATCTATCTTCTAGATTTTAAAGATACTCATATTTTGTCAAATTTGTTTCAGATCTGTCGCTTAAAAAAATTATAGGTAAACCCAGAGGCACATTTCGCCAGCCAATCCCTGTACTTCTCGTTTTGGAGGCACACGACCATGGGGTCTCAAAGAGTCAGACACAACTGAACAAAAACAGTTTCATCTACATGTATTTTCACTGCCATTTGTTCTGATATTAAATTTACATATGTTATACCAAGTATGAATAAACTTTAAAACTTGTTTATTTTTTCAACATGTCAAGATATTTGTCTGTGTTATGTCTACAACTTCTTTGTTCTTTCATTTTAATTATGCACTCTTGTGTATTAGCAGTATACTATTATTTGTTATCTTTCCCTTTGCTTTACAGAAGTTAAATACTCTAGATTCTAATTTTGATTGATTATGTTGCAAATACTTTCCTTCAGTTGTGGTTTTGGCTAAAAAATTTCAATAAAAAAAATAACAACTCTTTTTCTTACATACTATTTTATCTGTCGTTTGGAAGAGAAATAAAAAAAAACTAGAATAGATAAGACTACTAAAACAGTTTTTATAAGCTAAATCAGGGATTTTGCACATAAACACACACATCTTCCCATTTATATACATGACACAATAAAAAAGCTTAGAAAAGTGCTTTCATATGCATGTATTGAACATTTTTTTTTTACTGGTTGATTAATGATTGCAAAGAAATCTGAACTCATTTCATGAAGAGAACACTAACAAAGAGAAAAGACAAAAAATAATTCTGAAAAATAAGTGCCTTAAAACAGATTCTAACAGTATATTTCTTATTACAAAGCTGTTGCTTCTTTTTTGTGATATTTATAATTGGGAATTCAGTATGTGTATCTTATTATTCATCTACTCAATCATTCAATCCAGTTGTTTTCTTAATTATTTAGCCAAATTTATCAATGAGAGTTGAAATCCAAGGTGAAATACATTTTAATTTAAGTGAAGAGAGAAAAGTTTTGTAGCTGAAGGAAGAAACTGCCGCTATTTATAATCTATTTTCTTTTGGAGTTCTCTTGGATCTTTTTAGATTCTAGAGTCTATTTTATTCTCTTTCTTATGGAATTTGGTGATCATTATTTTAAATATTTGCAAATATTGCCATTTATATACTGGAAAACTGTGACACTAATCATATTTTTTTATAGCAAGTATAGATTGTGAAAAATCACCTAGTCAAGTGTCTTCTGTGCCTGAATTATTTTTATGTGCATATAACTTTCCTTTCCACCACATAGGCCTATTTGGTTGGGACATTCAGAACTACTTTGCCTTTTCCCGCTCTGCTCCTAATTCTGCTCCTAGATTTACTAAGGCAGTTAAATATTTTAGTTTCTCACAAGTTGAATAATGACTCCTGGGATATATTCTTTCTAAGATTTTTTTTTTAATCAGGAATTTGTATTCCACATTCTTAGTTTATCATTATCCTTTGTGATATCTATATCTGTACTTCTCTCTATACATTGTCAGGATTATTACTGTTATGACCCTTTAATGGGCTGAGGCTTGGGGGTACAGAGTCGACAATAAGAAAATAAAGGAAGAGAGAAAGGAGAGAGAGAGAGAAATGAATAGAGACATGGGGACCAAGACTCTGATGGAGTAAAGGCATTTATTTCAGCATAATGTGGGCATATATATACTGTCTTACAAGATAGCCTTTTCAGCAAAGATAAAGATCAAAAATCTTACAACTTATCCAGGAAACATAAGGCTAGATCCATCTCAATGAGAGGGAGGTTGTAAAATTCACTTTCTATAACAGAAAGGGAAGAAGGCTGTAAATAGTTACTTTTACTTTAAGAATGTATGCATTCCTTTTGTCCCTGGGAGAGGTTGCCTCTCCACTTATCTCTGAATATTCAGGGATTGATAAGGGACATCAGAAAACAGCACACAAGAAGCCTCCTGCCAAAAGTTCCCTGACAACTAACCTGTGTTTTCTCTGTATTTTCGCTATATTGAATTTTCTACTCTGGTAAACCTGCACTTTAATTATAATGCATTTCTTAACGATTATTCTTGAATGACCCCAGAGGAGGCATGGCAACCCACTCCAGTATTCTTGCCTGGAAAATCTCTGTAGACAGAGGAGCCTGGAGGGCTAGAGTCCATGTGGTCACGGAGTCAGACAGGACTGACTATGCACGCATGCATTCTCAAATGATTAATGTAGATGATAAACTCTGAATCCTTGGTTGTCCACAAATATCTTTTTCTCTGCCAGGAAATAATATCTGGTCTGATAAAAGAATTTGCAGGTTATCCTCTTTTTTTCTCAGTAATCTGAGCCTTAATCCATTTCTCTGATAAGAGGTTGGACAGAGGCATTTTTTTCTAATTGTCAAAAACTAGTTCTTTCTATCTAGAAACTTGTAGAATTTTTTCATAATTTTCAGAGTTCAACAATTTTTTTGCCAGAATATGCCTTTTTATAAAATCTTTTCTCATCAATGCTACTTGGAATTTGATGAGGAATTTTAATGAGCAAACTTTATTTGGCTTAGAGAATGTTTTGTGTGTGTGTGCTCAGTCATGTCTGACTCTTTATGATCCCATGGACTGTCTGTCCACAGAATTTTCCTGGCAAGAATACTGGAGTGAGTTGCCATTCTCTCCTCCAGGGGATCTTCCTGACCCAGGGATTGAATTTGTGTCTCCTGCATCTCCTGAGTTGGCAGGTGGATTCTTTACCACTAGTGCAACCTGTTAAGCCCCAAAGTTTATTTTACTGTTTGTTTAATCATTATCTCTTCTCCACATAGTCTTTTTTTCCTTCTCTGGAACTATTCTTCAAATGATACATGTGTTTCCTCTATTTAATCTTTAAGTCTCTTATCTTCACTCACATTTTCCATGTGATATTGCTTCTGTATTGTTTTGGGGCTATCTTAGCTTTTTTTCGATAGTGCCCGTATTCTAACTTACCTGCAGAGATTTCTGGGCAAGGTTATGCGTCATTTCCATACATGTGCATCCTTAAATAGTCTTCCTCTAAGGTTCCATTTTAATAAAGAACTACATGAAATGCTTGTTGCTTTTTTGTGCAGACTGCTGGACCCCTCAGGTGAGTGGTTTCCTTTGATCTTCTCACTGTGTCTTGGCTACAGTTGTCAGAATACTGTCATAGGTTGGGCTCCTTGGGAAACAGGATTGGAATGGAAGTTTATGTGCATGCTGTCCATGCATGCGAAGTCACTCCAGTCATGCCCAACTCTTTGTGACCCTATGGACTGTAGCCCACCAGGCTCCTCTGTCCATGGGATTCTCTAGGCAAGAATACTGGAGTGGGTTGTTGTGCCCTCCTCCAGGGGTCTTTCCCACCCAAGGATAAACCCCCCACCTCCTGCACCTCCTGCATTGACAAGCTGGTTCTCCATAACCAATGCCACCTGGGAAACCCACTCTGTATATTTAATGACCCACAATTTAAACACAAACACATACATATAATCCATAAAAAATATTCACTATGTTGTACACCTGAAACTGAAAAGGAGTCTCCTTAAAACCAAAATCCCTTATTGAGTTTATGATTAATCTCTCTATCCAAAACTTTATTCATTTCTTTCTCCCCTTTGACTTCAATCCTGCACTAACAGAACACTAATCAACCAGCATCAGATGATTAAACTTACTGCTATTGATACTTGCATGTGTGTGCAAAGGAAATTTATGTGTTGGACCTGTCCTAGGAAGTGATCTTTGGATCAATGCCTATGGAAGGGAAGGGATGGAGGCCAAAATGAGCTGTGGTGTTGGGATGGTCCATTCTGAATAGGGGTGAGGCAACTGGACTTCTGGTATCTTGCATTGATCAGTAATGTGATGGAAGCTGCTCCCAAACAAATCTGAAAAAGAATTAGTTTTGCAAATTTCTCCAGCTGAAGCAAGGCCTAAAGATGAGCATCTGAGAGCTGGCTTTTGGCACCATTCTTAACAGACGAATTATTCTTTTGTAAAGGAAAGGTATGTAATGTATTACCGAATTCACCCCATGAGTTAAAAACCTGATAGTGGAAGTATGTCAACTGCCAAGAATAGCCATTCCAATCATATATGTGGGGAACAGGGAAATGACAGCTAGGAGAGTCCATGGACAACAATGACCCTCCTGTGAATAGGATCTGGGCCCAGGGCTGGCTTCCTGGGTGTCTCTCTTGTGCAGTCTCATAGAATCCCATGCTTATAAGTGCTTCACGCTTAGTTTATTGTTCCACTGTTGCCATCTTTAAATTCTTAATCTTTTTTTTTTTTCTAGAAACTCTGCATGTTCATTCACACTGAGCTTCGAAAATATGTAGCTGGCCCCACTTGGCCCCAGGACTCCACTCCTTACCTGTTCTCATTCTGTCAGGAAGATCATGCCGCTGAGCATCACTGCTAACTTGGATTCTGTGTTCAGTTGTCTTCTGAATACCTTACCCTTTCCTCTGTGTGAAGTTACTCAAGTAAATGAGATGAGTTTCTTAGAAGTCAGAGGGGATAATTACTGTAATGTTTGCATTGTTGCTTTTTTCTTGGCAAGTTGATGGACTCTAGGTCTGAAAATTGGTCAAGGAATGATGCCTTTTATGATTGTTGCTTCCTTTGGCCTCTTGATCCTTCATCCTTGATTTATTATGACCAAAGTGAATAAACAGTAGCCTTAGAATTTTGTTCCTGGATTGCCTTGTTCTAAAGACTATCTCCAATAATTCTTTTCAGATAAGGCTTCCTTGCCATCTACCAGATTTCTATCCACCTGTCATTGCCATCCATCCTGGATTGTATTTGCATCTTCTAATCCCTTTCACTATTAGAGATCTTGATTCTATAATGGAGTTGCCAACTGCCAGTCCTAGCTACAAAGGATAGCTACCACCAGACTTCTTAGAGATATTGGTGTCCCTTCTAAGGATGCAACTTTTCTTGCTTTTGTGATCCTCAAGGTCTTCCCTTGGGTCATAGCCATCTGCAGGGGTTTCCAGCATTACATAGGACTAACTCCCACACCCTGATCCCCAAATTTTGTCCTCTGTGAATCTATTAAATTCTTCTTTCATGGTCTTCCTCATAGTTATGGCAATTCTATCTCACGATGTATGAGCCATTGCTTTTATCATGTTCTAGACCATTTTAAAAGTGTTTATATAGTGGAGATCTTTTATAATATTAAATCATATCTCTCAGAAAAACATCCATATTAGTAAGTTATTTTATCAAATTTATGTTCAGTGCTTGCCATTGCTTCAGCACTCTCAAACTCCAGTCCCAACCAGAGTCTTCCAACTCCTTCAGGACATATTTTTCCATCGTACAGTTCCTTCAGGGTCAACAGTCAGCCTTCTGTATTGTCAGGCTCCACACTGGAAGATTCAATCAGCAATGGATGGAAAATATTAGATTAAAAAATAAAATTCCAGGAAGTTCCAAAAACCAAGGTTTGAATTTGCTATAGTGCACAGCTGTTTACATCATATTCACATTGTATTTGGTGTTATAAATAATTCAGGGATGACTCAAAGTGTAGGGGAGGATGTGCATTGGTTACATGCAAATATTAAGCCATATTATATAAGGGACTTGAGCATCTGTATTAAAAAGCAGAGACATTACTTTGTCAACAAAGGTCCATCTAGTCAAGGCTACGGTTTTTCCAGTGGTCATGTATGGATGTGAGAGTTGGACTATAAAGGAATCTGAGTGCCGAAGAATTGATGCTTTGGAACTGTGGTGTTGGAGAAGACTCTTGGGAGTCCCTTGGACTGCAAGGAGATACAACCAGTCCATTCTGAAGGAAATCAGTCCTGAGTGTTCATTGGAAGGACTGATGTTGAAGCTGAAACTCCAATATTTTGGCCATCTGATGCGAAGAGCTGACTCATTTGAAAAGACCCTGAAGGTGGGAAAGATTGAAGGCAGGAGGAGAAGAGGACGACAGAGGATGAGATGGTTGGATGGCATCACTGACTTGATGGACATGAGTTTGGGTCAACTCCAGGTGTTGGTGACGGACATGGAGAGCTGGTGTGCTGTGATTCATGGGGTCGCAAAGAGTTGGCCATGACTGAGCAATAGAATTGAACTGAACTGAGCATCTGTGGATTTTGGTATCTGTGAGTTTTTCCTGGAAGCCATCTCTGGTGGATACAAAGGGATCTGTCCTTCCTTAGCAGGCTCAGCTTACCTTTAACAGGATTGTATGAATTTAATTTGGTTAATGACTCAGTAAGCAGGAAGGGAGATGGGAGCAGATCCTGAGGGGACTGCATATTGTCTTGCAGTGTAGATGACCTTGATAGCCTTCAAGAGGTGGAAGAAACCCTAATAGGGAGGAGTGGGCCATTAATGCAGTCGTATCAGATTCAGAAGGATATAAGGAGTCAAGATTTTTAGTTTATCAACCCGCATATTCCATACATTCCATTCATATATGTCAGGGCTCCATTTTCCCCAACAAGTCCCTGACCTTTTCAAGGTGGATATAACAAAGCTAGAAGTCTTACTTTCTGTGGAGCTCAGCTACCTTTGTGATTAAGTCCTGGGCCTTGGCTTTGCTGCTCTTCCTTTTTCCTATGGACTTTGCCAAGTAGCATCTCCTCAAAGAGGCTTCCTCTGAATCCTTATCTAAAATTAGAACAGCCCTCACCCATACCACTGATATCTTTAAACTTACTTTAATTTTGTACCTTCTAACAAAGGACATTATTAATTTACCATATTTATTTTAATTGTGAGCCATCCATGCCATAATTAATTTAACAAGTTTAGGAACATTTGCCTTTTTAATGGATACCACTCATGCATCTAGAAGAGTATCTGACATCTGATATATAGTAGAGGCTAAAATAAATAGTAGACACATGAATGAGCATTCCAGGAAAACATTTACTTCTGCTTTATTGACTACACCAAAGTCTTTGTGTGGATCATTACAAATTGTGGAAAATTCTTGAAGAGATGGAAATACCAGACCACTTTAACTGCCGCCTGAGAAATCTGTGTGCAGGTAAAGAAGCAACAGTTAGAACTGGGCATGGAACAACAGACTGGTTCTAAATTGGGAAAGGAGTACAACAAGGATGTATATTGTCACCCTGCTTATTTAACTTATATGCAGAGTGCATCAGGTGAAATCTGGGCTGTATGAATCTTAAGCTGGAATCAAGATTGCTGGGAGAAACGTCAACAACCTCAGATATGCAGACGATAGCACTCAAACAGCAGAAAGCAAAGAGGAACTTAAAGAGAGTCTTGATAAAGGTGAAAAGAGAGACTGAAATAGCTGACTTAAAGCTCAACATTCAAAAAACTAAGATCATGGCATCCGCTTCTATCAGTTCATAGCAAATAGATGGGGAAAATATGAAAACAGTATCAGATTTCATTTTCATGGGCTCCAAGATCAATGTAGACAGTGATTACAGTGACAAAATTAAAAAATGCTTACTGCTTGGAAAAATAGCTATGTCAAACCTACACAGTGTTTTAAAAAGCTGAGACATCACTTTGCTGACAAAGGTCCATACAGTCAAAGTTATGGTTTTTCCAATAGTCCTGTATGGATGCAAGAGTTGGACCATAAATAAGGCTGAGCACTGAAGAATTGACACTTTTGAACTGTGGTGTTGGAGAAGACTCTTGAGAGTCCGTTGGACTGCAAGGAGATCAAACCAGTCCATCTTAAAGGAAATCAACCCTGAATTTTTATTGAGAGGACTGATGCTGAAGCTGAAGCTCCAATACTTTGGTCACCTGATACCATGATCTGATTCATTGGAATAGATCCTGATGCTGGGAAAGATTGAGAGTAAGAGGAGAAGGGGGAGACAGAGGATGAGATGGTTGGATAGTAACACTGGACATGAGTTCAAGCAAACTCAGGGAGATAATGATGGACAAAGAAGCCTGGCATGTTGCAGTTCATGGGGTCACAAAGAGTTGGACTTGACAGCGACTGAACAACATCAACAACAATCCTGTTATTTAGGTACACTACAATTTCATTATTCATTCAACCATTGGTGGAATTTTTATTTTTCAGTTTTTGGCCAGTACAAATAATTCTACTATGAACATTTTTGTGCACTAGTCTTTGTATTGATATGTACTTTCATTTGGGGTAAATACCTGGGAATGGAATGACTGGGTCATATGGTAGAAGTTTCATATGACAGGTAAATGTTTTATGAACCTGCCACATATTTTCTAAAATGGTTGTTGCTCTTTATATTACTGTCAGCAGTGTATGTGTATTCCAGTTATTCCACCTCCTTGCTGACACTTGATATGCTTTACATGTTCTGATTTTTGTCATTTTGATCTTCCTAGTTCTACTCTTCCCCTTAGTTTTTGGTGTACATTGAATACAGTAATAATAACTATTTTCAAGTTCTTGAAAACTATCAGATTTCAAAATCTGATACTTCTGGAATGGTTTCTACTAATTGATTTATTTTCTTCCTTATGGGTTGTATTTTCATGTCGCTTTGCATTTCAACTTCGATGCCAAACATTATGCATTTTACCTTTTCAGTTCAGTTCAGTTCAGTTCAGTTCAGTCACTTAGTCATGCTGACTCTTTGCAACCCCATGGACTGCAGTACTCCAGGCTTCCCTGTCCATCACCAACTCCTGGAGCTTACTCAAACTCATGTTCATTGAGTCAGTGATGCCATCCAAATGTCTCATCCTCTGTCGTTCCCTTCTCCTGCCTTCAATCATTCCCAGCATCAGGGTCTTTTCAAATGAGTCAGTTCTTTGCATCAGGTGGCCAAAGTGTTAGAGCTTCAGTTTTAGCATCAGTCTTTCCAATGAACACTCAGGACTAATTTCCTCTAGAATGGACTGGTTAAATCTCCTTGCTGTCCAAGGGACTCTCAAGAGTCTTCTCCAACACCACAGTTCAAAAGCATCAATTCTTCAGAGCTCAGCTTTCACATCCATACATGACTACTGGAAAAACCATAGCTTTGACTAGACAGATCTTTGTTGGCAAAGTAATGTCTCTGCTCTTTAATATGCTGTCTATGTTGATCATAACTTTTTCTCCCAAGGATTTCATGGCTGCAGGCACCACCTGCAGTGATTTTGGAAACTAAAAACTTAAAGTCTGTCACTGTTTCCATTGTTTCCCCTTCTATTTGCCATGAAGTAATGGGACTGGATATCATTTTCGTAGTTTTCGGACTGTTGAGTTTTAAGCCAACTTTTTCACTCCTCTCTTTCACCTATTAGGTGCTGGATATTTATTTATTCTTATTGATGCTCCTGACTGCATTCTCAGAAGTGACTGTGTTATTTTAACCATTTGAACACCTGAGTGAGTTTTGCATTTAATTTGTTAGCAGCATTTGGTCTAGGGTTTATTTTGCTCTACCAATGAGATAAAAACTCTTCTGGGTACTCTAGCCAATTTACTTTGAACAACTAGGCTTTTCCACTTTGGCTGTTGGGAAAAGGTTCCTGGTTTGGTGTAAGTTCCCAGTGACTATCCTTTTAATCCTTTGAGTGTTTCTTTCCTTGGTTTTAGATACTTGTGCTGATCAGTATTACAGTATTTGGCTGTAAACTCAACTGAGCAATTCTACAAAGTTCTGAAGCTCTCCATGCACTAAGACCTCTAGCCCCTTCCCTTTCCTGCTTAGTCTGCTCAAATTCAGGAGATCATTAAGTCTATCCTGTGTTTCCTCTCGTGGCACCAAAACCCAATAAGTCTTTGTCTCTCGTAGTATGGTAGATCAATCCTAAGTCTCACCTCATTTGCTTTTTATCTCTCAGGGATCACTGTCTTTAGTTGTTGTACTGAATATTTCCAATGTCTTGAAAACTCACTGGTTTTCTATAATTTTAAATTTTCTTTTCAGTCAGGGGGTAACATCTTGTCCATAGTACTTCATTTTGGCCAAAAGCACAAGTAAGCATGTGCGCTTTATTGAATATTTCAAAGGTAAATTAAATGTACATATATATAGAGAGAGACTTTTAAAAAGAAGCTGGCCCCAAATGAAGTCATTTATTCTAAGCCCCACCACCTAACCTAATTGCAGAGTAATTTTAAAGCAATGAGCCTGGAATTTCCTGATCTATACTCTTGAGGTAATCTGCTTGATAAGACCCCCTGCCTCCCTCTAAGGGAGAGAGACCTTACTTGAATTAATTGACTCTTTTAACTTCCTTGCCCCATAACCTTCTGTTTACAAAACATCTTCCATTTTTTATAGCTCTTCGGAGTTGCTATAAAGTAATATAAAGCTAATTAAACCTTCAGATTTATTCAGTTGAATTTTTCTAACAGCTCCAGATTATTTAAGAAAAAAAATCTATTAAAAAGTTAAAATTCGTGCTTCTGATAAGAATATCTCTTTTCTTTCAGGAGATTATTGTAGTTGACTTTGACTAGTGGTAAAAAAAAAAAAGAAAACAACTTTAAAACTTGATAGTTATTGTTTACCCATTATAGTTGTCATGCTAAAATTACAAATGGCATTGAAATTTGGAGTTTTTACTTTGAAGCTTTTGTGAGAGCTGAAACTTGCCGAATATTTTTTAATAATTATAATTAGAAACTGCTATGCTAATTTTTGTTAGTGTTATAGTTCAGTGCTTAGTGCTTAGTCATTCATTTGCTCTTTGTGATCCTATGGACTATATAGCTCACCAGGCTCCTCTGTCCATGGGATTCTCTGGCAAGAATACTGGAGTGGGTTGCCATGACAACCTCCAATGGATCTTCCTGACTCAGGGATGGAGTCTGCATTTGTCTTGCATTGTCAGGTAGAGTTTTTACCACTGTGCTACCTGGGAAACAGTTACAATTCAGATTCCTCTGCAATTTCATTTACATCTTTATTTTTGATGATTTCTTAATTTAATAAGTGGCTTGCTAATTCACAGACATGGCTTTAAATGTCTTACATAAGCTATCTGGTCTTTAAAACAACCCTAGGAGGTAAAGATTTGCTTTATTTCTCTTTTTACTAAATGACAAACTAAAGCAAAGTAGAGTTCCTTAGCCAGGAAGTAGAAGAGCTAGAAGTAGAAGACTTCATTCTATCACTCTCTCTTACTAAGACATCAGATTTCTATACTCCTTTGCTTTTCATGATTTAGGATTTGAGGTAAAAGTTGTATCTGATCTACTGACCAGTATTTGTGTTAATGCTAAATAAAGGTATAAAAATTCTTATACAATTTCAGAATACTGAAGTGATAAAAATAATTTTATCCAATTTATTCACAGAGATAGAAACATGAAAATAGTCTTGTAGTTTCAAGCCAGCTAGCTAGCTAGAGTCAAACTGAGTTTTTATTACATAAATTATTCTTGGTATTTTAAATTAAAATGTTATGTGACCTAATAAAGAACAAACTATCATTTGATAAAGGGATGCTCATTTTATTGTTTTCTGCTTCCTAATTTTCCTCAGGTGCTTATTTGAGAAAATGTATTTTTCTAACTCCATTTAATTTTTCCAACTTTCACTCCATTTAACTGAAATTGTAGATTAAGTAACTGAAAGATTTGTATTATTTTCCATGTATTATCACCTATAAAGAAATTATTTGTTAGTTCCAGAAAAACTATAATGCATAGTTAATTAATTCAGAAGTTGTAAATAAAACAGCATTAGAATAGAACTATATCAGCATCAAGCTTGATACCTAAAAATGTGATGCCGAGGCTGACTGCATAGGTATCAGATGGGAGTTTGTCAGAAATGCTGAATCGTAGGCCTAACCCAGAACTGCTGACTCAGAATCTGCTTTTAATAAAATCCCTCAGTGATTTATGCACACAAATTTTGAGAATACTGTTCATCCCAGTTTTGCAGCTGTGTCCTTCTTCTGTTCATTTATCTCCCCATTAAGGAGCTATAATCTGACTAATTATTCTTGATTTGGAAACCTTAAAGAGGACAGGAGAAGGGAAGTTACAGCGTAAACTCTAAATTACTGACTTCATATTGAGAAATATCACCTAGTTGATTCCCTAACACCTTCCCATTCTCTACTCAGCTTTTTCAGATATTCTTTCAGAATATCTAGTTACTCTGAGTAACCAACAGCTGTCTATATCAGAAAATATCCAAATAATGCTGTTCATCTTTCTGATTTCCAGCTTCTCCTCCTTATTCCACAGATTATTTGTGTCTTTTCAAATTGTTCCTTTAAAAATCTATAGAATTTAAATGTCATATCATCAGAGAAGTTACAAACACTGAACTATTTTACTATTCATAATTAAGTTCTCAAACATAGTTCTCACATAATTTAGTATTTACTTGGAATGAAGTGAGACATTTTTCAGATATGATGAAAATCAACTCCTTTGAAATATATCAAAGATTAACTAAATAATTTCCTTGAAAGACAATGTAAGGAATTAAGTGATGATTCTGAAACAAACTTTTCTCAGTTTAATCAAGTAAATTTCAGCATCAAATTATCCACCCTATTCCCTGAGATTCACATGTTAAGTGATGAAATACATGAAAGAATAAAATATAGCTTGACATAAATATTTTGTCAGTTCTGGACTTTGTCAGTTTGCTCTTTAGGAAAAGGAAGGGACCACCTCTATGAATTTAAATGTCTTCCTCTTCTCCAAGACTGGGAACTCTAAAATGGCTCACATCTGTTTTGTAGAATGATCGAGCAAGTGCTCTCTCTGGTATTTTACTCCTCAGTGTTCTGTTTTATTTGCAGACCATACTACTGATCATCATCTTTGATCCTCCACTTTCCATTCTAAAATTTCCATCACTAGGGTTCCTAAAAGGATCAAAACTAGTATATATATGTTACTATCTCTAAAGTGTTACACTGATATCTGTCTATCTGCCGATTATCTACCTATCTATATATATCTTCTGGAAGTAGGTTTCTGCTTCTCTATTGCAATAGCTCTAAACTCTGTCTGTAGTCTATCATCATTTGGAGGGCCTAAAAATGTGCCCAGGCATCACCCCAGAGTCATTCTATCTAAATTCATGGTTACATAATATCATCTATTTGATTGTTTTCTACCTTCCTGGATCCCTACATGGGGATAACAAACCAATTCATAAATTTCAATGAGGCACTTTCTAAGATAGCTCACAGTAATCAGCCAGTGGGCAGGAATGTGATAATTGTGTGGGCAAGTAGAGAAATGGGACATTGAGGGTTTATCATCTCCTTCTCATTTGTTTTTTTCTGTCTTCTACATGAATTTTGTATCTCATTCTATAGTAGAAATAGTCTGATACAGAGTAACTATATGTAAATAGCCTAGTCCTCACTGGCATAGTTATATATGTTAGTTAACAGCGGTAAAACAAAGTTCTTGCCCTGAGTTATGATAATTTCTTGTAAGTAGAGTCTCCTAGTCCAGCATCTGCTCCCACAGTCATCTCACAGTTAGGTAGTGTTGTGCTCAATATTGTTTTTACTTCTTTTTTTTCTTATCACCTATGCCCTCTTCTTTCCACTTCCAGTTTCTATAGGATTGGCCCATTTTTCTAACAGTAAATGAATTCCTTGAGTCTCAAGTGGAGAACTGCCGTCCTCTTAGTGAAGCTGGAGAACCATCTATGGTTCCATCTATGACGTCAGAATTTTTCATTTTACTTCACCTGGGCTTGTAGAGCATTTCCTTGAAATACGCAGTGTGCCTCTAAGATAGGATAGGATATGATGCAGTAAGCAAGACTCTCCAAGTTTTAGTCACTTACTGTGAAAGCGTGCTTCCCTCATAGCTCAGTTGGTAAAGAATCTGCCTGCAATGCAGGAGACCTGGGTCAGGAAGATCCCCTGGAGAAGGAAACGGCAACCCACTCCAGTATCCTTTCCTGGAGAATCCCATGGACAGAGGAGCCTGGTGGGCTACAGTCCATGGGGTTGCAAGAGTCAGACACGACTGAGCGACTATACTACTACTATTACTACTACTGTGAAATGGTTAGTCTTGGGGACTCTGTGGACTGTAGCTCACCAGACTCCTCTGTCCATGAAATTCTCTAGGCAAGAATACTGGGCTGGGTAGCCATTCCCTTCTCTAGGGCTCTCCTGCATTGCAGGAGGATTCTTTCCCATCTGAATCAGCAGGGAGGGGTCTTATTAACAAAGATTTATTCCTCACTACATTCCATGCTCATTCTTGGTCAGCTTTGACTCTTAAGTAGTTCTTGCTTCAGGATCCAGGATGACATTGCAACTTCTAGCAGAAACAGTGACAGTTTAGTGACAGGAAGAAAGAGCACTTGATAAAACATGCGCTGGCTTTTAATAATTCTACCACTATGTGATATGCATCACTTAACCTCACATTCCACAGGCCAATCAAGTCTTAAGGACTCACATACCATCCATTGGATAGGGGAATTATGATTTCCCTTTCCTACCTGGAAAGACAGTGTTACTTATGCACAATAATACATTCCATCATCAAAGCATTATGGAAAAAATACAACTTTATCCACTATAATGTATGATTTTCTACTTTTTAAGTTGTTTATGTTTGCTCCTTCATGAAACTGAGATTTGTGCAGTCAAGAGACTATTTTTATTAGTCTTTTGTTTCCTCAACATTTAATTAGTGCTTCACATTCAGCTGGCATTTGAAAACAGTTTATGGAATGAATTAAAGATAAACATTATTAAACCACAGTTGCATTGAGGGTTCAACACTGGTGTTCCTGTAATAAAGCCATATGATTCTCAGAAACAAGCATTTCTCATGTGAACAGTGATGCGCTTAGAATATATCTTGATGTCATCTGCCAAACACATCTTATCATGACAGGCATGTGGCAGAACCTGTATCAGAATTATTCAAGAAACTCTCAAGGAGTTTGTTTGGAATAACAAAGTTTTGACTTCTGCCAAAAACTTTCCATGTATGATTCTTAAGATCTTAAAAACAAGGATGGAGGCAGTTTATCTGCTTCACTTCTTTCATCTGTAAAATAAAGTTTGTCACCATCACAATGGAATTTGAAGTATTTGTGGAAAGACACTATACTGGAGAGGGCACATTATTTATATCATCTTCAAAACAAGAGGCTCCCTTTGCCTTCTCAAAAATAAATGTGCACATTATCTTCTTGTAGGACTAGTTATTGTAGACTTAATTATATGGATTTATAAAGTAAACCACATCTAAAATATTTGCTTTTAAAATGTTAGGCTAAATTATATCTCATGATGCCATCCATGATTGTAACAGTAAATGAAATACCTAAAAACTATTTTACATCTTGACAACCTTTCTCAACCCAGAAAGGCAGGGAAGAAAGGACTATGAAATTATTTAAGTGCATATTAAACCATTACTACTTTGCATTTTGAACAGTGTTGGATAAAAAGATTAACAGCTTCTCAAATATTAGATACCTATTTTCTATATGAAAATAATATTAGTTAGGTATAAATGAAATATGTTGAGGTGAAAGAATTTAAATTAATTGTGAAATAAATTATATTAGTAAACAATGTCTTTAGATTTAGATGCAAGCAAAGCCAAACCTTAAAGAAAAAGAGAATGAGGGGGCAAATCTTCTCTGCTTACTGATGCCTGAAATTGAGCTGTGGAAGCAGAATTCACTTAAAGTTTTAAATTCTTGCTAAAATGCCTTAAAAAAAAAAAACACCCAGTAAAAAATCTCCTCTTTTAAATTGCAGATGACTTGAAAAGCAGAGAGAACATCACCATATCCACACTCAGGTTCTTGGAAGAGCGTTTAAATATAAATGACGCACATTGATAGGAATCCGCTTAGTCACTCTGAGCAATCAATGCACTGTTTAAGTAGTCAGTAACTTCCTGCGTTTGGGTAAACAGTGGGCCATTTTGGAGTAGACTGCATTTGTTCAGAATCATTGAAGTGACTTATCTTTGTGATACAAATTTAGGGTGGTGAAAACTTTGTAGTTGCTATTGTTATTGTTTCCATATAAAGATATCTCCTTAATAGTCTTGGTAGGAAGCATTCTAAGAAGGATATGAAAAAAAAAAATTTTGCACAACCCCTGATAAGTTTTGCAGTACACAGGGAGGGTATAGGAACTGTTGCCTTTCATGATAGAGTTGCACTATATTCTTGGGTGAAGCTGGTCTTTACTTAGATCTTTTGAAGGCAAAGAGCGCTAGGTGTTACCTAAGGAAACTCACCATGATGGCTATAGTAGGAATCAGTGTCAAGAATAGCAGAGTGAGGAGAGCTGGTGCAGCACTGGATGTGACCAAGATTGGATGTGAATTCTGATCTAGGAACAGTGGCAAGGAGAGCAGAGTTCACAGTGTGATGGTCACAATCTTAGGTTGTTTAGTCACTAAGTCATATCCCACTTTTGTGACCCCATGTACTGTAGCCCACCAGGTTGCTCTGCCCATTGGATTTCCCAGGCAAGAATACTGGATGGGTTGCCATTGCTTTCTCCAGGGGATCTTCCCAGCTCAGGGATTGAACACACATCTCCTACATCTGCAAGTGGGTTCTTTACTACTGAATCACTGGGGAAGCCTCACAACCTTAGGAGCCCACGTGTAAAACATGAATGAGACGATAGGGTTGGGGATAGATGGATTTTCCTCCCTGGAAAATTTTTATAAAATAAATACAAGAAACATTTGAGTATCCATTTCATAATTTTGAAAAACATTAATATTGTTCCAGGGTTGCTTCAGTGTCTTTCTTTTTAACCTTAAGATATATTTGAAATCTCCTGTGTATTCTTTTCTGATCCCATTTCCTTCTTTAGTTAGTGAAGTTATCCTGAATTTGATATTTATTATTCTTGTGTATATTACCTCTATTATTAATAAATACATACAAACCCATAAACTAGTGATTTTAATAAGCAAATGAATAATAAATGAATAAAACATTAGGTAAGCACTAAGAAAAGCCAAAATAAAGCAGGGGGAAATGATACAGTGATACAATGTGAAGCGTGTGCGTCTGTAGCTAGGATTGGCTAAGAAAGCCTCATTAAGAAGGTTACCATTGTCAACAAAAAAATTAATCAATAGTCAATCTAAGAAAGAAATAGAAACTTTTATTTGAGCCAAATTGAGGATTGTAACAGGGAAGGCAGTCTCTCAGAGAGTTTTGAGAAATGTTCCAAAGAGGTAAAAGGGAAGGACAGTTATGTATGTGATTTTGGTGAAATACAACCAATATAGTTAGTAACATAAATAGTAAATATTTAAGCTGAGAATTTCAATTAGGTGTCGTCCAGGATCTCCCAGGTCATCTGAACAGTCTGTTCTGCACTGTTACCTGTCTTTAAGGGGAATGATTTACTGACATTTTACCGAAGGTGTCTGCAGGTACAAGACGAGTGGTGGGTTACTGTGGCCCCTTACAAGACAGAAAGAAATGCTCTCTTCTAAGGAGTTACATGGCTAGTTCCAGAAGAACCATAAAGATCAATTTTTCTTCTAGCACAGGCCATGTAATTCTTTAGAAGACCTGTAAAACTAGATGATAATGAACTTTAAACTGCTCTTAAAAAATAAATAATAATAAATTCTTTCAAAGTTTGTAGAAAATTAATCTTTTCCTCCATACCAAATCCTAATATTTTTCCCCCTTGTCCCTCATGTGATTTCAAAAAGTGATTGTTACAGTGGGCATTCCTTTCTTGTTCTTCACTTAAAGGGAATTAAAGTAAAATTTCTCCATTAAATGTACCATTTGGTGTAGCTTTTTTAAAAGTCTCTTCATTGGGCCTAAAACGTCTGATTCTATCCTCTTTTTGCATGGGATTTTTTAACTTGTTTCTTTTAGAACAGAAACACATTTTCTGAATTTTATTAAAATTTTATTATGACTCCTACAGATATAGTATCTAGGTCTCATCTCTTCTTGCATCCTGGAGGTTAAATAAAAATTGATCACTTATTTTTTATGTTTCTTGATTTTGATTAATAATATTTTATTTAAATTTTTAAAGCTATGCTTGTAAATGGAATTGACATTTTGTGTTTTCCTAGTGAAGTTTTGGTGTCAAGGTTATTGTCCTCTCATAAAATGAGTTAAGGGGCTATCCTTTCTTTTTGTTTGTCCCACTCTTAAATATTTACCTCAGAATGGGAGATGATTTGCCTGGAACTAGACCTGACATTTTTGTTTGTTTTGAGAGAATTTTAATTGCTGTTTAAATATCACTGGGTTTCCTTTGTGGCTCAGCTTGTAAAGAATCAGCTTGCAATGTGGGAGACCTGGGTTTGATCCCTGGGTTGGGAAGATCCCGGAGAAGGCAAAGGCTACGCACTCCAGTATTCTGGCCTGCAGAATTCCATGGATTGTATAGTCCATGGGGGTCACAAAGAGTCAAACACAACTGAGTGACTTCCACTTTCAAATTTCATTAATGGATAAAGTTCTAATTTAGATAAATTATTGTTTAGTCCGTACCTTCTTTGCACTGTTTTGGCAGTATTGAAACAGAGACAACTCCTGCCTGACTTAATTTTTTAATCTTTTACCAGCAGGATTTGAAAGAAAGAATATACCTTTCAAACTGAGATTCAAACTGAGTTTCAAATTGAGCTGTCGAATAGTTCTTGGCAAATTGAGAGGTAAAATGAAAAAGAGTTTTAGAACACCTTGTTAATTCTGGCACTTAGGAGACTGAAACTTTTAGTGAAACTATGATTTTACTTGTACCTGAGGTTAGTGAATGGGCTCATTCCAGTTACATCTATATCTATCCCTATCTCTATCTCATCATCCATCATCCTTTTCTTTCTATCTCTATGGCTCTTCTTATCTATGTGCATTTCTCTAGTGTCCTACACAGAACAGTTTAACTTTTATGCCTAGTGTGGTAGGTAGATGTGCATGTTCTACTCCCCAGTACCTGTGATAAATTAGATTACATCACAAAGGGAAATTAAGGCTACAAATGGAGATATGTTTGCTAATGAACTGACTTTGACATGGGGCAAAAGTCTACAACTTTGAAAGTCATTTCAATTCCATAAGCTTCTCTTTCTTTCCATTTAAATTAATAAAATCTAACTTTCCTGTACATTCAGATAATATTAATAGTCCATCAAAGGGAACATTGGCATTAAATAAATCAGATAAGTGATAGACTAATTAGTGATTCTTAATTGATTGCTGATGAAAAGTAAGGACATTTTCTTGAAGGATGAATCCCAGCATGTGAGAGAATTACAAGGCAATTAGTTAAGAAGTGGACAATGTGTGAACAATCTAAAGATAAATGGTTATTGTAGGAAGGTAAGTTTTTATTAGCATAAAGTTTTTAGGTGTTTATGTCTAGTAAAAAGAGAGTAGGTTTATTAAGATTAACATTAATTCTTGCACTGAATAAGACTACCATAATGCTTGAGCCAGACTATTTGTACTAGAACCTGAAAAGAAGCTCTTTAATGTTGTAGCTCCTTGATTGCAAAAGCTATAAAGTAGACTTTCTATTTACTGGAATATTCTCCACTTGGCAACAATATTGGAGAAAAAGACATAGGTTATGGTAATATTGTTGTTGCTGAGTTGTTAAGTCATGTCTGACTCTTCTTGTGACCCCAAGGACTGTAGCCCACCAAGCTTCTCTTTCTATGGGATTCCCCAGGCAAGAATACTGGAGTGGATTGTCATTTTCTTATTCAGGGGATCTTCCTGACCTAGGGTTTTAACCTATGTCTCCTGCATTGGCAGGCAGATTCTTTACCACTGAGTGACCAGGGAAGCCCTAGGATAATATCAGTTCAGTTCAGTTCAGCCACTCAGTCATGTCTGACTTTTTGTGACCCCATGGACTGCAGCACGCCAGGCCTCCCTGTCCATCATGAATGCCTGGAGTTTACTCAAACTCATGTCCATTGAGTAGGTGATGCCATCCAACCATCTCATCCTCTGTCATCCCCTTCTCCTATCACCCTCAATCTTTCCCAGCATCAGGGTCTTTTCAAATGAGTCAGTTCTTCGCATCAGGTGACCAAAGTATTGGAGTTTCAGCTTCAGCATCAGTCCTTCCAATGAATTTTCAGAGTTGATTTCCTTTAGGATGGACTGGTTGGATCTCCTTGCAGTCCAAGGGACTCTCAAGAGTCTTCTCCAACACCACAGTTCAAAAGCATCTATTCTTCAGCGCTCAGCTTTCTTTATACTCCAACTCTCACATCCATATATGACCACTGAAAAAAATCATTGCTTTGACTAGATGGACCTTTGTTGGCAAAGTAATGCCTATGCTTTTTAATATGCTGTCCAGGTTGGTCATAGCTTTTCTTCCAAGGAGTAAGCATCTTTTAATTTCATGGCTGCGGTCACCATGACTTTGCAGTGACTTTTGAGCACCGAAAAATAAAGTCAGCCACTGTTTCCCCTGTTTTCCCATCTATTTGCCATGAAATGATGGACTGGATGCCATGATCTTAGTTTTCTGAATGTTGAGTTTCAAGCCAACATGTTCACTCTACTCTTTCACTTTCATCAAAAGGCTCTTTAGTTCTTCTTTGCTTTCTGCCATGAAAGTGGTGTCATCTGCATATCTGAAGTTATCGATATTTCTCCCAGCAATCTTGATTCCAGCTTGTGCTTCATCCAGCCAGTGTTTCTCATGATGTATTCTGCATATAAGTTAAATAAGCAGCAAGGTGATACAGCCTTGATGTACTCTTTTCCCAATTTGGAACCAGTCTGTTGTTCCAAGTTCAGTTCTAACTGTTGCTTCCTGACCTACATACAGATTTTTCATGAGGCAGTTAAAGTGGTCTGGTATTCCCATCTCTTTAAGAATTTTCCACAGTTTGTTGTGATCCACACAGTCAAAGACATTCGCATAGTCGATAAAGCACAAGTAGATGTTTTTCTGGAACTCTCTTGCTTTTTCAATAGGATAATATAACTGGTTATAATTTGAAGACAAGTTGCCTACATTTGCCTAAAAAAATTGAAAAGAGAGTAGAGGTTTTTTTTTTAAATATTTAGTTCAGACATTTAGATTCTATAGTGAAGAGTCTTTATCCGTATGTGGATTTCTACATATGGACTTTATGGAAGAATTGGCTTTTAAACCTTTGCCAGTTTACACTGGGACCTAGCAGGTGCATGCATGCACACATACACACATACACACACACAAACACACACACACACACACACACACACTTTATTTACTTTTCTCAGCTGAGATGTAATCTAATATTTTCTATTTTATTTTGTTCTGCTCTTTTCAGTTTATTTCATTAAGATGCTATTTCTAACACAAGGAGTTTATCTTAAAACACAGAGGATGTACCCAGCAGTTTGAGAATCACTGCATTAGAGACTGTTTTCTAAGGGGCATGGGGGCTGGGGAAGGTATTTAAACTCTCAGCTTATGTGTGCTATATCTGCCTTTCTGGAAATGCCCAAAGGGTATGAGAGGGTTATAATGAGGGATTTGATAATCAGATTTCTGAAAAACCATTTTTATGCTGGGATCTACAGGGCAGTGTGAAGAGCCAAGAATTTAAGGGAATCAGAACAGTTATCAGATGGGATGCACCATTCAGAAGAGATGATGTAAGACATAATAAAGGTGGATAAGCTTGTCTAACTCAATGAAACTATGAGCCATGCCATGTAGGAGACAGCGAAGGACAGGGAAGCCTGGCATGCTGCAGTCCATGGGGTTGCAGAGTTGGACATGACTTAGCAACTGAAAAACAACAATACACCATCTCAATGAGGAAAGCAGTTTTGATTCCTATCATTCTCATATGTTAGAATTGTTTATATACATTTGACTACAAGGTACAGCATTCAGGATCTTAGTTTCCCCTGACCAGGGATGAACCCAAGCCCCCTGCAATGGAGGTGTGGAATCTTAACCAGTGGACTGCCAGGGAAGTTCCTAGAGCTGTTTTGAAGAGGATAAAATCATGTGAATGGTTTCTGGCACACAGCAAACACTTATTAAATCAAAATGGTGAGATATAAAAGTTTTCTGAAAACCTAAAAACAAGCAGCAGGCAAAGGAAGCTCATCTAATCACCAAGTGTCATTCTGCTTCCTAACTATTACAAAGCAATAACATTAATTTGATTATCTAAAAAAAAGAGATGCAATCAGGTTGAGGAGTAGGTGAGCTAATGGAGATAAAACACTTATTATTGGAAGATAATTCTCCATGGCCTTTCTGCATGCCTTGTATTAAGTTTTTGTCCTGGACTATCTTTTCAAGAATGTTCGTAGGAGAAAGAGCTTTGAGAGACAGAGATAATGTCTCCCATCAGGGCAGAGGCCAGGATTATTATCTTTTAAAGAAATTATATTCCTCTAGGACAAAAGCTTGGCAGGTTTGCTAGCAATTCTCTTTAAAAGACTAAAGATTTTTAAACTCTGGGTTCCTCAGATAAGACATAAACCCATTATGTGGGCAGCATTCCCATGAGTCAACCTACAAAGAGCTGCTGTGGGTGCAGAGAGGTAAGAAGAACAGATGCAGACTTGAAGCTCATGTTGCCTGCTGTGCCATGAATAATAAAGTCCCTTGTCTGTGATCCTTAAGTCTATTCTTTTCTGAAACTGTGGTTAACTTGTTAGTTTGCAAATAAGAAAAAGAAATCTCAGATCATTCACAGTTCTTGATGCTTAGACAATGATGAGCCACATACTGAGTACTCAATAAATTCTACCCTGTTAACACTATTTTTGTTGGTGGTGTTGTTGTTAGCACTATGGTGCTAACAAAACAAAGCTATGGTTTTTCTAGTAATCATGTACAGATGTGAGACTTGGACCATGAGGAAGGCTGAGCACTGAAGAATTGATGCTTTCAAACTGTGGTGCTTGAGAAGACTCTTGAGAGTCCCTTAGAGTCCCAGCAAGGAGATCAAACCAGTCCATCCTAAAGGAAATCAGTCCTGAATATGCATTGGCAGGACTGATGCTGAAGCTGAAGCTCCAATACTTTGGCCACATGATGCAAAGAACTGACTCATTTGAAAAGACCCTGATGCTGGGAAAGATTGAGGGCAGGAGGAGAAGAAGGGAACAGAAGATAGGATGGTTGGATGGCATTGACTTGATGGACATGAGTTTGAGCAAACTGGTAGATAGTGAAGGACAGGGAAGCCTGGCACACTGAAGTCCATGGGGTCGCAAAAACTCAAACATGGCTGAGTGACTGAACGACACCAGCACTATGGTATTTATTAATGTGGCAATGTGGTAGATTGCTAATTTAATTTAGCTGCTAACTAGTGCATATCTGCTATGTTAAGTCATGACGCAATGTCTAAGGTTAAGAAACTGAATAAGACAGAACTCTGATTTCACATTCACAGGGAAAGACATTTGCATATAGACAATTATCAGTTCAGTTCAGTTCACTTCAGTCGCTCAGTCGTGTCTGACTCTTTGCGACCCCATGAATCACAGCATGCCAGGCCTCCCTGTCCATCACCAACTCCCGGAGTCTACCCAAACCCATGGCCATCGAGTCAGTGATGTCATCCAAACATTTCATCCTCTGTCATCCCTTCTCCTCCTGCCCTCAATCTTTCCCAGCATCAAAGTCTTTTCCAATAAGTCAGTTCTTTGCATCAAGTGGCCAGAGTATTGCAGTTTCAGCTTCAACATCAGTCCTTCCAATGAACACCCAGGACGATCTTTAGGTTGGACTGGTTGGATCTCCTTGCAGTCCAAGGGACTATCAAAAGTCTTCTCTGACACCACAGTTCAAAAGCATCAATTCTTCAGTGCTCAGCTTTCTTTATAGTCCAACTCTCACATCCATACATGACCACTGGAAAACCATAGCCTTGACTAGATGGACCTTTGTTGGAAAAGTAATGTCTCTGCTTTTTAATATTCTGCCTAGGTTGGTCATAACTTTCCTTCCAAGGAGTAAGTCTTTTAATTTCATGGCTGCAATCACCATCTGCAGTGATTTTGGAGCTCAGAAAAATAAACTCAGCCACTGTTTCCCCATCTATTTGCCATGAAGTGATGGGATCAGATGCCATGATTTTAGTTTTCTGAATGTTGAGCTTTGAGCCAACTTTTTCACTCTCCTCCTTCACTTTCATCAAGAGGCTCTTTAGTTCTTCACTTTCTGCCATAAGGGTGGTGTCATCTGTATATCTGAGGTTATAGACAATTATAAGATATCTCAATACTGTAATAGAAATGTGAATAGGTATTACAGCTGCATAAAAAGGGGAACACCTATCATTGCCTAAAATGTGAGATCAAGGAAGAGAGGTATCAGGAAAGTTGCTCAGGGTAAGAAATACTTCAACTGGATTTTAATAGTTGAATGTGGATGATGAATGTGGATTTGTCAGTCTGAATGAAAACACTAATTTATTATTGTTTTATTATTATTTACTCTCATGATTTGTTATAAATTGAGCTGTTTCCCTCATATGTTGAAGTTCTAACACTTTTATCTGTGGATGTGAACTTATTTAGAAATTAGAGTCTTTGCAGATGAAATTAAGATGTAACTTAAGGCAAGATTATACTGGAGTAGGGAGGACTCATCCTCCAGTATGGCTGGTATCTTTATGAGAAAAGGAGAGACACTGAGATAGATACACACTGAGACAGACAGATGGGGAGAACATGTGAAAACACAGCCATGCAGAAGGAAGACATCCATGTGATGACAGAATAAAGAATAGAGTTATTCAGATGCAACCTTAAGAATGCCAAGTATTGCTTGCAACCGCCAACAGCTGGCAGAGAGGAAGCATGGCCCTCTCACACTGAGTTTTGACTTGTTTCTAGAACTGAAGGAAAATAAATTTGTTTTTTGTAGCCTAGTTTGTGGTACTTTGTCACATTAGCTCTAGGAAACTACTAGGCCAATTTAATCATTATTGTCTTCAATGTTGTTATATTTAGACAAGAATGAGGAAAGGGTATAGCAGCCCCAAAGGCAGGAGAGAGAGAAGAACTAGCTCAGGAAACCATAACTGCTGACTTTTACTCTGTGGGGGAGGTAAGTGACAGTTTATGAGGCTGGAAGGTAGTGCACCTTCTATGGATATTTGGGTCCTGACGTAGGGCAATGCCTACGGTATATGGGTGCTGGCAGATCTGTTCAAATTCTAGCTTCTCCACACAGTGGATGTGCAGTCTTGGGAAACGGAGCCATCCTTTCCAAACCTTGCTAACATCAGCTGGGGAATGGGATAACAATTTCTGCCACGAAATGTGGTTTGGAGAATTTGAAAAAATGAGGATAAAGCACATGGCAGATGTTTGATCTACGGTAGTCAGCAGCGCTGTCAGATCTGTGTGTTAGGGAGGTTTTCTGACAGCCGTGGTGATGATGGAAGCTGGGCGGGGAGGGTTCTCGTTGAGACATACTGAGGGAACTGCCGAGACGGCCCATGTGGGCAGTGTTGGAGGCCTAGCTACAGTCGTAGCACAAGGGGGCCGGAAAACGAGGGCATGAGTAAGAAGAGTTTCATCATTAGAATTAATTGACCATATCGACCAGTCATATGGACGCCGTGACGAGGTAGCAGCTGTTTCGTCTTCTCTCTCTTCCTGGTAATGTGTGAAAAGGGCTAGGTGTTTCAGGTGTTTCGTTCTTCCAAAGAAAGAGTGCTATTATCCCGCTCCCCCTGGAGGAGGGCATGGCAGCCCACTCCAGTATTCTTGCCTGGAGAATCCCATGGACAGAGGAGACTGGCCAGCTACAGTCCATGGGGTTGCAAAGAGTCTGACAGGACCGAGCATCTAAGCACAGCACCTCACAGCATTACCCCACTCTACTTAGACAGCTAGGTTCATTCATAGGCACAAAGTGAAGTCCTAGGTGGAATGTCTTGAGAAATCATTAGAATGAAGAGGAGGTGCAGTCGTTTGTGAAAAATGGCAGAAAATTTGAGCATCGTTTGTCCTGGAGGACAAAAATAAAAATTATATATCACCAATTTAAGATTAACTCAACCCAACACGAAAAAAATCCCAACTATGCAAAAATGTTATCCTCTGCCCTTAGAAATTCACAGACAATAGAAGGAACCCCCACCCAAGACTCAGGTCTAAACAAATAGAAACAGGAAAGCCATGCTTAGAATGACATCATTTCTAACGAGAAAGAAAAGTAACATTCTCTTAAGAAAGTATTTCATAGATTTTAAGAAAAGTTTTATAGATTCATAAAGGCATAATAAAAATAAATAAAATTTGGATACTGATAAATTTTATGCATTAGAGTATTTTTTCCAGAGGCTTATCTTTATCACATCAAATATACATCACTTTCTCTGTCTCCCTCTGTCTCACACACACACTTACATTCACACAAACACATGCATTTTAGAACACAAAGACTTGAGATTTAGAATACAAATTTCATAGGAATGATTATCTAACCAGAAAATGCAACACTAAATGCTTCAACTGTAAGTAATAAGAAAACAATCTGAAATGACGAGTAGCCAAGTTTATTTGTAACAGCTAAACAATGAGTGTGACGTTTACCAAGTGGAGATGATAGATTTCCGAGAACACTGCAAACAAAGTTCTCTCCTAGAGGAGTCCTCTCATCCTAAGGCTTATTTGAAAAACTCCCTGGTGATGTAAACATCATTACAGTATGATAGACAGCACTGATCTTCTTTAAGGTTAGGAATATTAATGGTCATTCTGTTTATTTTTGTCTTCATGGTACATTTCTTTTGAATACCGTTTAGCATAATTTCTAGATGCATGAGTTTTCAGCTCCAACTATTTCAGCATAGGAAATAGTCATCAAACACAGCTGAGCAAAAACTGTGAACCCAAATACTGTTTTTTGGTGTTGTCTGTGAATTTATCTTTTCAAGCTAGGCTACTTTTTATCAGATATCCTTAATAGTGGCAAAACATCATCCTTTAAAGATGAATTTGATTTTTTAAACAACCTATGTCATTAAGACCCACATCTGTTGAATAAAGTTAAGGATTAATTTGCAAAATTAAATAAGATTTGATTATAAAGAAGAAAAAACAAAAACTCCTTTTTTTAAAAAAAATTTTCTTTACTTTATTGTGTTGGTTTTGCCATACAATGACATGAAACCGCCATGGGTTTACATATGCTTCCCCTTCAGAACCCCCCTTCCTCCTCCCTCCCGATTCCCTCCCCCTGGGACATCTCGGTGCACCAGCCCCGAGCATCAATCCTGGGCTGGCGATTGATTTCACATATGATAATTAACATGTTTCAATGCCATTCTCCCATATCATCCCACCCTTGCCCTCATCCACAGAGTCTACGAGTCTGTTCTTTTTTGTTATTCATGTGACTGAGCCTGAAGCCTTACCATTCAAGACAAGAGTCAGTGTGAAGGTAATTATTTTCCACATCCAAATATTAAGTACTACTAAGCAGATAAATGAAGAAAACTAGGATTTTGAGGAATTGTGACAAACTGCCTTCAGAAAAAGTGTTTTAAAAATAATAATTTTAAGAAACCTATCATAATTTGTAGAGGATAATATTCCTCTTTCTCTTCTATAATAGAATTTTTTCACTTCTATGCCTATTTATCATATTTGTATGTACTAGGAATGCCAAATTTAAATGCCACGGGTCAGTGATTACTGTCCCTTTGACCCCTGGGGTTAGCTGGCTCTGAACCCTTTCCAAGCAGTCTCTGCAGGGAACCTGATCTTTTACCCTCAGTCATCATTTCAGCCTTCTGAGGCCCATGTCATATTGCATTCCTACAGCCTCTCTCCAACATAATGAGTTTAAAATTCTTATAGAATTTAAGATTAATTGGAATGAATTCCTTGAATATTTGTGTGCTCTCTTATGAGTGAAGGGCTTTCTTCATGCATTTCCTGCTGTGATTTTCTAAGAAGGCTTAGCTGTGTTCTCTGGATGCTACTAACCAAAATCATTAATTAATCAGGATAATTCTGTTTATTTTAATTGGCTGATTTTACAGATATGAGAGTTGACAAAATGGTTATGGAGCATAGGAGAAAGGAGGCGAAACCTACAGTGCGACCACTGGCCTTGTGTTAAGTGTGACATTTCTGATGACTTCCTGGGATCAGACTGAGTGGTGTCAGAAACCATAGGTGATAATACTCTATTATTTCCCTCTACTGAGCCAGCACATGGAGTTCCTTTAAGATAAAAGAAATTCCATATGGACAGGGGAAAAATGAACCACATTTAAATCTTCTAACTTTGATGGGCTGTGAATTTATACATTTCCATAAAACAAATATATGCATTAAGCTTATAAGCATAAAAATAATTTATTTGATTGCTTTTTTTATTGCATTGTAAATCTATTCAATAAAAACTTACAATTTATTGTTTTTTAATACTATTTATAAACAGTCAGTAATGAGCATATCAAAATGATTGACTGGAGAACTGGAAAGGATTTTTGTAAGAACATAACTTAAACTTAGAGCCCTAAAGCAAAATTTGCATTAAATCTGTCATTTCCAATATTGCATTTATCTTTATAATTACTGTTGATAAGTGTGAAAATGATCCTTCTATATACAATATGGGTGTCTGACAAATTAATTGTAAGTACAACTTAATGGTGTTTTTATACAGTTTATAGGGGTCTCACGATAAAAATACTGGAGTGGTTTACCATTTTCTCCTACAGTGGAGGAGGATTGAAGGCAGAAGATAATGACAGAGGATAAGACGGTTGGATGGTATCACCAACTCAATGGATATGAACTTGAGCAAACTCTGAGAGATAGTGAGGGACAGGGAGGCTGGCATGCTGTAATCCATGGGTTGCAGAGTCAGACATGACTTGGCAACTGAACGACAACAACAT
Source organism: Antilocapra americana (assembly GCA_007570785.1). Lineage (NCBI taxonomy): Eukaryota > Metazoa > Chordata > Mammalia > Artiodactyla > Antilocapridae > Antilocapra > Antilocapra americana. Next base: position 63,188,856 of record ML660200.1, on the reverse strand, counting down.
AATGGTAGTGTTATGATGGTTTAGATCTTGCTTTTGGAACCAGATAGACCCAGACTCATATATATTCTTTCTACTTGTTGTGTCATTAAAGCAATTATGTGATCTCCATAAGCCTCTGATTTCTCATCTGCATCCACAATAATAATGCCTACTTCATAGCTTGTTTTGAGGATTAGGTGAAAAGTTAGAGGTTTGCATAGGATTAGGCATAAAGTATTCCATAAACAAAAGTGGTTATGACCTCTCCACATTATTTTCTAGCTAACTAATTACTAATGAAGAAATTAATCACTGCTTATTTGTTATTTTCATCCCATTACACATTTTCTTTAAATTGTTTCTTCTTTTCCATATGCTCTGCTCCTAAATAGATCCTTATCTTATTGTTTTGAAATTTAGAAAAGATATCTAGTTCTATAAATATAGTTTAGTTGTATATGTTGCATATATATAATATATTTATAGTTTTATAGTATTATGTATGGAATATTATATATAGTAATACATATATATAATACTATATTATAGTTTAGATTTAGCCACTCAGTTGTGTCCTATTTTTGTGACTCCCTGGACTGTAGCCTGAAAGGCTCCTCTATCCATGGGATTTCATATATGTATACATATATGGTTATATATATATATATATCTGCCTGTGTATCAATAGTGTATCTGCAATAGCAATCAACTAGATTGACTTAGGAATTTGTTAAAGTGATATTGAGTTGCTAGCAGAATGAACAATGACTATAAATAGAACTTCTTGGAAAAAAAGGAAGAGTGTCTGTGGGAACCATATAACTAGGGTCACAGTTAAAATTATGACAGAACAGGGCAGGGAGGACTCTGAGGAAATTACCATTGAACACTTGTCCTAGCCTTCACCTTGGGTGCTGCTGGCATAGAATAATGCCATCACATTTTCCAGGCGCCCGGGGGGATTATATGTTGGTGGTACTCCCCTTTAAAGAAATCTCTCCAGGATAGGTTTGAAACTCAAGCTCTTGTTTCCTATGCATCTGATTGTCCGAGTTGTTAGGAAGGCTGCAAAAGCAAGTTTCTAGACCTCTAGGTTCAATAGTAGGCTCTACTTTCCATCAAGACCTGTAAGGTAGGACATTTTCTAAATACAGCAAAAGGAATTTACATACTGGGCCACCAAAATTTATTAGTGCTCACCATAAACAGTAAAATTTAAGATAAACCTTAAGGGAGTTCCCTGGTGGCCTAGATGTTAGGATTCCAGGCTCTCATTACCATGGTCCAGGTTCAGTCCCTGGTTGGGAGACTGACAAGCCATGTGTGTGGCTCCAAAAAACAAAACAAAAAATAAATAAATAAAGCTTAAAAAAGTTTTAATGTACACTAGGGTAGAAAGAAATTGACAACTACCATGGATAGAGGAACATTTCACCTTGAATTATTCACCTCTACAACTTATTCCTTTAGAATAGATTATTTAGAATAAAAACCCACTTACCAAAGTAGTCACAAAGAAATAATGAATATGAATTAGCCATGGTACTATTGTGAATACTGTAGGTTATACATTTAAATCATATTGAAATCACTAAAGCCATCATTTTTGAAAAGTTATGATACTGGAGGTGGCACTGGGTGAAATGCTCATTTAGATGAAAAAAAAATGGCAAATATTCTATCCTTAATTATTTTGCATGTTGCTTGGGGTTGGACAATGTCTACAAACAGAAGAGAAGTACTTTCATTTAGAATTTATATAGTCCTTACGTTTGTGAAGATTTTTGCATCCAGTCGTTCCTGTCTTATTGAGTTGCACTATACAGCGTACATTTTCATTTCTTACATGGGGAGAGAAAGCCCAACAGACTTCTTTCAGCTTTCTTAGAGTAAATTCATTTTCCTTTTTCTACCTTTACCCTTTGGATGCACCCAGACAAGAGTCTAATTAATCTGAAAAATTTTCTTAACATCACTCCATCCAGAGTGCTTTATGGAAAGCTGTAGGGTATGAAGCTTATGTAATTTACATTTGTTGGCATGTCAGTTAAGAAGATATACGGATGGGAAGATAAACGAAGCCATTTTCTTAAATGAATTTGAATTTCACACACTTAATCTGTTCCTGACGTCTAGAATTATCTTGGATCATTTGCTGTATGTAGGGCATTTTTTTTTTTTTTTTCAATTTGTAGGGTTAGATTGGAAGGAGAGTGCTGTCCTCTTGAACCTCAAGGGAGAGTAACGCCAATCTGCTGATTACCTTTCTTTCACTCGGTTTTCTTCTCTGAAGTCACTTTAACTCTCAAGCATAGCTTTTTTGTTTTGTGTTGTTTTGCTTTGAGGGTGGGCGGGGGGAGTGCTGCTAACAGACATTTTAGGAAAGCTTTGCTTCCTGTGAATTTATCAACTACACTATTTAATATTAGACTATCCAAACAAATGTAAATAATTTGGTATTGCAAAGCCAAAGAAGTAGTAAGGGCATAGAAGTAGTGGGTTCCTGATGTGAAGACAATGTTCCAAAGGTCAAATGACTGGATTTTCTTTGTTTCTTTTTCTCTACACCTCTCAGGATGAAACCTGGATTAGTAGTAAACTAAGAAAGAGCCCTTAATGTTCAGGTTCAGTTAACTGTTACTTTTTAAGGACTTCTTTGTTGTATTACCCCCATTTCATTGTTCAATCTATTCAACAGTATAGTTAAACAAACATGGATGATCCTAACTTTTTGCTGATGAGCTTTTCTCCCTGTGTGTGTAGTTTCTCAACAAGCCTTTGAGTCTATTCTCTCAGTTATCTGAATCCTAAAGTGATGAGAAGTCATGATTTGTTCTATCTAGTTTGTGTTTCTGCCATTTAAGAAATGGGCTTTCTTTTCACTATAGAAAAACCACCTAGGATATTTAGATAATGAACAATTGCAACAATTTTAACTTTTATTTTGGGATCCTTAGAAGTTCACTTGTTAGAAGATAAATAATTTAAATCCTTGGCTGCTATTTGAAAGCCATCTTTCTTCTTTTAAAAGGAAAATTTCTTATGAAATTTTAGATCTTAATGTGACTTTTATTTATTTTGAAACTACTGCTTAAGTTAATCAAGCTGAGTATGTTCTAATACACACCCATGAGCTTCCCAGCTGGCTCTGTGATAAAGAATCTGCCTGCCAATGCAGCAGACACAGAAGACTCAGGTTCAATTCCTGGGTCAGGAAGATTCCCTGGAGAAGGAAATGGCAACCCACTCCAGTAGTCTTGCTTGGAGAATCCCATGGACAGAGGAGCCTGGTGGAATACAGTCAATGGGGTCGCAAAGAGTCAGACACGACTGAGTGACTATGCGTGCACAAAACTAGCATGAACACATGCAATACACACTTAAACCTAACTATTGGGGATCATAGTCTGGAGCATCTGTTTGAAAGATTTCTGTAAAATATTAGGCAAGTATTTCCTTGATACAAAAGGTGAAAAGGATTCTCCTCAATTGAGAAAATGCATTAACTATTCAGCACAAAGCAATTAGGTAAGGAAAAACAGAGGCCCAATAAGCATATAATGGGATTTTTTGTTTCCTTTTTTTGCACTGATGGATGGTTAGGCGGACACAAATGTACTAAAAATTGTAGGGTGAAGGCTGTTGAGTATTTGAGTCACCTACCAGCTATTTTATATTTCTAAGTTAGGTATCAAGCCCAGATGTCCAGCTTTTTATTATTTTTTTAATTCATGAGATAAACAACAACAAGGCAGCATCTATTATCTCATTTGCAAAAGCTAGACTATAGAAATCTATGGAATAAAAGTCACACTTGCATACTTGCTTTGCCTAAATGAGTGATGTTAGAAAAACTACCAGGTCACCGAAAGAGAAAACACTAATCTTACTCAGATTTCTCTTGACTGTGCTCTTTCTCTGCTGGAGTTTTTCATTCCTATTTACTCATTACTTATCTATTGCCTATTTGATAATAAAGTCCTCATAAACTTTTTCATTAGTAGTAGAGAAATTAAAAAGTAGTTTGTCAAACTGTTTCCTCAAATGTATAAACTAGGACACTTCAATTTACTAAATAAGCTGGTGAGTGACTATAATTCAGAATATCAGTTTAATAAAGTCTCTTAAACTAAGCCCTAGTTGAACATACCTGCAAAAGACCTAAGTTAAATTTTTTTTTTCCAATTTTGCCATTTACTGTTCATTGTTTTCAAAATTAGAAGTCAAAGTTTTCACAGAATACCTTCATTTGTACAAGGAGTTGTGCCTGATCCCCAGTGCTGTGTTACAGAAATTAGAACAGACATGTTTCTGCCTCTGTAGGTAGGAAAATGAGTAAGTGACTACCTCAAGAAAATAAAGAATTAGATGATGATAAGTGTTTTGTTTAAAACAAGATTTTCATTTGGCTGTAGGCCTACATAACAGGGTAACCAACCCCAGCCTGGGAGTTCAGGGAGTGTTTGGCTTTGGAAGTAATGTGCTAAGTCATGAAGGAGAGTAATACTTATGTAAGCAAAGGCAAAGAGAAGAGTGTTCCAGGCAGAAAGAAGTGCAGGTAAAGACTTGAGAGGATAAACAATCCAAATGGTATGAGGAATGAGAGAAGCCCATGGAGCTGACATGGACAGACATGGACAGAGTATCCCATTAAATGACTCAGAAGCACAAAGCACTGTATTATGCAGGCCCTCGTAGATCATGCTCTGGTTGTTGGAAGAGTCCAGGTAAGAGAGGATGAACTATGCAGGTGGCAGTGAAAAAAGAGAAATAGCTTGCTAATCACTAGGGAGGGACTGAGGATGTGAGGCAGGCAGAGAGGACCACCACGACTCCAGAGTTGAGTGGGTGATGGTGTGAGCATCAGAGACTGGAAAACAAAAGAAACGTCAAGCTCAAAGATGAAAATCAAATGTTACTTTTTGGGTTTCTTATTTTGTGATGTCTATGAGGCATGTCAAGTAAGTTATTGCATATAGGAATTTGGAGCTTGACATGGAGAAATAGATTTGAGTGTTATCAACGTCAATATACTGGTCAGCGTTTCGTGTAAGTATTCTAACAAAAGTAATTCCATATACAATGGACAAAACAAGGTAGATAGATAGAATGAGATAGAAGTCTAGATCTTCTTTTTCAGCAGTGCAGAGGAAGGTAATACAGGGCTGGCCAGTTTACGCTGCATTTCAGGACATAATTATACCTCTCGGACCCATGGTGGCTGCTCCAGCCTGTGTCATCCTGAGTGCATTCCAGCACAAGGGAAAGGGAAAAGAGGAGGTCACTTCTTCCTTTTAAGGATACTGACAGTTAGACAAAGTCACTTACAATCTCCTGACTCAGACAAGCAAAGTGTTTAGTAGACTCTGTGTTTAGTAACATCGCATTGTCTAGTGACCTAGTTACAGCAGATTAAAGGGTATTCACTGGGTGCAGAAGTAGCAAACTATTTTGAGAAAATTTGTCATGAGAAAATAGTGAAACAGAAGCTGGAGGGATAAGAGGATTGACAAAACTTTGTCACTTCATCAGTTCCCTTATTTATTTTCAACCATTTTTTTTTCTTATTCTGTCTCATTTGAAAACTTAAGATTTTTTCTTGATAGTCATTCTTAAGTTTTCCCCATTTTTCTTCAAATTTAATTTTATTTTATATACTTGCAGTTTAAACCTTAGTTTTTAAGAGGAAATAATGTTTTCATATGTGTAAGAACCTTTACACTTGTCTCATGCTCTTTCCTTATGTCAGATTTCTTCAGTTTGAAGAGTTAATTTCTTTATAGGTACCCATCTTGTTTCATTTTATTTGTTTTTGTAGAGTTATATTTTTTTGTTCGTGTTAGGCATTATATCTTCCAAAAATCTTCTCACTTTTAGATTGATTTTTAGTGTAATAAATTGGGAATGGCAAATAAGTTGTATCAGGAGAGGCCACTTCTGACTAATAATTATGCCTGCTAGTTGACAAATGTGGCACATGTTCCTTTTCCTGACATTTTTTGTTATAAACAAACAAATGAATAACTACAATAACAACCAGCCTGAGAATTTGGTCCTTGAGAATGTAACCCTCATTTCATTTTGATCTGGAGACACTGAGGTAACTTGAGCAGAGCTTCTACACAGTTTTGGAAGCCTAAGATGTGGAAACCAGGAATTTTCAAGTGTATAACCCTACTGCTTGCTTCATTCTTGTATCACAGTGGTTGTTCCTGATAAGAGCTTGACAGGCAGTTATCATGACTTGCTAGCTCTCAAAAAAACCAATTTAGATATCTGAGCTTAATACACCTTATGAAGTCTCCATGACTGATCTCTGACTATTCTTCTAGAAAAGCAATGTCCTTGTAGGAAGTCTGGATTGATTACTAAAAATATGTGCCATATTATTATCACTTTTACTTATATCTTAACAATAAGAAGGAATGGTAGAAGTGCATGGGACAGAGAAATGCAGGTGCCTGGCTACAGGTTTGGGCTTTAAACTTTGAATAAAAATATCAAGGACTCATTATGTAAATAACTCAAAATGTTAATGAGTTTTTCAAGTTCTATGTTGTCATGTATAAAAGAAGACTGGCCCTAAACATGGTTTAATGAAGCCTAGACAACAGTTCTAAATGTGGTCCAATGAAGAATTTCTTTTGGTCCAACCATTTCCTATAGATAAGCAAATTAACTCTAGATTAGATTAAAAAACTAAGATCATGGCATCCCTTCCCATCACTCCATGGCAAATAGATGAGGAAACAATGGAAACAGTGACACACTTTATTTTCTTGGGTTCCAAAATCACTGCAGATGGTGACTGCAGCCATGAAACTAAAGACAGCTGCTCTTTGGAAAAAAATCTATGACAAACTTAAACAGCATATTACAAAGCAGAGACATCACTTTGCTGACAAAGGTCCATCTAGTTAAAGCTATGGTTTTTCCAGTAGTCATGTATGGATGTGAGAGCTGGACCATAAAGAAGGCTGAGCATTAAAGAATTGATGCTTCTGAACTGTGGTGCTGGAGAATACTCCTGAAAATCCCTTGGACAGCAAGGAGATCAAATCATTCGGTCCTAAAGGAAGTCAACCCTGAATATTCATTGAAAGGACTGAGGCCGAAGCTCCAATACTTTGGCCACCTGATGTGAAGAGTCAACTCATTGGAAAAGACCCTGATGTTGGGAAAGATTGAAGGCAGGATGAGAATGGGATGATAGAGGATGAGATGGTTGGATGGCATCATTGATTAAATGGACATGAGTTTGAGCAAACTCTGGGAAACAGTGAAGGACAGGGAAGCCTGGTATGCTGCAATCCATGGGGTTGCAAAGAGTTAGACACAACTGAGCAACTGAACAACAACACGATTTTGATGTAGATGGAGTAAATCTTATGATTCATGAGAAAGTCCTTGTTCTGTCTATAAGCAGTCTATATATCTATATAAGTATATATATATAGGTATATATATAATGATAGAAAAGTTTCTATATTTGAGGAGGAATCACAATGAGTTTCTTAATTTTCATAATTATCAACTATGACAACAGCATGCTTGAATTTAGAATATATAGATTTTTGTCAATCAATACATAATAAAGAGTAAATCAACCTCGGATATCATTCTTATATTAGTTAATAATTAGCTGCTCTTAGTAATCTGACTGACATAATTGAACATCATTCAACAAAACGTCTAAGACATTGGTTTTCAAACTACCATATGGAGTGAGAGGGTTTCTCCAGAGTTTTCAAGTTAAACATAAGAAGCTTCCTGGGTGCTGAGGAACCATTGTTAACCTCTATCCTTTGCAAGAAAAGGAGATCTGCTTTGATCTCTTTGAAACATGAACCCCATACAAGCCTTCATTTGGAAAATATATTTTTCAAACAAAAAAGAGGTTTGCAATCACTTTTTAAGGATTATAAGACCATCCTTTTCTATAGATTTTTTTTTTCTTTTTAACTCAGTTCTTGAATCATGGGTAAATAACAACATAGAGACATTGCGTTAGCACAGGTAGGTAGATCTATCTATATATGTACATATATCTATATCTATCTATCTGTTTATCTATCCACCTTCCTAAGTGCTATTTCTAGCTCCAGGGTTGGATCTTAATTACTGCTGACCAAAGTAATCCTGTCTCCCTTGCCACAATTGTTGACTTAGGGATGGTTATATGACTCTACTATGGAATGAGATGAAAAGAGGGCTTTATGAAGATTTCTGGAAAGGGAAATTTATAATTCTCCTCTATCATGATGACAATCCAATTTTGGAGGTCAGAGAAATCATCTCATCCCAATTCCAACTGGATGATGTCCTTGGACCATGAGGACTAGATTTAGAATGGAGCCAGTGTGATGAGTGATTAAAACAAAAGGTGGAAAGAGTTCAAGAACTTGATTATAATGTTGAGTTATGGATCAACCAGGCCTAAAGCTTGACCTCCCTCTAACTTCAGCTTTGTTGTTATTGTTCTTTTAGATACTAAGTCATGTCTGATTCTTTTGCAACCCAGTTTTGTAGACCACAACTCTTTTGTAGCCCACGAGGCTCCTCTGTCCATTGGATTTTCCAGGCAAGAATACTGGAGTGGTTGCCATCTCCTACTCCAGAGAATTTTCCTGACTCAGGGATTGAGTCTCTCCTGTGTCTCTTGCATCAGCAAGCAGATACTTTACCACTGAGCTATCAGGGAAGCCCAACTCTCACTTATGTGAGCCAATATAAGACAGTTTTTTTTACTCCCTGTTACTCACAGCTCAAATCATCCCGACTGACATATATATTCCAGAGGACGGAGGTAGCTTATAGAGAGATACAGAAGTGAGAATAAGCTTGGCATGTTCAGAGAAAAAGAATGCTACCAGCAAGTTATTAAAGATAAATGAAGATGAAGTCAAGTGTTTCTGGGCAAGAAACATGAATAAGATAGAAATTGTAGCTGCAAATGGTGGTGGTTTAATAGAAGTCCAGTTTAATGGAAGTAAGGTGTTCGAAGAGTCAAGACTATGGGATAATTGAGGAATTAAGGATTTAGATACATTTTGTTACTCAAGTGATAAGTTTCCAGTGACTCTAGGAGCCTGCTAAGGATGTAAGTTAATGGTAGCATTATGGAAAGGAGTAGTGATTCATATTGCCAAATGGCTTGTGGAACATGGAATGGTAAGTATAGCTTCTTCTGGGAAGGACCAGAGTAAATATAAAACCAAGAAAAGATTTACATGCCACTGAGGGTGGACTCCAGGAGTTGGTGATGGACAGGGAAGCCTGGCGTGTTGCAATTCATGGGGTTGCAAAGAGTCGGACACAACTGAGCAACTGAACTGAACTGAACTGAGGCCAAAGAATAATGGTGAAGAAAGGGTTTTGAATTCACAGGAGAGCTTAGTAAACATGGAATGTGGTTTCCAGAGGGTAGAGTCGAAAAGGCTTTCAGGAAAGACAGGACTTGGGTAAGTCAGAGAAAAATAAGGAAAAACCTTCAAATATATGTATTGAAGAAAAGATTATCAGCGGGGAAGAAGGATTAAAGGCATGGAGAAAACACCTGGTCTTGAAACATTATGTAACACCATCATTACAACAAAGGAATTAAAAGGCTAGCACATAGGTTTTTAAAAAGAAATTGATGGAGAGAGTATATTAAAAAATCCAAAGAAATACTTTGTCAATTGTGCAATGGAATGGATTTCTAGAACCTTCTCCTAGTGCTGAAACAGCAGTACCCTTAATAGGTGGGCAAATTCATTATGGTTATAATTTTAAGGGAATGAAAATCTTGGTCAAGAGAAAGAACTTCTTAGTTCTTAGGGAGAAGTATTAGCCACCCCAGTGGACTTGAGGCTTTGTCCTCAACTTTGCACATGGAACATACAATATTCATTCCAAGACAGACTCTTTTGTCTGAAATAACAAAAGAGGTAAAATAAACTTTTCATCTATCTATATTCTTGGACAGAGTTTATTTTCCTTCTCTAGTTCTTTTACCTCTATGTCCAGGAGAGACACTCTCTCAGTATATGAGGGTGTTTTCCTTCAATGGAGTTTGTAAATGAATAGTCTTCTTTCTATAGAAAATGCTGTGTATATTCAAACTGCTTAAGAAACTTGCTTTATTTCTTTACAACATTTATGAAACTGAAAGGTCATAGGGGGAAAAGACATGGCTTAAAATCAGTTTACTGAGTGAAAAGAATATATTATAAACTCATAACTAAGACAGACTATAAACAACTATAATGAAAAGAGGTATGTTTTATATGAATAATTGCATAATTAAGGAGTTTTACTATAAATGCAAGACTTAGGAATATTAACACTTGACACATATTTTACAGAATATTCTTCTAAACAAGACAGTTAAGTGTCATAAAAAAGCCTTACATAATGAAGGTATTTCTGGAAAGTTTTGTTTACTATATTCTAGCAGTTTTTTCATTATAATTTTATTGTCCTTGTTGCCTCAAAATATCTTTCCTTTCCCTGTGAATTTATCAAAGAGATATCAATTTCCCAAGGCTTAAGTTTTTTCAAACTTAACTTCATCTTATGAACCTATTTTTTAACTGTAAATGTCTGTGTGCAGAGATTTTATCTTAATTCTGCTGTGCTTTTTAAAACTTTTATTCTATAAGGAAATAATAGTAACTAGCTTTTGCTATACAGGTATTTCTCACTTCTTAAAGTTAGCTTTACTCCACTTCACATTTATTAAAGACCTACAGTAGTATCTGTTTTTGGTAACTGAAAGAAATTCAAAGAGGATTTTCACTTTTACAGGAAAAAATAATCTAAAAGCAATATAATTTTTAGTGCTTGCTTTGAAGGGAGTGTTGTAGTGCCCACTAGAGAGGTAGTACCAAGCTCTTTCCCTGGGATTACACTCAATATCTGAGTCAAGATATTACTTTTGGAAGGGGGTGCAGGGGAATCTGAATATGATATACTGATAGATGTCATTTAAAAAGTATTTCTAATACCAAGTTGTTTGTGCACATATTAAATGATTTTGAATTTGCCATTGATTTCTTACTGTGTCGTGCTATTTTATAATTAATCATACAACATACAGTTAATATACAGCAGCTCAAATAAACTTAGCCTGTATTCCTTTAGAAGCACCAAAAGGAAGGATCCAGAATTAGTCACTCTTGATACTTTTTTTCTATATCTTACTGCTGTCCTTGAGTCAATCTAAAAGTAGTCAATCTAAAAGTATTAGCTTTGCTAGTAGTGGTAAATGCCTCTGATGCCTTGTGATTCTCTGATCAAATCAGTCTGAGTAGAGTTAATTTAGCTGGGTTTATGAGATTTGGCTCCTCAGAATAGGCAGCTATTTCAGTGTCTGTATATACTTATCTTCTTTTACAGTGGTTAACAAGCACCTAACATAATGACAGATATCCAAGGGTTGCTCGATAAATATTTGTTAAGTTTCTAAACAACACATCTTTGGCTCTTGATGCTTCTGCTAATAAAAACCTTGATAATAATTAGTTATTATGATGTGTTCAGTAAATTAAAATTGTTTGATTTAAAAATTTATGAAGAGCTCTTTTCAAGTCAATATTTGAAGCAAGTGTGTATAAAACATTGCTGTTAGAAATGTTAATAATCATGTAGAGAAGGAGAACCCTTTGGAACCATTTGTGAACTAACATCTCAATGAGAGTGTTTAGGGATGTTAAATAATTGCAATAAGGTTTGGAGTATGTTTTTGGCTCATGGTATGTTTTTTCCACAAATAAAGTAAGAGTGAGGCCTTTTGAATATAGTTGTATGGTAAGTTTGGGGAAATTAACAAGATGGCGCCAGTCAGTCTCTTTCAGCCCATGCTCTCACTCCCTCTCTCTTCATGTTCTATAAACAATGACTTGTATGATTGTGTAACAGTTGAGATTGCTTAAGGACCGCACATGCACATGACGAGGTACTTGTATGGCCTCAGGCTACTTTGTGTGGTTTGCCTATATAAGCTTCGCCATGAAAGCCGTGGCTGCTACTGCATTGGGGCTACATTGGAGTGGCCTCATGGTTGTGTTATATGAGGTTGCGTTATGGCTATGTCATTGCTGTCTGAGGAGGCCTTACAAATAGCTAAGGAAAGAAGAGAGGCAAAAAGCAAAGGAGAAAAAGGAAAGATACACTCACCTAATACAGAGTTCCAGAGAATAACAAGGAGAGATAAGAAAGCCTTCCTAAGAGATCAATGCAAAGAAATAGAGGAAAACAATAGACTGAGAAAGACCAGAGATCTGTTCAAGAAAATTAGAGATTCCAAGGGAATATTTCATGCAAAGATTAGCACAATAAAGGATAGAAATGGTGTGGACCTAACAGAAGCAGATGATACTAAAAAGAGGTGGAAAGAATACACAGAAGAACTGTACAAAAAAGATCTTCATGACCCAGATAACCACAATGGTGTGATCACTATCCTGGAATGTGAAGTCAAGTGGGCCTTAGGAAGCATCACTATGAACAAAGCTAGTAGAGGCAATGGAATTCCAACTGAGCTAGTTCAATTCCTAAAAGATGATGCTGTTAAAATGCTGTTCTCAGTCTGCCAGCAAATATGGAAAACTCAGCAGTGGTGACAGGACTGGAACAGGTCAGTTTTTCATTCCAATCCCAAAGAAAGGCAATGACAAGGAATATTCAAACTACAGCACAATTGCACTCATCTCAGATGTTAGCAAAGTAATGCTCAAAATTCTCCAAGCAAGACTTCAACAGTACATGAACTGAGAACTTCCAGATGTTCAAAATGGATTTAGAAAAGACAGAGAAACCAGAGATCGAGTTGCCAACATCCATTGGATCATCAAAAAAGTAAGAGAATTCCAGAAAAACATATACTTCTGCTTCATTGACTACACTAAAGCCTTTGACTGCTTGGATCACAATAAACTGTGGAAACTTCTTAAAAATATAGAAATAACAGACCACTTTAAATCTGTATGCAAGTCAAGAAGCAACAGTTAAAACTGGACAGGAAACACAGCCTGGTTTCAAATTGGGAAAGGAGTATGACAAAGTGGTACATTGTCATCCTGTTTATTTCACCTATATGCAGAGTACATCATGAGAAATGCCAGGCTGGACAAAGCACAAGCTGGAATCAAGATTGCAGGAGAAATATCAGTAACTTCAGAAAAGCAGATGACACCACCCTTGTCCTTTATGTCAGAAAGCAGAGAACTAAAGAGCCTCTTGATATAAGTGAAAGAGGAGAGTGAAAAATTTGGCTTAAAACTCAACATTCAAAAAATGAAGATCATGGAATCCGGTCCCATCACTTCATGGCATATAGATTAGGAAACAATGGGAACAGCGAGAGACTTTAGTTTCTTGGGCTCCAAAATCACTGCAGATGGTGACTGCAGTTATTAAATTAAAAGACGCTTGCTCCTTGGAAGAAAAGCTATGAAAAACCTAGACAGTCTATTGAAAAGTGGAGACATTACTTTGCTGACAAAGGTCCATGTAGTCAAAGCTATGGTTTTTTCAGTAGTCATGTATAGATGTAAGAGTTGGACCATAAAGCAAGCTGAGCGCTGAAGGACTGATGGTTTTGAACTGATGTTGGAGAAGACTTTTGAGAGTCCTTTGGACTGCCAGGTGATCAAACCAGTCAATCCTAAAGGAAATCAGTTCTGAATATTCATTGGAAGGACTGATGCTGAAGCTGGAGCTCCAATACTTTGGCCACCTGATGTGAAGAACTGACTCACTGGGAAAGACTCTGTTGCTGGGAAAGATTGAAGGCAGGAGGAGAAGGGAACAACAGAGGATGAGATGATTGGATAGCATCACCTACTTGATGGACAAGAGTTTGAACAAGCTCCAGGAATTGGTGATAGACAGGGAAACCTGGCCTGCTGCAGTCTATGGGGTCGCAAAGAATTGGACAGGACTGCATGATTGAACTGGACTGAGTGAACTGAACTGCGCAGATGTCATGGCTACATTATGGTTATGTTGTGGTTGCTGCCTCAGCCAGGAAAGAATATATGTGTCTGCATTTCTACAGCTCCTTGACTTTCCTTCAAGCCTCTTAGCTCCTGCCTTGCCTACCCTGTATTCAGAGAACAGTGAAGACAGTATGAACAGATAGACAATTAGCATCATGAAGAGGATGATAAGTGAAGCAGTAGGTAAGTACAAACTGGATGACTGCTAATGGTAAGCAGTTGACTGTTAGATGTGTTATGAGTACATACAAAAATTAAAGGAAGAGATAGTGTAGTTCTAAGTTTTTAGTCTCTTTCTGAAAGAACGTCTCTGTCTCTTTGCCTTCATATTTAATTTTTGCCCCCTCACATTTTGGTATGAATCACTTTTCCGATCTTCCATTTACTCTGAAGTTTTGTTTTTTCCCCCAAATCTGTTGCCTTATTGTTTTTCGTTTTTCCCTTCATTCCAAATTTATTGGTTTCTTCCCACATGCAAGCATTGCTCCAAAGCACTGGGACTCGAGATACAAAGCTTCGTGAAATTCTTTTTGTCCTACTTTCACTGTAAGATTTAAGTCAAGTCAAGTAAGTAAACACTTTCTAGCATCTCCTATGTATAGTAACATTTCCTACTATCCTGAGGGAAACAAAGATGTAGCACTTGAGATCTCATAATCAGGTTAGAGAGACCAACATTTGCAAACATGTAAGGCATGGTGTAAAAACTGGTAAGATAGACGTTTATTTAATTTGTTGCGGGAATTCTGAGAAAGGATCTAACTTTATATTCCACTGACTGCAAGATAAAGAGAGGATGGCTTATCACCACATTTGATGTTTATGATTTACTTCCTTTACTGTACACATATTCAATAAAGATCTATTGATTTGTTGTCTTTTTGCTGATGCAATTTCTTCTTAGTGATTTAGCTAATCTCAGGTTTTTATTTTTCCTATCTCTTTACATCTGGGAGGCCTAACAGTCTTAAATGAAAAGCAGTGGTGATCAAGTGGTGAAGGAAATTGGAGAAAAGGATATCTGGGGAAGAGGCTCTAAGTATTAATTCATTCATTCCACAAATATTTATTGAGCATGGATAATATCAAGCACTGTTCTAGGTTCTGATCACATAGCATTTCACAAAACAAACACAAATCTTATTTACAAGGTTAACAAAAAGAAGTTAAATTTCTTCTTATAACAAAAAGAAGATATTCTTCTTGTGGATAGGACAATTAAACAAATACATATGGAAAACATAGCTTGTAACATGAGAAGAGTTATGGAGAAAAAGAAGGAGCAGAAGAGAAGTAGAGAGTCCTAAGGTTAGGGTGGGCTTACTTCACATACCTTTGATAAGACAGTCCTCATTGATAAGGTGATGTTTGTTCAGAAACTTGAAAGTAGTAAGGGATTGAGCCATGCAAGTTCCTGGAACGATAGCATTACCCACTTACAGAAGAGTAGGAGCAAAACTCTGAGATGTGAGCATGATCAGAATGTTTCAGGGACAGCAAGAAAGTACTGTAAGGACACAGAGGGGGATTTTCAGATGAAGTCACAGAGAAACACAGAGATGGTGTAACGGGGGTGATGTTGCATGGACTGTTCAAAAGGAGAGGGAAGAGGTTAATATAAGGTCAGCTGTTAGCTCTTGATCAACATATCAAGGATCTTAACTCAAATTTAGGTAGCAGGTGAAGGATCAGTTTTTGGTAAAGATAAGAATTCAGTCTAGAGAAAAATTATCCTCAATTTTCCCATTTTTAAGAGTCTAATAGAGTAGAAAGGGCCTAGATTTAGAGTTAGGAATTGAATTCTTGTCTCTTCTGCCTCCAATTATCCGCGAAATTGATGCTGATAAGTTACTCCAAGTTTCTCTTTTATTTTTCCTTTACAATGGAAGGATGTTTTCTAGATGATATCCAACTTTTAAAAGTCTAATTCAAGGGCAAATGGCAAGTGTGTTCAGTCTGGTGCTGCAAATAGAGCCACATTGTTTTCAGAGAGCACAGGATCCTGGCTTCTATCTGCATTACACTTTTTCTCCCACTCTTCTGGTTTTAATTTTTTTTTTTAACTTCATGACAATTTTTATAAGATAACAGTTCTTTCCATTTATTTCCTGGTTGCTGACAGGGGGTGTCTTCCCTCAAGCTGGTTTTCTAGCCTTGTTCTGAACTCCATAGGGCAGGAAACAGAGCATGGTGAGTCCAGAGGCATTCTCTGGGATCCCTGCAGATAAAAATGCTCACCCTCTGCTCTCAAACATCTGTAGCACAAGCATGAGTTTTTGCCATTCAACAATGCAGAGAGAAGCTGGCTGTGAAGGAGCTGCGTAGTCCTTGCCTCGTTTTTTTTCCCCAGAGTGAGTCCTGGTGGATCCTGTTAAAACTTTGGCTAGGCCAGAGGCATCCATAATTACCTGGAAATAGGAGACTGTATCACATTTTCTATAAAGTCATGATTTTATAAAATGAATTTATTGCCTGTCACTCTTTAATCCAGAAATGGAGGACTCATTTGCTCTGAGTTCCTAACAAAGTAAAATCTGTTAACTGATTAATATTTTAGCTTTTGGAGAAAGCTTTTGGAGAAATTTTCATTATAATATTTTTTAGAAGATTCAATAAAACCAAAGCAACAGATTGTAGGATTTATGGAAAATAGATATTTAAGGGGAAAAATAATGAGAGATTTTATGGCCTTTTATAAGAAACACAACCTACTTCTGAAAAAAAAATAACAGACAAATGGATGTGGCAAGCTAGGAAAACAAAAACTGAAATAAATTGAACTGTGTTTCTATAATTAAACTGACTATCATAAAGGCATCAAACTAATATCTTAGAAGAAAATGTAAATAAAATCAAATAACTTTAGTTCTTAATTCTGAAAAAAAATTAAGCAAAATAATCTAAAGACTTTACTAAAGAGTTAAAAATATAAGCACATATTTCCTGGGGCAAAAATTTACTCTCTTACTAGAAAAACTCATAGTTACTTGATTTCTACCATCTTATTTTATTTCTCTTCTGAGAGTAAGCATATTAAAAATATTCTATGATCTATAGTTCAGAAGTTTAAAAATCATGCTCTCAAATGAGTTAATGTGTAATTTGGGCTGAGTTTTCAGTGTTAAATTCAAGGAGAACATTTTTATTTCTTATTTTTCTTATTTCCAACCATAGTTTTACATATAATTTATCACTAAATAATTCAAGCCCCCGGATAAAAAAATTATGGATGACTTGTAAGATAGAATACACTGCTCTATGTTGTTGTTGATCACTCGCTGAGTCGTGTCCAGCTCTTTGAAACCCCATGACTGTAGCACACCAGGCCTCCCGGTATTTCACTGTCTCCCAAAGTTTGCTCAAATTCATGCCCATTGAGTTGGTGATGCCATCCAATCATCTCATCCTCTGTCACCCTCTTCTTCTGGCCTCAATCTTTCCCAGCATTAGGGTCATTTCCAGTGAGTCAGCTCTTCACATTAGGTGGCCAAAATATTGGAGCTTCAGCATCAACGCTTCCAATGATTATTCAGGGTTGATTTCCTGCAGGATTGACTGGTTTGATATCCTTGTGGTCCAAGGAACTCTCAAGCATCTTCTCTAGGATTAAAATTCAGAAGCATCAATTTTTAGGTTCTCAAACTTCTATATGGGCCAATGCTCACATCCATACATGACTTCTGGAAAAATCATAGCTTTGACCATACAGAAAAGTGATTTTTTTTTTTGTCAGCAAAAGACGTCTCTGCTTTTAATATTCTGTCTAGGTTTGCCATAACTTTCCAGGGGACAAGTATCCTTTAATTTCAAGGCTGCAGTCTCCAACCACAGTGATTTTGGAGCCCAAGAAAAGAAAATCTTTCAGTGCTTCCGCTTTTTCCCCTACTACTCACTTGAAAGGACTGGATGCCATGATCTTAATTTTTGAATGTTGAGTTTCGAGCCAGCTTTTTCACTCTCCTCTTTCTTATCAAGAGGATCTTTAGTTCCTCTTCACTTTCTGCCATTAGAGTGGTACTATCTGCATATTTGAAGTTGTTGGTATTTCTCCCAGCAATTTTGATTCCAGCATGTGCTTCATCCAGCCCAGTATTTCTCATGATGTATTCTGCATATGTTAAATAAATAAGGTGACAATACACAGCCTTTTTGTACTCTTTTCCCAATTTTGAATTAGCCCTTTGTTCCATGTAAGGTTCTAACTCTTGCTTCTTGACCTGCATACAAGTTTCTCAGAAGACAGATTAGGTAGTCTGGTATTCCTATATCTAAGAACTTTCCACCATTTGTTGTGATCCACACAGTCAAAAGCTTTAGCATGGTCAATGAAGCAGAAGTAGATATTTTTCTGGAATTCCTTTGCTTTCTCTGTGATCAAATGGATGTTAGCAATTTGATCTCTAGTTCCTCTGCCTTTTCCAAACTCAGCTTGTACATCTGGAAGTTCCTGGTTCATGTACTGCTGATACTAGCTTGAAAGATTTTGAGCATAATCTTACTGGCATTTGAAATGAGCACAGTTGTGATGTAGTTTAAACATTCTTTGGCATTGTCTTTCTTTGGGACTTAGAATCAAAACTGACATTTTCCAGTCCTGTGGCCGCTGCTGAGCTTTCCAAATTTGCTGTCATAATGAGTGCAGCATTTTAACAGCATCATCTTTTAGGATTTTAAATAGTTCAGCTGGAATTCCATCACCTCCACTAGCTCTATTGCAGAAATGCTTCCTAAGGCCCACTAGGCTTCATAATTCATGATGTCTAGCTCTAGGTGAGTGACCACCCATCATGGTTTTCTGAGTCATTGCAACCTTTTTTGTATAGTTCTTCTGTATATTCTTGCTACCTCTTATTAATCTCTTCTGCTAACTTTAGCTGATTATCTTCCTTGACCTATGAAGTCTACATTTTTCTTAAGGCATTACTGATACTCTTATGGTCAAGAGTTTGTGTGCTAGAGTCTCAACCAGTGTCCCTAAGCTACACTAACATTCTTTTAAGTGGTCTGTATAATCAAAGCAATGGTTTTTCCAGGAGTCATGTATGGATGTAAAGGTTGACCATTAAGAAGGCTGAGCACCACAGTCATATCTGACTCTTTGCTACCCTTTGGATTGTAGCCCATCAGGTTCCTCTGTCCATGGTATTTTTCCAGGCAAGAATACTGGAGGGGGTTGCTATTTCCTATTCCAGGGAATCTTTCCAAACCAGAGATTGAACCCACGTCTCTTGCATCTCCTGCATTGGCAGATGGACTCTACCACTGTGCCACCTGGGAAGCTTGAATAGACTATGAGATTTGTTTTAATCCTAAAGATGTCAATTTAGAGATACCTTCCTTGTGAGTAATAGGACCTAGACTTTCTAGAATCCATCCTCTTTGTGGTTCCTTGTTAGCATTCACCAGTGGCTC
Organism: Antilocapra americana; assembly: GCA_007570785.1. Taxonomy (NCBI): domain Eukaryota; kingdom Metazoa; phylum Chordata; class Mammalia; order Artiodactyla; family Antilocapridae; genus Antilocapra; species Antilocapra americana. The sequence continues at coordinate 63,169,483 of ML660200.1, read as the reverse complement.
ACCTGTGTGTGATTTAAAAGCAGATGTAAGAAAGACATTGTTCAGATATTAGAGCTCCCACCCTGGGAGACAGACAGTCACACGGGAGCTTCAAGGACAGCATCTTCCAGCTTATTTTCCAAACTTCATGAACTTGTAGTGAAGAGTGTCATCAACACCAGCAACCAGTATTTGATTTCCATTTTTATAGATGTATAGTTTCCCCCAGTGTCTTCATAGCTTCCACATCAAAGATCCAGCAGAGTCTGAATTTTTTCTGTTGGGCTTCCTGTGTCCACAAGGAACGTATTTCAGAGTTTTGTGGCTGGGAATGTCCTCTGATTCCACTCTTCTCTGGATTATATCTTTGTTCTCTCCTACATGTCAGTTTGCTCCTCTGGTGCATTGTGTACTGTTATCCTTGACCCATTGTCTGCATGTGAGAAGAATCACCTTCCTCCTGTCAGGAAGGCTGTGGGTGTTTCCTGTTACTTGTAGGTGGACATAATCCTTCAATGTTTTTTTTTATTGTATTTTCTGTTATATGATTAAAACTTTGAATTTTTTGTGAAAAAAAAAAGAAGGCTGAGCACCAAAGAATTGATGTTTTCAAACTATGGCTCCGGAGAAGCCTCCTGAGAGTCCCCTGGACAGCAAGGAGATCAAACCAGGCAATCCTAAAGGAAATTAACCCTGAATTTTCATTGGAAATACTGATGCTGAAGCTGGCACTCCAATACTTTGGCTACCTGATGCAAAGAGCCAACTCTGGAAAAAACCTTGATATTGGGAAAGATTGAGGGCAGGAAGAGAAGAGGGAAACAAATGTTGAGATGGTTGGATGGCATCACTGACTCAATGGACATAAGTTTGAGCAAGCTCTAGGAGACAGTGAAGCCAGGTGTACTGCTGTTCATGGAGTTGAAAAGAGTCAGACATGACTGAGCAACTGAAGGACAGCAACAATGAAATCACAATGCAAGACAAAACATAATATCAATGACTTATTGTAACTCACTCTTTTGATGGCAAAGAATTCCAAAGGATATGTTTTGACAGGACAGTATATGTTTCGTCCTCTCTGAGGGTGAAGAACAGTACAGATGGAGTGTTGGAAGCATGACCATACTGACTAATACTTCAGCACCTCACTGAAAACACTCACATTTGACAGTCTGGTTTCCAAGGATAAACCTGTAGTGATCTCTCCCTTCCTTCTTTTCCATACCACTTTCCAGAAGCCCTTCTTCACATTGCACAGCTTCTTTAAACTGAAAAGACATGTATATTTGCCTTAGCTAATAAAAAAAAGGCAATAGAAAAGATTGTGGAAGAAAAATGTGAAGTTCCAACTGGCAAAATGTACTAACTAATTAAAAGCAGAGAATCCAGGAATGAGAGAAAGCAACAGTGATGCTGGATCTAAGGAACCTACAAGGGGTGGGTGACAGTGAAGTGGAAATTGAGGAGAAAACTTGCTTTATGGGAATCTGAAAATACTGAAAGAGCAATGCTCCAATTTCAGGAAGAACAAGATAGTGCTGGGCTAAATTGCCGGACACTTCTTTTTTCAGAATAAAGGCTTAGTCAAACACATTCACAGGGGCAGATCCATCTTACGTCTTTAGCTAATTATTAGATTGTTTTATGTGGTAAGACTTAGCTTTGTCAGTTCTCACAGCACTCAGGTGGCAGTAGACAAACTGAGTGAGCCATGCATGACTATCTTGGTCTGATTTGGGTAAATATGATCTAAGAATTAAAAATGATGGCTCAAGAAGGAAAAAAAAAGTAATGAAAAGGAAAGACACAGAACAGAAAGAATTAGAAATATCCTCAGCCTGAATGCAACATTGGCTGCTTAGTTTTTCCTTTGTACAGTCTGTTGAAGGGTTATCAAGTGTGTTACCTTCTCCCTGTGACAGAATTTATTTTCTACTTTTTTGTCCTTGGTAGTCTGTAGAGAAATTATGCCTTTTGTCGTTGCTCCAATTATAAAGATCTCTGAAACTGGACACATCACTGTGGACCATGCGGAAGCTATGCCACTGAGGATGTTGCAGGAGGTACAGAGTAATCAACACATCTATCTCAACTGAGTCACTGTCCCTTGCACCTAGACTATTACCTGGGGACAAAGACAGTTACCTTGGACTGGACTGCTGCAGACCACACACTGCTGGGAAGACAACTCCCGTGCAAAAGAAATGGCTGAGAGGCCTTTCTGGGGGATGTGCTTCCTGCCCTGAGCTCTCTGACTAGATGCCTGCAACAGGGACCAATTTCAATGAGGAAGTCAGCTTATGAGCATTGAAGAATCAAAGAAGGAAAAGATTTTTTTTTCCATCTTCCCTTTCCTGCTCCTTCAGTGAAGAACATTTTTCTTTTCAGAAGCTTCTGTCATCTACTGGTGGTACCATCTTAAAGGACTATTTCAACATTTCTAATTAGTCACTGAGTCAAACTTCACTGTTTTCTCATTTTAAGAAACTGACACAACCAACCCACCTTCAGCAATCATTGCCCTGATCAGTCATGGCCATCAACACTGAGGCGAGAGGTGTCACCAGCAAAAACTTTGTCTCATTGAAGGCTCAGATGATGATTAGCACTTGTTAGCAACAAGGTATTTATAAACTAAGGCATATTCATCGCTTTTTAAGAATGTAATGTTATTGCACACTCACTAGACTACCATGTAGGATAAACATAACATTTATGTGCACTGAGAGAGCAAAACACTCATGTGACTTGCTTTATTGCAATATTCTTTTTTTAATTTTTATTTTTTATTTTTTTTATTAGTTTTGCCATACAATGACATGATATCGCCATGGGTTTACATATGCTCCCCCTCCAGAACCCCCCTCCCTCCTCCCTCCCTCCTCCCTCCCCCCGGGAAATCTCGATGCACCAGCCCCGAGCATCAATCCTGGGCTGGCGATTGATTAGACATATGATAATTAACATGTTTCAATGCCATTCTCCCATATTATCCCACCCTTGCCCTCTTCCACAGAGTCCACGAGTCTGTTCTATACATCTGCGTTCCTTTTGCTGTCTCGCATGTTGGGTTCTCGTTACCGTCTTTCTAAATTCCATATATATGCGTTAGTATACTGTATTGTTGTTTTCCCTTCTGGCTTACTTCACTCTGGATCATGGGCTCCAGTTCCACCTGAGTAGAACTGATTCAAATGAATTTTTTTTTAATGCTGAGTAATATTCCATTGTGTATATGTACCACAGCTTTCTTATCCATTTGTCAGTTGATGGGCATCTAGGTTGCTTCCATGTCCTGGCTATTGTAAACAATGCGGCGATGAACATTGGGGTACACGTGTCTCTTTCAATTCTGGTTTCCTCAGTGTGTATGCCCAGCAGTGGGATTGCTGGGTCATATGGCAGGTCTATTTGCAGTTTTTTAAGGAATCTCTACACTGTTTTCCATAGTGGCTGTACTAGTTTGCATTCCCACCAACAGTGCAATATTCTTTCTAATGCACTGGACTGGAGGCAAGCCCACTATGTCTCCAAGGAAGGCCTTCATTAAACTGGATAAAGATTTTTAATATCTGACAAAAACTTCTATTAATAATCTGATAAATCTTCTATTAATAATCCAGACAAATGAATGGATAGCTCTAGATCCTGTCTAGGACACTGTTATGAGACAGGGAAGGAAAACCAACAGAACTGGTTTCCAGTGAGATATTTTTAGTTTTTAAAATATTATATATAGTATAAATTATGTGTATGTGTAGTGCACAATATATATTATAAAATATATATTAGAATGCCAAAGTAGAATATGATCACCCAAAAGTAAATCTCAGGTTAAGAACTCCCAGTGATTCAAAAATAGGTAATTTTTTCCCCCTGATAATTGTTGTTATGTCTACCTGTGGTGGAAAGCAAAACAAAACAAAACCAGCCAATCAGCAATAAATAACTGTACAGTATGGAGCTTAAGAAGTCCTTTTACTAAAGCATGCAATATATATCCCAAAACAGCTCAGAATAAAACTTGAACTTGTTCCTTTTTCTAAACTATTGTGGAAGAGGATGTGCAAGTGGCAAATGGCATTAGGAAGATTAATCTTCAGGACATCTGTCTATTAAAGATCAGAGAAATATCTTTAGGGAAAAAAAGTCAGCCTAAAATAAAAGAGTAAAGAAGTACAAGATTGGCTTGAAGACATTGCATCAGTATCAGAAGAAAACTGATCTGAGGTAAAGCTGTAGGCTCTTATTAGCTTATTCTGTGCCCCACATCCATGAACTCATGTCTTAACTCCAGGGAAAGAAAGCTGCAATGAAAGAAAAAGAATAACTCTAATGTCAGTTGCTTTATATTTTATATAAGGCATTGAAAGCACTACTTGTATCTTTTGAAAGAGAAGAGCAACAGTTGAGCTGCATGTTCAGTGCAGAATGTCCATTCAGAGCAACTTACATTTAGAATATAGAATAGACACTAGATCTTGGTTCCTCCACAATAAATGGTGTCATTGGTACCAGTCTTGATAGCTTTGACAGCAGACACCATGTGAGAATAGAGTAGGCATGCAAAAAACCACAAACACAGCAGGGGATAACCAAGATCAAAATTTGGTGAGCAAACAAGAGACACTATCCTAAAGAAAATAAAAACTAGCAGGGAGGAACTTAGGGGAGTTGAAATTCTTGTAAAGATGGGAGAACTCAAATTTTTAAAACTGTTAATGATTCTATTACTACCCCCCAGATGAGTGTCATCTAAAAGCAATGAAGCAGCTGACTCCATATAATTATATATTGAAAACGTGGAAAATACAGGGAAGGAAAAAGCCATCTATTATCCTACAGATACACTCTTTGGACAGTTTCATGGAGGAAGTATATTTGGATCAAGGCAGACATGGAAACCATGTGGTTGTTGCTAAGTGTAGGTTTAAAGGTGACTGATTGGATGATACATTTCTGACCTGAAATTTTTATGCATTCTACTTTCCCGTATGAACTGAAAAGACAAAGAGAAACTTAAAAGAAAAAGAATCAAAATAAAAATAGATAAAATTATAAAATGACTGTTAGAGAATAAAGAAGGTTAAGCAATGTAAATGCTTGAGATAAGTGAAGAGCAGTTTGGACTTCCCAAGTGCCTTAGTGGTAAAGAATCCACCTGCCAGTGCAGGAGATGCAGGAGGCACGTGTTCGATTCCTGGATGGGGAAGATCCCCTGGAAAGGATATGGCAAACCCCTCCACTGTTCTTGTCTGGAGAATTCTATGGACAGAGGAGTCTCAGTTCAGTTCAGTTCAGCCACTCAGTCGTGTTTGACTCTTTGTGACCCCATGAACCACAGCATGCTAGGCCTCCCTGCCCATCACCAACTCTGGGAGCTTACCCAAACTCATGTCCATTGAGTCAGTGATGCCATCCAACCATCTCATACTGTGTCATCTCTTTCTCCTCCTGCCCTCAACCTTTCCCAGCGTCAGGGTCTTTTCAAATGAGTCAGCTCTTTCCCATCAGGTGGCCAAAGTATTGGAGTTTCAGCTTCAACATCAGTCCTTCCAATGAACACCCAGGATTGATCTCCTTTAGGATGGACTGGTTGGACCTCCTTGCAGTCTCAAGAGTCTTCTCCAACACCACAGTTCAAAAGCATCACTTCTTCTGCACTCAGCTTTCTTTATAGTCCAGCTCTCACATCCATACATGACTACTGGAAAAACCATAGCCTTGACTAGATGGGCCTTTGTTGACAAAGTGATGTATCTGGTTTTTAATATGCCGTCTAGGTTGGTCACAACTTTTCTTCCAAGGAGTAAGTGCCTTTTAATTTCATGGCTGCAGTCATCATCTGCCATGATTTTGGAGCCCAAAATCAGAGGAGCCTGGCAGGTTACATTTCAGGGGTTGCAAAGAGTTAGACATGATGGAGCATGCACACTGTATCATCTTACTTATGTGATTTATGATTTATAATTTATATATTGGACTTCTTTAAACTAGGTTGCAACTTGTAGAATTATGTCTACTCAGAAGGTTAATAAGACAAGCCAGGAACAAGAATTTGGAAGAGAAAAAGTGAATATGTATATATCCTTTAGTTCCTTTACTCAGAAAATATACGCTGGCTCCCAAGTGCCATATTATAAAAACTGTTTAAACAAACCACGTGGAGACAAATATGAAGCATAGATGATGCAAATAAGCAATAAGAATGTGAGAAAGAAAAAAACATAAAAATATTTTTTTCAAATACTTATTAGTGCTTAGGAATTATTATTCCAGAATATTCCTAGGAAAGGCTAATAGAACTTATTTGCAAATTTAGAAATATAAAATATATTGTGTAATATAAAGCCAGGTCTACATAGATAGAATTATTTCTATCCTTAGAAACATGCTTGTTAATTGTTTCTTAAGAAAACATTTTGTTCAACTTCAAGCCTTTCATAAACACACTTTCAAGAGGAGATAATAATGAGAGCTAATTTTTTAAATTTCTTGTACTTTAAAAAATGCAATGTACATTTCTGGAGTAAGTCCTCAGTGTTCTGCCAGTGGAGTATTATATAAATGAAAAAGTAATTTACTTTGAAGTACAACAGAAGTATATCAGCCTTAAGAAGTAAATAAAATGTGTATGCTGTGTCTTTGAATCTGAAATTTATAAAGGAAAACTGATGTCATTTCTCAGCCATTTAAATAATTGTTTATATTGTTAATATTACCAGGATAACTCATGACAAAGTTGTAGCATCTGGGGCAATTTTACATTAAAAATACAATGTGTTGATCACTCTGTGTGTTAAGATATATAATGCAATGACAATTTTTGACAGACATATCTGAACTTATGATTCATGTGTACTTTATCATCAGCCATATTATTCTTTTCACAGTTGACGGAATTTTTGTGGGAATTGTCTCCCTTAAAATTTTAGTAAGTAGAGGAATCAGACCAAGAAAATGGGATCTATAATTCAAAACATAGTCATGTCCTCATCCTAAAGGAAAATTTTAAATACAGTGGAGCTAACGACAGTATCAGGGTGATTAATCTGGAGGTGGCCAAGATGATGTTAATTCTTCCCTCAGTTTGATTGAACGTTAGGAAGAATTTTTCCTAAGTCTAGTTCCTCATCTCCCTTTTCTTAGAGCATCTTATTTGGTGAGCTGTAATTGTAAGTTCTTTCTCTTCCCTTGAAGTTTTACACATCAGTTCAGTTTAGTCATTCAGTCGTGTCTAACTCTTTGTGACCCCATGGACTCCAGCATGCCAGGCCTCTCTGTCCATCACCATCTCCCAGAATTTACTCAAACTCATGTTCATTGAGGCGGTGATATCATCCAACCATCTCATACTCTGTCATCCCCTTCTCCATCTGCCTTCAATCTTTCCCAGCAGCAGGGTCTTTTCCAAGGAGTCAGTTCTTCGCATCAGGTGGCCAAAGTATTGGAGCTTCAGGTTCAGCATCAGTCCTTCCAAAGAACACCCAGGACTGATCTCCTTTAGGATGGATTGGTTGGATCTCCTTGCAGTCCAAGAAACTCTCAAGAGTCTTCTCAAACACCACAATTCAAAGCATCAATTTTTTAGCACTCAGCTTTCTTTATGGTCAAACTCTCACATCCATACATGACTACTGGAAAGCCATAGCTTTGACTAGATGGACATTTGTTGGCAAAGTAATGTCTCTGCTTTTTAATAAGCTGTCTATGTTTGTCATAACTTTTCATCCAAGGAGCAAGAGTCTTTGAATTTCATGGCTGCAGTCATCATCTGCAGTGATTTTGGAGCTCAAGAAAATAAAGTCTCTCAGTGTTTCCCCATCTATTTGCCATGAAATGATGGGACCAGATGCCATGATTTTAGTTTTCTGAATGTTGAGTTTTAAACCAACTTTTTCACTCTCCTCTTTCACTTTCATCAAGAGGCTCTTTAACACCTCAGGAAAGTTATTTTTCAAGAATCTAGTTGCCATCTCTTTTCAATGTAAACAAGGGATGTAGCATCCCTATCTCCCAGTCCTTTTGGGAGGGTAGGGGCCTAACTTTCCAACATGAAAGTTAGAGTAGGCTTACTTTTCTTCTGTGGGTGTCTGTGTTCAGTTGTGTCCAACTCTTTGTGACCCTATGCACTGTAGCCTGCCAGCCTTCTCTGTCCATGGAAATTTCCAGGCAAGAATACTGGAGTGAGTTGCCATTCCCTTTGAACTGGAGTCTCTTGTGTCTCCTGCATTAGCAGCTGGATTCTTTACCACTGAGCCACCTGGGAAGTCACTGGGTAGGGCCAATTAGCAAATACAAATGACTTTTTATCCCCCCTCCAGCTTTTCAAAAGCTGTTCTGTCTCATTTAAGTGGAGTTTAGTTCATTCTGCATCCTAGTCTCTGTCTTCTGTTGCAACAGACTTGAATAAAGTCTTCTTTACCTGTTTAACTTTGATGCAGTTTTTGCTTTGACAGAGAACAAAATATTTATTGCTCCCTTTGTATGATTCTTCACACATCTCTTCTATCTAACATACCTTCTCATCTTGTTAGATGAGTTTAAGAACTCTTTGAAGTAATTCTCATCTCTTTTTTTCTGTCATAATCTTCGTGGAAAACTGTTTGTGGACTGACTAATGAGCATTGATGGAAAACATCACAAAACAGTGTGATTAGGTTCACTTAAAAAACACACACTCTTGTTTTTATTTCCATCAATCTTGGAGATGGGTCAGAAAGAATCTTACTTTGATTTATGTTAAAGAATGTGCTGCCAATGTTTTTATTTTTATAGTTTCTGGCCTTGCATTAAAGTCTTTAATCCATTTTGAGTTTATTTTTGTGTATGGTGTTAGGAAGTATTCTAACATTTACTAAAAGTTTTTCATTTTTCACATGTAGCTGTCCAGTTTCCCAGCACCACTTATTGATGAGGCTGTCTTTTCTCCATTTGCATATTCTTGCTTCTTTGTCAAAGATAAGGTGGCCTTATGTGTGTGGGTTTATCTTGTTCCATTTGTCTATATTTATGTTTTTATGCCAGTATCATTCTGTCTTGATGACTCTAGCTTTGTAATGTAATTTAAAGTCAGGGAGGTTGATTTCTCTAACTCTGTTTTTCCTTCTCAAGATTACTTTGGCAATTTGAGGTCTTTTGTGTTTCTACACCCACCTCCAAAATTAATAGCTGCTGCTGCTGCTAAATCACTTCAGTCATCTCTGACTCTGTGTGACCCCATATTTGACAGCCCACCAGGCTCCACCGTCCCTGGTATTCTCCATGCAAGAACACTGGAGTGGGTTGCCACTTTATTCTCCAATGCATGAAAGTGAAAAGTGAAAGTGAAGTCACACAATCACGTCCGACTCTTTGTGACCCCATGGACTGCAGCCTACCAAGCTCCTCCATCCCTGGGATTTTCCAGGCAAGAGTACTGGAGTGGGGTGCCATTGCCTCCTCCGCCAAGATTAATAGAAATACAAACAAAAATAAACAAATGGACCAAATAAAATTTAGAAGTTTTTGCACAGCAAAGGAAATTATAAACAAGATGAAAAGACAACCCTTACAATGGGAGATTATTGCAAATGCGGCAACTATCATCAAAGGGTTAATCTCCAAAACATGTAAGAAGTTCATACAACTCAATATCAGAAAAATCAACAACCCAATCAAAATATGATCTAGAGGATCTAAACAGAATTTCTTCAAAGAAAACATATAGATGGCTAATAAACACATGAGAAGATGGTCCACATGGCTCATTATTAGAGAAATGCAAATCAAAACTACAATGAGGTATCACTTCACACCAGTCAGAATGACTATCATCAAGAAAAACAAACAATAAATGCTGGAGAGGATGTGGAGAAAAATGACCCCTCCAGCACTGTTGGTAGGAATGTAAATTGATATAGCTATTATGAAAAACAGTATGGAAATTCCTTAAAAAAAACTAGGAATGAATCATTAGTCATGCCCAACTCTTTGTGACCCCATGGGCTAGTCCACCTGGCTCCTCTGTCCATGGGGATTATCCAGGCAAGAATACTGCAGTGGGTTGCCATGCCTCCTCCAGGGGATCTTCTCATTCATTAAAAAAGAATGAATTTGAGTCAGTTGTATTGAGGTGTATGAAACTAGAGCCTCTTATACAGAGTGAAGTAAGTCAGAAAGAGAAAAACAGGTATCGCATTGTTAAGTAGTTAGAGAAAAGGAGTCCAGAATGGCAGTGGCTAAAAGACAAGGAAGGGAAATCTTGTGAAAAATAGAACAAAGGAAAGTTTGAGGACCTCAGGTAGAACAAACAGCTCTCCTGGCTAGCCCAATTTGCATAGGGCAGGCCCAGAGAAAGGAGAAACAACCTAAAAAGAGGAACCAAAGGGCTGTAGTGTTTCTCTCTCTCTCTCTGTCTATCACTCTCTCTCTTCTCTTCGTGTCTTTTGGGTTGTCATGCCCTCATGCCTCGTAGATGTATTTCCTTTGTTTCCTAAATAAAGCTGAGCTGTAACACAGAGCTGTAATGCTGATCCCCCCAAGAGCTGTGCCACTGGTTTGTCCAAGAGCTGTAAAGCTGGCCAATCCAAGGGCTGTAACGCTGGTCCATAGCTTCTAAGTTTTGCTGTGATGAGACACAACTCAGAAAATTACACACTCCCCTGACATTATATTAATGTCTATATATGGAATCTAGAGAAATGGTACTGATGAACCTAGTTTAGAAGGGGCCTGTGACATAGCAGGGGACGGCGAGGCTTAGATGAATTGAGAAAGTAGAACTGACATATATTCACTATCATATGTAAAGTAGATAGTTAGTAAGAAGTTGTTAAATGACACAGGGAACCCAGCCTGGCACTCCGTGATGACTTAGAGGGGCGGGGTGGGGGAAAGGAGGGAGGCTAAGGAGTGGAGGGATATGTATTTAATTATTACTGATTTGCATCGTTGTACGGCAGAAACCAACGCAAACTTGTAAAGCAATTTTCCACCAATTAAAAAAATTAATGAATTTGAAAACAAATTTTTTTTAAATGCACACACTTCTGTTGAGTTCTCATAGCACAATTCTATTTAACAACTATTTAAATTGATAAGTTTATTGATAAGCAATAAGTTGAAATTTATTATAATTTCTATAATTTACCTTAAAATACCACAGTGTAGCACATGGCTTAATATTTGTAACTATCTGTTTACTATTATGAAATGAAACTCAAAAATAATATGGCCTACTTACACACAAAAGATCAATTAAAAAAATCAAACCACTCTAACATAAATGAAACAGAGCTGTAACATAAAATGGAAATATAAGGAAAGTTATAATATAATTATATGCATTTTATTTCATGAAAGACTACGTGAAACTTACAATAAAAAGGTAAAGTGAAATAGCCAAATGTTTGCATCAGTGTATAATATTATGATGATTGCAGACTTATACTGTGCTGTATTGATTGATTCAAATAGTACAAGTAATGCTACCATGGTGACTTTATTTTCTCTAATTATGAGACTCTTGATTAAGATTTGAAAAAAACAAGTATTGTCTCTAACTCAAAAGTCACTTGCATAGTTGGAAAACTGTGTTCACTAAAAAGTTGCTGAAGTATGTCACAATCTTCTATAAAGCAGAGATGAAGGCCGGACACATCCGGCTGTATAAAAATAAGAAATTCACTTGTGAGAATATCTGAAAGGCATGTTGAAATTGACTGTGTCCAATTTGTCTTTGTTAAGAAGTTATTCTATATCCAGCAATATATCTTGCAACTGGCTTATCTTCACATCACTTAGTTCAGTTCAGTTCAGTCGCTTAGTCCAACTCTTTGTGACACCATGAACTGCAGCATGCCAAGCCTCCCTGTCCATCACAAAACTCCCAGAGCTTACTCAAACTCATGTCCATTGAGGCAGTGATATCATCCAACCATCTCATCCTCTGTCGTCCCTTTCTCCTCCCAACTTCAATCTATCCCAGCATCAGGGTCTTTTCAAATGAGTCAACTCTTACATGAGATGGCTAAAGGACTGAAGTTTCAGCTTCAGCATCAGTCCTTCCAATGAATATTCAGGGCTGATTTCCATTAAAACTGACTGGTTGGATCTATTTGCAGTCCAAGGGACTGTCAAAGGTCTTCAACACCACAGTTCAAAAACATCAATTCTTTGGTGCTCAGCTTTCTTTATAGTCCAAGTTTCATATCCATCCATGAGAACTGGAAAAACCATAGCTTTGACTATACAGACCTTTGTTGACAAAGTAATGACTCTGCTTTTTAATATGCTCTCTAGGTTGGTCATAACTTTTCTTCCACGTGACAAGCATCTTTTAATTTTGTGGCTACAGTCACCATCTAAAGTGATTTTGGACCCCCAAAACTAAAGCCTGTCACTGTTTCCACTGTTTCCTGTCAATGTTTCCCCATTTATTTCCCATGAAGTGATGGGATCAGATACTGTGATCTTAGTTTTCTGAATGTTGAGCTTTCAGCCAACGTTTTCACTCTTTTCTTTTACTTTCATCAAGAGGCTCTTAGTTCTTCTCTTTCTGCCATAAGAGTGGTGTCATCTGTGTATCTGAGGTTTATTTATATTTCTTCCAGCAGTCTTGATTCTAGATTGGGCTCCATCCAGCACAGTGTTTCTCATGATGTCTTCTGCATATAAGTTAAATAAGGAGGGTGACAATATACAGCCTTGACATATTCCTTTCCCGCTTTGAAACCAGTCTGTTGTGCCATGTTCAGTTCTAACTGTTGCTTCCTGACCTGCATATAGATTTCTCAAGAGGCAGGTCAGGTGGTCTGGTATTCCCATCTCTCTAAGAATTTTCCACAGTTTGCTATGATACACACAATCAAAGGCTTGGCACAGTCAATAAAGCAAATGAGGATTTTTTTTGGAACTCTTGATTTTTTGATGATCCAGGGGATGTTGGCAATTTGAATTCTGATTCCTCTGCCATTTTTAAAACCAATTTGAACATCTGGAAGTTCACGGTTCACATAGTGATGAAGCCTGGCTTGGAGAATTTTGAGCATTACTTTGCTAGCGTGTGAGATGAGTTGCCGTTGTGTGGTAGTCTGAGCATTCTTTGGCATTGCCTTTCTTTGGGATTGAAATGAAAACTGACCATTTCCACTCCTGTGGCCACTGCTGAGTTTTCCAAATTTGCTGGCATACTGAGTGCACACTTTAATAGCATCATGTTTTAAGATTTCAAATATCTCACCTGGAATTCCATCACCTCCACTAGCTTTATTTGTAGTGATGCTTCCTAGCACCCACTTGACTTCGTATTCCAGGATGTTTGGCTCTAGGTGTGTGATCACATCATCATGATTATCTGGGTCATCAAGATCTTTTTTGCTTAGTACTTCTGTGTATTCTTGCCAACTTTTCTTAATATCTTCTGCTTCTGTTAGGTCCATACCATTTCTGTCATTTATTGAGCCCATCTTTGCATGAAATGCTCCCTTGGTATCTCTAATCTCCTTTAAGAGATCTCTAGTCTTTCCCAGTCTACTATTTTCCTCTATTTATTTGCACTGAGTGATGAGGAAGACTTTCTTATCACTCCTTGCTATTCTTTGAAACTCTACATTCAAATAGGTATATTTTTCTTTTTCTCCTTTGCTTTTTGCTTCTCTTCATTTCACAGCTATTTGTCAGGCCTCCTTAGACAACAATTTTGCTATTTGCGTTTCTTTTTCTTGGGGGTGGTCTTGAACCCTGCCTCCTGTACAATGTCAGAAACGTCCATCCATAGTTCTTCAGGCACTCTATCAGATCTAATGCCTTGATCTAATACACTTTCACTGTATAATCGTAAGGGATTTGATTTAGGTCATACCTGATTGGTCTAGTGGTTTTCCCCACTTTCTTCAATTTAAGTCTGAATTTGGCAATAAGGAGTTCATAACCTGAGCCGCAGTCAAGCCCCTATCTTGTTTTGGCTGATTGTTTAGAGCTTCTCTATCTTTGGCTCCTAAGAATAAAATCAATCTGATTTTGGTATTGACCATCTGGTGATGTCCATGTGTAGAGTCTTCTCTTGTGTTGTTGGGACAGGGTGTTTTCTATGATCAGTGTGTTCTCTTGGCAAAACTCTATTAGCCTTTGCCCTGCTTCATTTTGTACTCTAAGGCCAAATTTGCCTCTTACTCCAGGTGTTTCTTGACTTCCTAGTCTTGCATTATGGTTCCCTATGATGAAAAGGATATCTTTTGCAGGTGTTAGTTCTAGAAGGTCTTGTTGGTCTTCATAGAACCGTTCAACTTCAGCTGCTTCAGCATTAATGATCTGGTAATAGACTTGGATTATTGTGATATTGAATGGTTTGCCTTGGAAATGTACAGAAATCATTCTGTCGTTTTTGAGATTGTATCCAAGTACTGCATTTCAGACTCTATTATTGACTATGATGGCTACTCCATTTCTTCTGAGGGATTCCTGCCCAGGGTAGTAGATATAATGGTCATCTGAGTTAAATTCACCCATTCCAGTCCATTTTAGTGTGCTGATTCCTAAAATGTTGATGTTCACTTTTGCCATCTCCTATTGACTACTTCCAATTTGCCTTGATTAGTGGAGCTAACATTCCAGATTCCTACGCAATACTGCTCTTGACAGCATTGGACTTTACTTCTATTACCAGTCACATTCACAGCTGGGTGTTGTTTTTGCTTTGGCTCCTTGTATTCATTCTTTCTGGAGTTATTTCTCCACTGATCTCCAGTAGCAATTTTCACTGAGTAGCCATCGATTAGTTTCAAGTAACAATCAAAGACTATGGTTTTTCCAGTAGTCATGTATGAATGTGAGAGTTGGACAGTGAAGGAAGCTGAGCACTGAAGAATTGATGCTTTTGAACTGTGGTGTTGGAGAAGACTCTTGAGAGTCCCTTGGAGTGCAAGGAGATCCAACCAGTCCATCCTAAAGGAGATCAGTCCTGGGTATTCATTGGAAGGACTGATGTTGAAGCTGAAACTCCAACACTTTGGCCACCTCATGCGAAGAATTGACTCATTGGAAAAGACCCTAATGCTGGGAAGGATTGGGGGCAGAAGGAGAAGGGGATGACAGAGGATGAGATGGCTGGATGGCATCACCGAATCGATGGATATGGGTTTGGGTGGACTCTGGGAGTTGGTGATGAACAGGGAAGCCTGGAGTGCTGCAGTTCATGGGGCTGCAAAGAGTCAGACATGTCGGAGCGACTGAACTGGACTGAACTGAACAACCAAAAAGTTGCAAATAGCTTCAGCCCTCTACATAGTGATAGTATGTTAATGTTTTGCTGATGCTAACTTCAACAATTTAAGAAGTGTTCAAATTTTGAGTACCCGAATATGTTGTTTACAATTCAAGGAAAATTAATTATCATTTAAAGACTTTCAATTAGTGTTATCTAAATGTGCACTAGAGAATTTGTTAATTAACATAAGAAATGGTGAAAATAAATTTTCACTTGCAAAATGAGTATTGAATATGATACTCAATTATCATATGAGTATGATAAAATAATGCACAAGTGACTGGGAGAGGGGCAAGATAAGAGAAAGAGATTAAAAACTATAAACTATTATGCTAGGTCTGGATATTATACAATTCATGGCAAATAGATGGGGAAACAATGGAAACAGTGACAGCCTCTTTTTGGGGGGTGGACTCCAAAATCACTGCAAATGGTGACTGCAGCCATGAAATAAAAAAGCACATGTTTTTTGGAAGAAAAGCTATGACCAACGTAGACAGCATATTAAAAAGCAGAAACATTACTTTGCCAACAAATGTCCATCTCCTCAAATCTATTGTTTTTCCTGTAGTCATGTATGGATGTTACAGTTAGATTATAAACAAAGCTGAGCACTAAAGAATTGATGCTTTTGAATTGTGGTGTTGGAGAAGACTCCTGAGAGTACCTTGGACTGTAAGGAAATCCAGCTTGTCCATCCTGAGTAAAATCAGTCCTGAATATCCATTGGAAGGACTTATGCTGAAGATGAAACCAACACTTTGGCCACCTGGTGCAGAGAGCTGACTCATTTGAAAAGACCCTGATGCTGGGAAAGATGGAAGGGGACAACAGAGGATGAGATGGTTAGATGGCATCACTGACTCAATGGATGTGAGTTTGAGTAAGTTCCGGGAATTGGTGATGGACAGGGAGGCCTGGGGATGATGAAGTCCATGGGGTCGAAAAGAGTCACACACAACTCAGCTACTAAACTGAACTGAATGTTAGGCTTCCCTTGTGGCTCAGCTGGTCAAGAATCATCCTGCAATACCGGAGACCTGGTCTTGATTCCTGGGTTGGGAAGATCCCCTGGAGAAGGGAATGGCTTCCCCTCCAGTATTCTGGCCTGGAGAATCCCATTGACTGTATAGTCCATGGGGTCCCAAAGAGTTGGACATGACAGTGTGACTTTCACTTCAATGTATAGTACTCAGAAAGTAACCAATATTTTATACTAACTTTAAATAGAATATAGTGTATAAAAATATCAAATCATGGGCTTTCCAGGTGGTTCAGTGTTAAAGAATCCTCCTGCCAATGCAGAAGACACTGGTTGATCCCTGGTCCGGGAAGATCCCACATGTTGCAGAGCAATTAAACTCATGCATTACAACCACTGAGCCTGTGATCTAGAGCCCAGGAACCACAACTCCTCAGCTCAGGCACCATAATTACTGAAATCTGCATGCACAGTCTGTCCTCCACCACAAGAGAAGCCACCACAGTGGGAAGCCTATACACCACAATTATAGAGTAGCCCTCACAGCAATGAAGACCAAACACAGTCACAAATTAACGAATTAAAAATATTAAATCATTACGTTGTACATTTGTAAATCAACAGTGTACTTCAATCTACAAAAAGTAAAGAAAACAATGCACAGGCATCCATACTAAGTATTGATACACAGGCATTTGATACTCGGTATCGAAATCTAGGAAGTTCGGCAAGTGAACAGCTTTGGACTAGCACCCTAGTTCTAGTGCTCCATGGAGAGTTGTTCCCTTTACTTGGCTAGATTTTCTCTTGATTCGATCATATTAGGTGATTATATTTGCCAGGAAATATTTGTTGAATTTGCCTCCATTGAATTTTTCATCAAGACGCTAGCTAAGAGTGCCTAAGAGGATAAAAGGCTGAGACTTCGTCTAGCTTAGCTTAACATGGCTTTAACTATTTCTGTACCTTTTTATGACCATGGCACACTTCAATATGAAACTTACTATCATGGCAACATACCTGCTGGTAGTGAGATTCTAGGAGAGGAAAATTGTAGATCCTAACTACTTCAAATTTTTGGCAGCTGCCAAACTGACGTGGGCAATTTGTAACAGCAACAAGGATTCTCATTCTTGGAAACTTCTAAGGAATACTTATACCTGAAACTCTCCCAAGAGATTGTCATTAGTGGATCTGGTGTGTGGTCTAAGCATTGGAATTTTTGAAAATTCCCTAGTAATTTTATTGGGCAATCAAAATTGAGAACCACTGTCACATTGCCTTCCTTATAGCAGTTTTCCTATAAAATTTCCTCTTTTTGCAAGTCCTGGTCTCTCTCCATTTTCAATATGTGAGCAACTTTCACCTATTCATTGAGGAATTGAGAATATTCTATAATAGCACTTTAATTTCCTTTTTTCCCTTCTTCAAGTTTCTCTGTCTCTACCCATCTAAATATCTGTGTAGATGGGAATGTCTCTTCCTTGCTAGGGTAAATTGACTTATTGCTGTTCCTTTAAAGCCATCTGCTACATTTTCTATCACAGTGCTTCTTAAAATTTGGTTCCTAGACTCTTGGATGGTGATATTACCAAGTATCAGTATCACTTGAGAGGTTTCTAAAAATATAGAATCATATGTACCATTCCAGACCTGCTGAATCAGATCTGTATTTTAAACATGCTTTTGAGGTCATTTGTATGCACTTAAAGTTTGATGATCATTTCTCTGGGGTAGCACTCTTTACTAAGTAGCTATTAATTGCATCTCTATTCTCTCTTGGCTGACTCTCTTTGATTGAAAAATAAAAACAAATAAACATTCTCATCAATACCTTCTTTCCCCTGAAACAATGTAAACATCCTCCCTCAGCCCTCTGAAAACCTCAAACCACAGTTCTCAACAAGGCATTTAAACATTCATTGGCTCATTTTGGAAAATTCATTCCATACTAAGTAAGTATTGATTGTGCCAGGCTCTGTTAATACTTTGGAAATCCAATACAGAGCAAAACAGGCATGGGATTTGCCTCTAAATATATTAGACTACAGGAGACATACAATTAAATGCATAATTAAAATAGAGTATGATTTATTCCTAAAATGGGAGGGAGCATAAGGTACTGTGTATGCACAGCAAGGCAATCATATCCAGGTTAGTTTGGGAAGATGTGTGACAGGAAGTGATACTTAAAGTGAGTCATGCAGGATGAGTAAAGAAAGCCAAATGAAGTTGAGAGGAAGAGCAGTTGATCCGAAGTGTTGAGAATAAAGGGCAGAGAAGAAATAATGGCACATTTACATGCTTGAGGATCTGAAAGAAAGCAAGGATATTTGTCTCTTCCTTAATTTTCTGGGGATAATCTATATTATCTCAATGTTTTTATCTTCCAGTCATTCCTTAATTCCTTTCAATCTGTCTTCTGATACCAATACTCTATTTAACCTCTCACTCAGCATCATCAGTGTCCTGCTCATCATAAAATGCTATGGACTTTTTCCCATCTCCATTCCCTTGACACATCTGTGTAGTAGAGTTCCCGGTTGGGCAAAATTTCAAGTCCCTGTCTCCTAACGGAGTTGGATCAGAAACTCTCTTTTTATCAGATTATTTGTTATTTAAAGAGTAGCTGAATAATTCCTCTTAGTTTTATTACAGCAAGACCACCATGTAATTATTGCTTAAAGAAAAGCTTAAATTTTTTACCCCACTTTAAGTTCCTTGCCAAGCATTTGACTAGTGAGCAACCAGTAGACACATTGTCTTTTAAAACTGTCAAGATAATATATGCAAATGATTAACTCTAATTAAGTAGGGATAATAAAGTGATGGCCTTCTCTTTCATCTTTCTCCACTTCTGCACTGAAATATGGAGAAAAATACTTTTAAACCATTTTTATTTCAGTTACTTTTTAAGCTTCCTTTGTATCTCTAAATAAAAGGCTTATATCTTTTTGCCACAATTTATTGAAAATATACAACCCAGTAATTTCCTGAAAAGATACATGAAGTTTGAACTATTTGCCACATCTTTGTCTTCCTTCTCCCCTTTTGAATTTTATAGCTACACCAGTTTTTTTTTCCCCCCTAACATTTAGGTCCACTTGAAATTCAAGTCATAGGCTTCCCTGCTATTTCTCCTCTTGTCAATATTTGACCTACATATTGTTTTTGTAATTCTTGAGATTTTATTTTATTTTTGGTCCCTCCACTTCCCTCTCCATTTATTCTTACTCTTGCTAACATAGATTTACTCATTTGCTAAGTTGTGCCCAACTCTATGCTACCCCATGGGTTGTAGCTCACCAGGCTGCTCGGTCCATAGAATTTTCCAGGTAAGAATACTGAAGTGGGGAGCAATTCCCTTCTCCATGATAATATGGACAACTGTTACCAGATTATTAACATTTATACTCTGTCCTGTGAGAGAATTAACTTTTCAATAAATTACATGTAGGCTTACTCCTAAAGTTGAGAGCTGTGTTAACCACATTACTAATATTAATGTAAACACAGATGTTCAGCCTGGTTTTAGAAAAGGCAAAGGAGCCAGAGATCAAATTGCCAACATCCACTAGATCATCGAAAAAGCAAGAGACTTCCAGAAAAACATCTATTCTGCTTTATTGACAACGCCAATACCTTTGACTGTGTGGATCACTATAAACTGTGGAAAATTTTGAAAGAGATGGGAATACCAGGCCACCTGATCTGCCTCTTGAGAAACCTGTATGCAGGTCAGAAAGCAACAGCTAGAACTGGACATGGAATAACACACTGGTTCCCAATAAGAAAAGGAGTATGTCAAGGCTGTATATTGTCACCCTGCTTATTTAACTTATATGCAGAGTACATCATGAGAAGTGCTGGTCTGGAAGAAGCACAAGCTGGAATCAAGATTACTGGGAGAAATATCAATAACCTCAGATATGCAGATGGCACCACCCTTATGGCAGAAAATGAAGAGGAACTAAAAAGGCTCTTGATGAAAGTGAAAGAGGAGAGTGAAAAAGTTGGCTTAAAGCTCAACATTCTGAAAACTAAGATCATGGCATCCGGTGCCATCACTTCATGGCAAACAGATGGGGAAACAGTGGAAACAGTGTCAGACTTTTTCTGGGGGGCTTTAAGATTACTGCAGATGGTGATTGCAGCCATGAATTTAAAAGACACTTACTCCTTGGAAGGAAAGTTATGACCAACTAAGATAGCATATTAAAAAGCAGAGCCATTACTTTGCCAACAAAGATCCATCTAATCAAGGCTATGGTTTTTCCAGTGGTCCTTTATGGATGTGAGAGTTGGAAGGTGAAGAAAGCTTAGCACTGAAGAATTGATGCCTTTGACCTCTGGTGTTGGAGAAGACTCTTAAGAGTCCCTTGGACTGCAAGGAGATCCAATCAGTCCATCCTCAAGGAGATCAGTCCTGAGTGTTCATAGGAAGGACTGATGTTGAAGCTGAAACTCCAATATTTTGGCCACCTCATGTGAAGAGTTGACTCATTGGAAAAGACCCTGTTTCTGGGAAGGATTGGGGGCAGGAGGAGAAGGGGACAACAGAGGATGAGATGGCTGGATGGCATCACAGACTCAATTGACATGAGTTTGAGTAGACTCTGGGAGGTGGTGATGGACAGGGAGGCCTGGAGTGCTGTAGTTCATGGGGTCGCAGAGTCAGACACAACTGAGTGACTGAACTAGAACCAGACATACATATGAACATTCACCAAACCCAGTTATGTACTGATTATGTTTCTTTCTCAGTAATTCCAATATCCCAATAATTCAGGTGGTTTTTAAAAATAAAATATTTCCAGTTGCAATAGACTCAACTATCACAGCCATCTCTTTACCACAAATTCTAAAAATTTTGTAATCATACAATTTATTTTGATTTGTTAATTATTTGAACTTTTAATTTTACTTAAGAAATGGTCATGAGTATTTTAGTTTCTGAAGTTATTCATGTTTGAGAAGGTCCTCCTGACATTAGCTTTTCTAGCTATCTAGTTATCTGTCAACTATCTATTAATATCTATCTATCTACTTTTCCCAGTTTCTTAAATTGTTTCAGACTGTTTTCATCTGTCTTTTCCAAGCTAAATTTATTGTAAACTCTGGGAGATAGTGGAGGACAGAGGAGCCTGGTATGCTACAGTCCATGTAGCAGCAAACAGCTGTACTTAGCAACTGAACAACAATTGTCTCTTTATCTCCATTTTTTCTTTCTTTAGTATGTTTGAATACATTTAAGCTCATATCCTGCCTGAATTCTCCTTAATGATTATCTGTCTCAGGATTCTGCCTTCTCTTGAAAGGTACAGATTGCAGGCTGTGTGTTGGTGTCTACACAGAAATTTCTGTAGTTGAAGGCATGGGAGTCGCGGGTAATCTATTCTGGCCCTAATTGTAGTTCTTTTGGGAAAATCCAAGATGTGTTCTGTGTTCAGAGGAAGACAGCCACATGAAGATGGAAACTGAAGCTACTTGGCCATAAGCTAGGCAATGCTGGAGGCCATCAGAATCTGGAAGAAGCAAGAAGAGATATTCCCTAGAAGCTTTGGAGGGAGCACGGCTTTACCAACACCTTGATTTTGAATTTCTTGCCTTTGGATTTCTCAGAATTGTCTGTTGCTCTAAGCCACCTAAAAAGGTCTTGTGGTACTTTTATGGCAGCTCTAGGAAACTGATACAATGTTGAATTTTAAAAAATGATGATGAATTTTGAAAAAAATTTAAAAAATAGCAGATATTTTTGGTCCTTTGATATTTTTAGTTACTAGCATATCTGTTTTCCTGTCTTTCTCCACTGAATTTCACATAGAATTATCTACAGTCTCTATATTTTTCCTTATATGTGACTACCACATTTTTTTAATAATCTTTGTCTCTAAGGCAATAATTAAATATCAATGTGCCATCATTGATAGGAATTTGAAATTTCAAAGGAGAATGATAGAAATAACTCTTGGAAGGGTATCAAATAAGAATTTGGGTCATTGGAATTAAAATGAAAAATAATGAAATGAATATGAGTTGGTGTCAATGCAGTTTTTCATCTCTCTGTACAATTAAAGCATGTCACACAAGAGTATGCTTCATTTGGACTTAGTTTTCTTTCACAGTGTAACATATAGGGCCATATTATCACAAATTATTCACCTAAGGTAATGTGTCCTTGCGTTAGTTGTTAACTGGTTTAGTTCAATCAGTTGTGAAATATGTTAAAAGTGATTCTCTCAAAAAAATTATAATGAAGAATCTGAATAATTTAAATCTTAAAAATATTTATGTGGACTCAAATTATTTCTTCAATAGCATTATTTTAGTGACAGATATGCTCTAAGAGTGTTTTTAGCAAAACTGAAATTTTGATGGAAGAAGCATTTCTTTGAAAATAAAAAGAGAAAGCCTCATGAAAGACAAGGCCTTCTCTGTTTTTGTTTATGATGTAGATATTGTATTTAGAGAAGCAAAATTCACACTTTATTTTATGACAACAGGTTTAGAAAATGCAGGATGAATAGCCTTTGTTAACCATCAACAAGGCTCATTTGTCTACAAAACTGTTATCTCTTCATACCCCATGGTGGTGTGTAATATTTAATGGTTAAATTAAAATCTTCACATCCAACAATACCAGATATTACTATAACTCCAATGTCAAGGATAGAGTTATGCTGCCATTCTTTTCTGAAACAAAATTATTTTTAGCTTTAGAATAATTTTCCTTTAAATTAGACTCTGTTCTAATGTGAAAGTTTCTAAACCTGGTAATTCTTTGCCATTGTACTAGATGGACTTGGAATGATGAAGTGAATGAACAATACAAATTCTGAGATCTTCTTACTAAATCAATAATGGGGTCATCAGGTAACTTAAGCAAAGCCATTCAACTGGCTGTCATTCAATCAGTGGCAATCTAGACAAGAAGAGGTAATTTTCCTCCTTAGAAATTTAACTAAAATTATTAAAATAAAAACATTGTTAGCAATGAGATTGGAATGTAAGAAGTCATAAGATAAAGAGTCAGAGCTATGAAGAGTTGTAATAAGTCAATGTTCTGAGCAAACTGACATCTTGGTTCAGCATATACAATTATTAGGCAGAGAAAAAATATATACAGTAGAAATTGAGAAAAGCTGACATAGAATGATACAAAGAAAAATTAAAATGTTTAGTTGAGCATCTTCAGTGATGGCCCGTGAGTGAAAATTTTAGGATAAGCATCACCATAGATTCCAGATTTATCCAGATATCTGGCTTTTCTCAGTCCTTGCTGTAGCTTTATTTTTCAGTGGTTTATGTCCTTGGATGTTCATATGTGTAAGTTAAGATTGGTTTGGTTAAAAATAAAATGAGTTACATAAGAATATGAATTTATTGCGAAATATTTGGGCCTATCATTGATTCCAATCCAGTGAATAGTTGGACCACCCAACATGGAAAAAGCAAGATTTTATGAAAATTCTCTTAAAATGCTGCCATTTATAAGCAACCCAGCTTCCACAAACTCAAATTCTCTATCATTTAGTTTAAAATTACTAATTCATAGAGAAAAAATATTTGATTAGCCCAGCTTTCTTCCCCGAGATATTCTATTATGATGCCTAGGGAAGCAAAATTACACAACAGATCAAAGACTGTGGGGGTAACTCCAGTGTTGAAGTTGGGTATTTTCAGAGAAAAGGAGCTGAATAGATAAACTAATATGCATGCACCACAATATTCATTCTTACAACAACTTCTGATTACTTGAGATAATTTGACATGTTTCTGTTGATTGTTAACAAGGGAATCAAATCACCTTAGGTATTAAATTTAAGGTATTACATGCGCTTAGTGATACATCTTCTTATCTGTCAAGGAATTATACTCAGAGCTTCTGCAGCCTGTAGTTTCACTGCCCAAATCTGCTGTTCACATGTTTTCTACTAGAGGTTCCCAAGAGTTTCTCAGCATATCATGAGTGTCTGAATTATGTGATTCCAAGTGAGATGGCTGAAAACTAGGCTAACGTATCTAGATAATTTTGCCATGGACTGAGTTGTGCATGCTCAGTCATTCAGTCGAATCTGACTCTTTGCATCCCGTGGCTGTCAGGCTTCTCTGTCCATGGGATTTCCCAGGCAGAAATACTGGAATGGGTTGCCATTTCCTTTTCCAGGGGATCTTCCCAACTGGAATTAATTACATTTGCTGCAAAGAATGTACAATAACTAGACAGAGATCACAGCCTTTTTGTTGGAATGACAGAATGAGAGAACTACCTACAAGTTTCCCTGTAGTCCTAATCATCTTTTATTTCATAAGTCTTAGCTCCCTGAGCAAATTCTTATAAAATCCCCATTCTAATTAGTTGGCTTCAACACCTGTATTCTTAAAAATCTGACCAAGGCTTACTCTTGAATATTTATCGGAATGATCTCCTTTAGGTCTGTATATACTAAGAAGCCTTGATGTTTTCCAAGATGCAAACACAGACACTACCTTGGCTAACAGGGAAAGCATTTTATTTGATCTGAAAATACAGTATGAAACGTGGCAAATGATTAAAGATGTTTTCTTTATATAAGAACATAAGATTAAGAAAAGTGCATTTTGCCTCACAATATTAATTATATTTCATACTTATTAATTCATTAAGATATCTCTTCAATGCTTCAAAGTATTAAATCTTTCTTGAGAAAAACATAAGCAGAAAGTAAAATTTTATAAACTTTAGTAAATAAAATTAAGGATTAAACATAAAAGGAAAATTCATTCTGCTTTTAATATTATGTTTTAAATTTTTAAATGCTGATATAGCTAGTTATAAAAGACTAACCAGAAAAAAATGGCATCTGGATATAAGAAATTTATGTAAATAGAGAGCTATTTCAAAAAAGAGAGTCAAAATTTTTGACATGCTGTCATTCAAAGAGAACTCAACTGATTTGACAGCTATTGCTAAGATACTAAATTAGTTTCACATGAACATTTTAGTGTGATAGCTTTTGGAAAAGAGATGTATTCACTGGCTTTTCACATTGTTCTCACAGTTTTTCATTACTGTAAACAGAAAAACAGACTGCAGCAAATGTTACATTAACAAGAATTTGATTTTAGAAGACTGACAAAATAGCAGAATAATAATTAGAATGATTAGAGGAAACCAATAAAATAGTCAAAAAGTTATTTCTTCATTTTGGTAGTTTAATTTAGAATAAAACATTGGTAAACATGTTTAGAGAAATACAATTGTTTTGCCCAGATTATAGATCCCCCAAAGACCACCTCAGGAGCTGATTCTGCTGCAAACACACGAGGGTCTTTTCTTTTTTTCCTTTTCTAATTTATTTATTTTCTTTACATTATCATGTTGGTTTTGCCATACATTGACATGAATCTGCCATGGGTATACATGCGTTCCCCTTCCAGAGGGTCTTTTATTCAAGCTCGAGCAGGGGCTTCCACCCTCACAGATGCAGCGGCTGAGGTAGGAGAGCCCCGAGTAACAGCAGATAGGCATTTTTATAGTTTGTGGGGCTGGGTGAGGGGTTTTTGAAACTTATAAAACTGTGATTGGTGGACTTTTTGTGCGTTAGTTCCTGATAGGTGTATTTAACCACAAACAGCCCCTGATTGGTGTATTTTTGGCGCTTCTCCGGCACACAGTGATTGGTCATGTCTAGGGTGGTGACATGGGGTGAAGGCTGGACTATTCTGTGGTTTTTCCAGGAACTTGGGTGTTGCCCTTTATTACAAGATGGCAGCTCCTTTTTTAAGATGGAGTCACTTAGGCTCTACACAATCATTAGTTCTTAGCAATATAACATTAATTCACTGTATAAGCCTGTAGTAGCTTGAAAATTAAGAGGCTATTTTGCTAATATCCTGTGATAAGAATAACAATATTAAAATTAAGACATGTTTTCATGGTGATTTAATCTTAGTATTACTTTGAAATTGACTAAAGCAGCTAGAAATCCACATCATTTGTTTAAATAAAAATTCTTCATTTTTCATAGGACAACAGTCATTCAAGTGGTAGGATATATGGGAAATTAAAAATTTGCTGGCATCAAAAATAGCTTTTTAAGGCTGTCATAATTCCTGAGGTGCTTACAATTATAATTTGATTGAGTCCAAGTGTTAGAGAGAGAGGAGGTGATGGTGGGAGAAAATAAACATCTTTCAAATACTGTGTTATGCATAAAAAAATGTATTGACTTGCTATGTGAACTGTGAGGCATTTACACAATTAGATTTGTTCAGCAATATACCAGCTCTACTGGTTTTCAGATTAGTTCACTAGTCATCCAGTCAGGTACTTAGAGACCATTATACGGTACCAGAGAGTGGCATTATATCAGAGGAACAGTGACTGAGAGGAGAGAAAGGAAATAGCAAACATATTTTAGTAATCCCCCCAGTATCTCTAAGAACTAAGCATTTACTGAATCAATGAGGCCAGCATTTCCTGTGTCAGCATGAATTCTAGGAAGCTGTATAAAATCTGGTGTGTTTATTATTCTGGAGTATTGTTTAATGGTTGAATAAATTAAAGCAACAACAAAATAAACAAAGGTAAATACATTTCAGCAAAGCTAATGGGTAATAATTTCAGAAATGAATTTATATACTTTTTGCAAACTAGTCAATGAAAACCTTTGTCCTAGATTTTCTCTTTTGGTCAATATTTTATGTATCACACTTTGGAACATGCTGTCCTGGACCTATTAATAATAAATGCACTGGATAAAGCCCTGATTCCAATCTTCTGACAAAGCAAGAGTTCCCTGGGCAAAAGTTAAAAAGAGGTAGACTTATATGAAATTTTATTTTTGAAGGTATTGCTAAAAGAGAAAAGAAAACTCTTTATAATATTACTTTAATTATTTCATTTAGACTTTTACAAAACAAGACTTTATAGAGCTTTAATTTCATAGCAGATCCCAACTCTCAATTATAATTAATTTCTCATAATAATGAGAATATTCATTCATATTTGAAGTGGTTAAAATAAGAGCCTCTTGATTAAGATTATAAACCATAATAGATTCAACTATTAGATATAAATCCACTTATTCTGATTTGTGTTTAAGAAATTAGTTGTTACTGAGAAAAGAAAAAGTTCTTTTTTTCACAATAAACTTGCAGTTAAGCAAGACCTGCTCACTGAAATGTGTCACTAATATTATTAATGTTATTTTTTGGTATTGACTTAAAATGACTATAAGATAGTTTAGAGATAGTTCACACTGCTCCTTTCTTTCCATACTTCATTTTATTCAAGTTATTATTTATATGAAATAAAATTATGCAGATATATATTGTCAGAACTTCTGGTATCTTTACTTACCTATGTATAATAGCACATTTTAAGAAATAACAGAACCAAGCCAAAGAAATATAGGCATACCTCATTTTTATTGTGCTTCACTTTATTGAGCTTTGCAGATACTGCAGTTTTTATAAATTTAAGGTCAGGGTCCTTCACTGGTGGCTTAGATGGTAAAGAATCTGCCTGCAGTGCAGAAGACTCAGGGTTCGATCCCTGGGTTGGGAAGACCCCCTGGAGAAAGGAATGGCAACCCATTCTTGCCTGGAGAATCCCCATGGTCAGAGGAGGCTGGTGGGCTATAGTCTATGGGGTCACACATATGTGACCAGGGTCACATATGAGGTCAGTCTATGAGGCAGACATGACTGAGCAAACAAGCACAGAAGCAAATTTCAAGCAAGTCTACTTGATGCTGTTTTTCCACAACATTTGCTCGCCTAATGTCTCTGTGTCACATTTTGGTAATTACTGAATATTTCTGTCTTCTTCATTATTATATTTGTTATGTGATCTATGATCAGTAATCTTTGATGTAACTATTGTAATTGTTTTGGGGTGTCCATCTAACTTGGCGAACTTAATTAATAACTGTGTACATTCTGACTGCTTTGTTGACCAGCTATTCCCCTCTCTTCCTCTCTGAGGGCCTTCCTATTCTCTGAGACAAAACAATAGTAAAATTAAGCCAATTAATAATGCTACAATGGTTTCTAAGAGTTCCAGTTAGAGGAAGAGTCAATTGATGTGACAAACTTCATTATTGTCTTTGTTTTTTTATTTTTATTTATTTATTTTAAATGTTGAAATGTTATTTCAAAATCAACTGAGTCTGAAGAGAGTGTTCAAAGAGTTTTAGCAAAGTGTTTCCTGATGAAAAGCTTCATGAGGGCACCTTTCAGATCTCAGTTCTGCAGGCTATAGGTGAAGAAGTTCATGGTGTATACCACCGTGGCTGACATGTCCTTGGCTGGTGTGTGTGGATGTGGGGTTGAAGTAGATGCCAGAGATAGTCCCACACAAAGGTGAGTCCAAGTGGAAAACACTTTTCATTTACCCTGAAATAAGGGCACAGTCTTATTTTAAGAAATTGCTTCAATCACCCAACCTTCAGCAATTGCCACCTTGACCAGTGAGTAGCCATCAAGCAGTGATCAGTGGGCAAGACTGTTCACCAACAAAAACGAGTACAGCTCACTAAAGGCTCAATGACAGCACTTTTAGCAATAAAGCATTTTTTAAATTAAGATGTACATTGGTTTTTAGACATAATTCTATTGCACACTTAGTGCAATAGACTATAGCGTTGATGGAAGAAATTTTCACATATTGAGGTATAGCAAAGTCATTCTGCCTTAAACATGATTTGGCTTGAACTTTATGCTAACCAGAACAGCCCGTTTTACAAGCTGTCAAACATGGATTGTACATTTGCTTTAACCATTAAAAAAAATGCGTTTAAAAATCAAAAGGAGTAACTGTGGTTCAGGGTGGCCATATCTATAGTTTCAGACATGCTCCTGTATCACTGAGAACTTGAATTTTCTGAACTTTATTGAACTCGAGGACACCACAGCCATCCTCAAAACAATATCTGCTGGCAGCTGCCAGCTGCAACCGTGTGGTGTCAAGGTTGCTCTTTATAACTATGCAATCATTTCAGACTGCAACCAATCCTTGCTTACTAAGCATTCTTACTTCTTGCTAGCTCCAATTATAACCCGACAAACAATTTACGTAATTTTGTAGTTTCTATTTTTACAAGCCTTCCTCATTTTATAATCCAGTGGAATACAATTCAAGTGCTTCTTGAATCTCTGTTTCTCATGTTAAAATTTCCAGTTTGCCTCCAATAAACCTCTTCTCTACCCCTATTATAAATTACTTCTTGATTATTTCTGTCAACAGTTTAAACATAGCTTTTATATGCAGTGAAAAACCAAAAATTTACGTGCAATGAGAGTCTTATTATGTGGCTATATTTGCTTCATTAAAGTGGTCTAGAACCTAATACACAATGTCTCTAAAGTACGCTTGTAAAAGGATTACAGATTAGAAAGGAAGAAATTTATTTGTCTCTAATTGTAAATAACATTATTGCTTATGTCAATAATCCCATGAAATCTATGAAACAAAACAAAAAAACAAAGAAACAAAAAACCCCCAATATTCTAGGACTAATAAGTGAGTGGGCTTCTTTGGCAGAT
Source organism: Antilocapra americana (assembly GCA_007570785.1). NCBI lineage: Eukaryota > Metazoa > Chordata > Mammalia > Artiodactyla > Antilocapridae > Antilocapra > Antilocapra americana. The sequence goes on along the minus strand of ML660200.1, from coordinate 63,139,742 downwards.
CAGACAGTAAAGAATCTGCCTGCAATGTAGGACACCTGGGTTCCATCCCTGGGTTGGGAAGATCCCCTGGAGGAGGGCAAGGAAACTCATTCCAGTATTCTTGCCTGGAGAAGCCACATGGACAGAGGTGCTTGGTGGGTTACAGTCCATGCAGTTGCAAAGAGTCGGGCATGACTGAGCGACTAAGCACAGCACAATAAGTGAGTTGGGCAAGGTTGCAGGGTATAAGACCAACACTCAAGAGTCAATCCATTTCTATGTGTTAACAAGACATGAGTATGGAACATTCACAGTCACATTAATAAAAATAAAATACTTAGGCATAAATATAATAAAGTATAATAAACATAATATGCTGAAACATAAAATACTGATGAAATAAATTGTGAAAAGATCTAACAAATGAAGAGATATATCACATTTGTGGTTTGGAACACACAACATAGAAAATATGTCAATTCTCCCAGATAGGTTTAAAACAATTTTTATAAAAAATTCTAGCTAGTTTTATACACAGACAAAATTATTCTAAAGTTTATACATAAAGTCAAACAAACTAGGATGTAAAATCAATTTTGTAGAAGGACAATAAAGTGGAAGGAATAACTCTCTGATCCCATTGAATATCACTCAATAACAACTAAGAACAAACTTTTGGTCCCTGTAACACCTTAGATGGATCTCAATGGAACTATGCTGTATTAAAAGCCAATCTCAAAAAGTAATATGTTGGCTGTGATTCCACTGACACAATATGTTTGAAATATCAATTATAAAAATGAAAAAGGGATTAGTTGTTGATAGGTGTCAAGATCAGGGAAGGAAGAAAGTCACTTTGGCAATAAATGCATAGCTGAAGGGATTCTCATGATGAAGTTTTCTGTATCTTGACTATATGATGGCCATACAAGTCTATACATGTGATAAAGTTAGACAGAACTCAGTAGACACGTACATACAAATGATAGCCTAAAAACTCATGAATTCTGAATAAGGTCAAAGGATTATACCAATATTAATTTTCTGGTTATGATACAGGACTAAAGATATGCAAAACATTACCACTGGGAACCACTGAGTGAAGAGTATACAGTATCCTCTGTATTATTTTTCCAATTTTATGTAAATCTACACTTATCTGAAAAGAAAAAGGTGGGTTTTTTTTTGAGTACTAAAAGATATGGTTGCATGCTATGTTGCTTCAGTCATGTCACTTTGTGACGGCATGGACTGCAACCCGTCAGGCTCCTTGGTCCATGGAATTTCCCAGCCAAGAATACTGGAGTGTGTTGCTATTTCCTCCTCCAAGGGATCTTCCCCACCCAGAGATAGAACCCTCATCTCTTACATCTCCTGTATTGGCAAACAGGTTCTTTACCAACAGCGCCACCTGGGAAGATTCTGAAATGTATTTTGTAAAAGGTGAGATCCAGTGTGAGTGCTGTTTTCTGCCTTTATTATTTCTGCTAAAAGGTCTTTAAGAGAATATCATATTAAGAAAATATTTTGTGTAAAGTAAATTCTGTTATGGCAATGGTGAGCTTCATCTACTTTTATAATGGACTATGATACATTCTCATTCATTTTTAGGATTAGATTATCTCTGGAGACTTTTTGGGAAGATCCCCTGGAGGAGGAAATGGCAACCCGCCCCAGTGTTCTTTACTGGAGAATCCCATGGAAAGAGGAGCCTGGTGGGCTACAGTCCATGGGGTCTCAAAGAGTGGGACATGACTGAAGTGACTTAGCACACACAACTGGAGATGTGGTCTTTTGAGTCTTCGCTAGTCTCTCTTGTAAATCTGGACAGACCTAGTGTGTTTTATTCATGTATTTACTTTCTGCTTCACAGAGTGGGTGATCGCCACAGATGGCTTATTATATTTGATTGCTATTCTACTGGATTTCATTCTTTGTCTTCTTAAAATACCAGGAATGCCTCACTTTTCCTCATGTTATTTAAATAACAATGGGTTTCATGACAGTCATATATTTTATATTGAATTTCTCATTTCATTTACATTAATATTTATTCTATATAATGAATATTTTTCCCCCTGTGGTGAAACAATTCTGAATTAGAATAAGTTTTGTGTACTTCCATTCATTCTCTAGCACAATTTTAAACTGGTCCAAAAGAATGTCCACATTATTTTATTTGAAAAAATTTACATCTTTAGATATGTCTTAAAATAGAAAATTATTTAATTTAAAATTACAAGTTTAAAATATATATTTTCCTTCCCAATTGCAAAATTATAGTTAGAAAAATACTGAGTAAATAAAAGTCATTCTTAAGCCTCTCATTCAGGGCTTACTAAGATTCTAAAAGCAATCAACATATTTTGTAATGTATATATACATACGTATATATATATATATATATATATATATATATAGAGAGAGAGAGAGAGAGAGAGAGAGAGAGAGAGATGATGATGACACATAGGATAGATTCTATTACATAAGTTTTAGCTTGGCTTTAGAATTTTAATAACATATCATCACATACTTTCTCATGTTGATAAATAGACCACTATAAAATGACTTTTAAATGTGCAATCAATATACAAACAGCAACACATATACAACCAAAATAATCAGAAATTTGCATGGTGTCCCAGTTTTTGCTACTTTAATGAGTGCTCTAAGGAACATCTTTGTTCATACATTTAATTCATAGTATGAATTTATTAAGATAAAGGATACTTAAAACAAATAATATTTATTTGCAAAATTATTTTAAATATTAATATGTTTTCTTATGTCTTACAAATACTTTGATATTAAGAAAACATTTCAAAATTTTTCATACTAGATAATTAAACTTATTAAAAATACATTACAAAGAAGAAAAGGAAAGATATACCCATTTGAATGCAGAGTTCCAAAGAATAGCAAGGAGGAGAGATAAGAAAACTTTCCTCAGCAATCACTGCAAAGAAATAGAGGAAAACCATAAAATGAGAAAGACTAGAGATCTCTTCAAGAAAATTAGAGACACCAAGGGAACATTTCATACAAAGATGAGCTCGATAAAGGACAGAAATGAAATGGATCTAACAGAAGCAGAAGATACTAAGAAGACATGGCGAGAATACACAGAATAACTATACAAAAAAGATCTTAATAACCCAGATAACCATGGTGGTCTAATCACTTACCTAGAGCCAGACATCCCGGAGTCAAGTGGGCCTTAGGAAGCATCACTATGAACAAAGCTAGTGAAGGTGATGGAATTCCAGTTGAGCTATTTCAAATCCTAAAATATGATTCTGTGAAAGTATATACTTAAAATGCCAGCAAATTTGGAAAACTCAGCAGTGGCTACAGGACTGGAAAAGATCAGATTTTATTCCAGTCCTAAAGACAGGCAATGACAAAGAATGTTCAAACTACCACACAATTGCACTCATCTCAAATGCTAGTAAAGTAATGCTCCAAATTCTCCAAGCCAGGCTTCAACAATGCATGAACCGTGAACTTTCAGATGTTCAAGTTGGATTTAGAAAAGGCAAGGAACCAGAGATCAAATTACCAATATATGAATCATTAGAAAAGCAAGAGAGTTCCAGAAAAACATCTACTTCTGCTTTATTGACTATACCAAAGCCTTTGACTGTGTGGATCACAACAAACTCTGGAAAACTCTTAAAGAAATGGGAATACCAGACCACTGGACCTGCCTCCTGAGAAATCCGTATGCAGGTCAAGAAGCAACAGTTAAAACTGGACATGGAACAACAGACTGGTTCCAAATCGGGAAAGGAGCACGTCAAGGCTGTATATTGTCACCTTGCTTATTTAACTTATATGAATATATCATGTGAAATGCTGGGCTGGCTGAAGTAAAAGCTGGAATCAAGATTGCTGGGAGAAATATCAATAACTTCAAGATACACAGATGACACCACTCTTATGGCAGAAAGTGAAGAAGAACTAAAGAGACTCTTGATAAAAGTGAAAGAGGAGAGTGAAAAAGTTGGCTTAAAGCTCAACATTCAGAAAACTAAGATCATGGCATCCAGGTCCATCACTTCATGGCAAATAGATGGGGAAACAGTAGAAACAGTGACAGACTTAATTTTTTTGAGCTCCAAAATCACTGTAGATGGTGACTGCAGCCATGAAATTAAGAGATGCTTGTTCCTTGGAAGCAAAGCTATGACCAACTTAGACAGCAGATTGAAAAGCAGACATATGACTTTACCAGCCAAGGTCTGTCTAGCCAAAGCTATGGTTTTTCCAGTAGTCATACATGGATGTGAGAGTTAGACTACAAAGAAAGCTGAGCCTCAAAGATTTGATGCTTTTGAACTATGGTGTTGGAGAAGACTCTTCAGAGCCTCCTGGACTGCAAGGAGATCCAACCAGTCCATTCTAAAGGAAATCACTCCTAAATATTCATTAGAAGGATTGATGTTGGTGCTGAAACTCCAAAACTTTGGCCACCTGATGTGAAGAAGTGACTCATTTGAAAAGACCCTGATACTGGGAAAGATTGAAGGAAGGAGGAGAAGGGGACAACAGAGGATGCGATGGTTGGATGGCATCACTGACGTGATGGATATGAGTTTGAGTAGGCTCTGGGAGATGTTTAATGGACAGAGAAGCCTGGCGTGCTGCAGTCCATGGGGTCGCAAAGAGTTGGACACAACTGAGTAACTGAACTGAAAAATACATTAAAAATAAACTCTGATTAAAAATACATCACTTTTCCTTTTTGTCAGATACATTTTCTAGGTCATGACAAGTCATGAGGGAGTGAACACATGAATGAATTAAAGACACATTTTTCTACCTTATTGAGGACCATAATTTGTGTCGGCTAGGCTTACCTATATGCCTCATTTCCCCAACACTTTATAGTAGCACTCTGGCCCATCATTTAAACTAGCTCTCTCATTACGTATTGAGTTTCTTTTCTTGTACTGGTTTTTTCTACCCTACATGAATATGGTTTCTAACTTTTATTATATTCTTTCAACTTCTAGTTTGACACTCAAGCTGATTCTTAAAAAGAGCTCTGAAAGACAAAAAAGTGAAACTCTGAATATGAGTATATTTGACCACCAAATGTCTCTTTGATTTTCAGTATTTTTCTCACCTTCAGACCACTTTCACATCCACAAAGAGTGTATGAAAATAGTCTCACATTGCAAACAAGCTATTTTAGTATATAGCATGATAAATCACTGCAGAAAAATGCTAATGACAGACTTTCATCGTAAAAATTTGACAAGATAATAGTTGCACATGTAAATGTGGAAAGATTTCATTTCAGGATCTCACAGAGGGCAATAATTTCACTCCCCTTAGTTCCCTCCTTTCTGTTTTCACTATCATCATTTAGATTCAGGGCTTGTTTCTGCACAGAATAATGACCTGGTTTTCTTCCATTCCTGTCTATTTCACCCTGCACAAGAATACAAGGTTATTCTTTCTTAAGTAGAAGTTTAATAAGTTCAGCCATCTGCTAAAAACAAACAAAACACAAACTCCCAGGACCTTCCATTGCCTACAGTTTAAACTTGTTAGGCTGCATTTTGAGGCACTCAGTGATCTGGCTCCCACCTGTTTTTCCAGATTCATCTCTTGTTATTCTTTACCAATGCTGTGTTACAGTCAGTCTGGACACCTGGATGTTTCCTTAACACATCATGAATGGTTCTACTTTTTAAACTCTCCTTACTCTGTTTTATTTTATCTTTTCTTGATTTCTTGACTTCAACCATTCTTTAAAATGCCACCTCATTCATAAAGCTTTCTGTGAGACAAGCCATCAGTTACAGTCACTTACTGCTTTCTTGAATCTCCATGATAGTTTAGCATATTCTACTTTTAATGAACTGTGAAATAATAAGAAATATATTTCATATATTTCCTGGTTTCTGACACACACAGCCCCTAAGACCTTTATAATTTCCCAAATGATAAGCGCCTCTGGGTGATAGAAATGTTTTCTGTTTAAATGAAGTGACTCTTGATGGATTTCTCACTGAAGGTTGGACACCAAAAAGACTATCTAAGACATGATTAGGTGCTTGGAAGTTTTAGTTGCCCCCATTCCCCTGCCATTTTCCAAAGAAGGGAGGGGGGCTGAAAATGAAGCTAACAGGCTTCCCTCATAGCTCAGTCGGTAAAGAATCTGCCTGCAATGCAGGAGACCTGGGTTCGATTCCTGGGTCGGGAAGATCCCCTTGAGAAGGAAATGGCAATCCACCAGTATTCTTGCCCGGAAAATTCCATGGACAGAGGAGCCTGTCAGGCTTCAGATCTTGAGATCGCAAGAGTTGGACAAGACTTAGCGACTAAACCACAAGTGGATCATACATAAGTGATGAAGCCTCCATAAAACTCCTAATAGCTTGCATTTAGGGAGCATCTGCATTGGTGAACCCATGGATATTCTGGGAGAATGGATTTCCCTCATACTTTGTACAACACATCTCTTTCATCGGATAATTCTCGAGTTATACCCCCTTTTTTAAAATAAATAAATTGGTAATATAATAAATAAAGTGTTCCCTGAGCACCTCTACCAAATTAATTAAACTCAGGAAGGTTCATGGGAACCTTCAATCTGTAGCCAGTGGATCAGAAGCAAAGATAACAATCTGGACTTGCAACTGACATTTGAAATGAGGTGGAAAGTGGGTGGGGGCCCAGTCTTGTGGGGCTGAGCTCTTAACCTGCAGGATTTAATGGTGAATCCAGATAGATACTGTCAGAACTGAATTACATTGTAGGACAGCAGCAGGTGTTATAGTATTGCTTGATGTGTGGAAAACCTACACATTTGTCTTCAGAAATATTCTGTTTAAAGGAGAAAAAGAGCTTTTCCAATAAATAAATGAACAACAAACAGCCAAATCATAAAATTATGGAAATGATAAGAAGTATTTCATTGCTCTCTCTATTCAAGAAACCACTGTACTGTAGACACTTGACATCAGGGATCATGCTTTACTTTGCTTTGCTCTTTGCCTGTGCCACCTCTGTCTCCCTTATAATTACCATATTATTTTGTACAAGTAAGAATTTCTGAATTGAACAGAATCAGCCAAAATATTTTGAATTGTTATGTGACTGCCTCAGAATTAAAGCTGCCATTTTCTTTCCTCACTATATGAGCTCACTATAAAGTTTAATATGTGAATTTTAAAGCTTGGTAGGTGGTAGGTCTCTGAACAGAGCACTGTGGCCTTGGGTTTACACTGGTATTTGGATTTGGCAAAACCTAAAGATGCCAGACTGTACTTTTCCACCTGCTGCTCCAGCCAAGGGCTTGATGTTGGATTTTAAATCTGAGCCAAACAAGTAGGGGAAATAACAATCTGATACTGTACAGACTGATGCCACATGGAAATTTGCCTTAAAATTCAAACAAACTTCAGTAATGTCAGGATGACCTATCTTGAATTTCTTCTTTGGAGACATTATTATTATTAAAGATAACATTCACAAAAACTCTATATTTCATTTTAAAAGATAACTTGGAAGGCAGGCTCAGGAATGTGACTGTCAAAATGTTGACCCCAAAGCAGAGATTGTAGAAAATAATAATTGTAGCTTGTGCTTAATTTCCATCAATGATCTGAAAATCTGGAGTGAGAATTCTTGAAAAAAAAAATCAAGTTGACTAAGAGGACTAACATTTGCATAGGTCCAAATAGTTATTTTCTCATAAAAGTAGTAAAACTTTAAAAATGAGTACAGTGATACAGCAATTATTTTCTCTAGAACTTTTCCCTGAATTTTAAATTTTTAAAACATTTAGAGATCCTTTAGTATTTAAAAAGAGGCTGAAGATGTGGCATTTACAACAGTTTGGAGATGTTGGTAACTTTAAAACAAAAAGACAAGAAGCCTGTAATATATAATGAAGGTATGTCCTTAAAAGTTCAGACAATAAAACCATGAGAACCATAGATAGCACAAGTCCAGCCATTCAACATAGCCCATTAGAAAGTGATTACAGAGTCATAGAAAAGCATGCACTTTGACTAAATGGGAGCTTTGTAATGATCCAAGCTACTGTCTTCCTAATCTTTGCAGAGGCCTACTAGAATACAAGAGAAGTGATCTTTTGCTTATCACAAACATCTATTGGGAAAACATCTGCTCTTTTTCATTTGTCTGAAATTTAATGGTATCATAATGCAGAATCATCACACTGAAGAATGAGCTTTTTCCTCTTATACAGTTATACAGATGCTAGAATAAATGATCAACATAGAATCATACTGTGTCTAATGTCTAAGAGCATTGGGAGTAAGTCAGTATTACCTAATGATGAATAATAAAACAAGCTGTTTAAACTTTCCAGAGTTTCTTGATCAACCTACAAGGCAGACATACAACTATGACTCTCATATTTTGAGTCATAATTCCAGGGGAATCCAATATAAGAAATAGTTCTGGATTTTCTCTTTCTTTATCTTCTTCATTCATGTCCTTGAATGTACATAACAAATTACCTTGAATACTATTTCAGTCTTTAATATTTTCTATTAATGGAGTTTTCAAACTCAGAAGAGAAAGAATATACTAACTCATTATTTAAACAAAGTTGTCTAAATAGACATCAGTCACTCCTCTTTGTTATTGATGATTACTCAGAGATCCTGTATGCATGATGAGCTATATAGGAAAGAATGAATTGTTTCTCTCTCTCAGAAAGTAAATGCATTCTTTCATTAAAAAAATGTATTTAGTGGCCATTATACAGAAGATATGCCAGATTCCAGGGATACAAAAAAGATGAATACTGAATTCATGTTTTCTAGTAGCTTAGCCTCTCAAAGAAGCTGGCAAGTATTAATACATTAATAAAGAAGTCTGATGAGGGAGAATGAAGCCAAAGGAGGGAATTTTAGTTTTGAGAACATTCAGGAGAAACAAGTAGAGCTGGTTTTATTTTAATGCTCCTTTCTTCTCATATTTTAAGATTGCATGTTTATTTCTCAACATCCTTATTTTAAGAATTCTGCATCCATTTAATGATGGCATTTATAAAGGATTGAAAAGACATAAGGAAAGTGGTTTTTCAGTTGGGCAGGACACCAAATGTGAAGATACATGGAGGGGAATAAATATATTTTGTGGGCTGTACTTCCTATTTGTAAATTCAGAATATTGACAAGGCTGAGAGAGTTACTAACTCTAGAAAAACTAAGACAGAGTGCCTATTAACTCACCACGGGAGCATTCTTTGCAGCCCTCAGAATACAAGCTATTCTCTCACCTCCAAATCACTGTTCTTCCAATAGTAGAGCATCTCAGAGGCCAAACCAGCAAAGAAGTGAATGAACACAATGAGAGAGAGAAAGAGAGAAAAGAGAGTTGACTGGTCATAAGGTATATTTTATCCAGGCAACAAAGAAATCTTAAATAATGTATCTGCCTCAAATCAGAAAATTCTCCTTTAATTCTAGAATGATTATTATCTTCATATTCTGTGTTCATACATATATGGGTTAAAAACTGGCAGATTCTCCAATCTCTGACTCCATTTTCCTGATTAATACTGTATCGTAATCCTCTAGGTGACTGTGGTCAAAGAAGGTGCTACATGTATGTTAACAAAGAAGGCTATGTAGAAGAGTGAGGGCAAAGGAATGGGTATTGAGAGTTTACTAGAAACAAATAAATACTGGCATTTTGATAAAGCTCCTTTCACTGAGCTTTTTTTTTTTCTTCAGATACATTTCAGTAGAACTGATTATGTTTATGATAAACTCCATCAATTTCTAGAAATAGATTAAGCTAGAGAATCATTTGTTATTATGAGTAGACTAAAAAGTGGTGTAGCTGAGACTGCCATAGTCACTCAGATGTAAGCTTTTTCTTCATCTATTTTCTCTCTACTGTTTGGGAGGCTCATTTCCATGAATAGCTCATTGCCCATGGTAGCTATTATTCTTGATATCATCATTCAGTGTGTCATAGTTAGAGGAATATCTTATTTGCTGCACACAGGCTTTGTGACAGCATGCATGTTATATTGACATTGCTCTCCTTCCATTTATATTTACAGTATGCATGTGGTATGCAATCTGCCATGGTGGAACTGGCTCAGGTTTGCGCTATACACTGAGTGCTTTTCTGGTATTCTTTGGCCTGATTTTGATTGATACGTTCATTTAAAAATAGACATTGGAATAAGAGTTTTTTTTAATGACATGGAATCTAATAAACTCTGAACTGCTATAAAGAAGACATTAGGTTAATTCCTGCTTCTGCCTCAACACATTGTCTAAACTTGAACAAGTATCCACATTTTCTAGACTTCAGAATTTTTACAAAAGAGAAGAACCTGGATCATCTATCTCTAAGCTATCTTTATATAGCAAAAATATATCCTAAATTCTATTATAAAACACATCATGATGTTGTGTGGCAAATCATAAAGTACTAAGCAGAAGTATTAGTAGAGTTCCTGGAAAGATGACACCTAAAGAACTTTGAACTTAATTAAAGGCATGGGTAATGGAGAAGAAACAAAAATAATGTTGAATATAAAAATAAAGAAGGCAAATAAATGAAAAGACTTCTTGTTTGCTGTTTTGAGTCTTTGGGACAGTTCCTTGGGCAGAGATTTCTACCACCATAGTCATGGGTTGAATCCTAATCCCTATATGTCAACAACTCTTTCTACTCATTTTTCTCCTCCATATTCAGTGATCATTCCAGAATTATACTGTTCTAAGCCTTAGAATTGAAAATTCAGTAAGTTCTTGACTTTGAAAAGCGCATATGTATAAATATAAAGTACTTATTGGAAACTTAAAATGAGTATTATGTTTACCAAATTAGAAGACAAATGTAAATATTTTATTCAGATTATGAAAATGAAAGAATATACTACTAAATATTAATAAATATTGATAGTAGGTATTGGAGAAGGCAATGACAACCCCCTCCAGTCCTCTTGCCTGGAAAATCCCATGGACGGAGGAGCCTGATAAGCTGAAGTCCATGGGGTCACGAAGAGTCAGACATGACTGAACTATTTCACTTTAAATTTTCACTTTCATGCATTGGAGAAGGAAATGGCAACTCACTCCAGTGTTCTTGCCTGAAGAATCCCAGGGACGGGGGAGCCTAGTGGGCTGCCATCTATGGGGTCACACAGAGTCGGACACGACTGAAGGGACTTAGCAGCAGCAGTAGATATTACATTTAAAGCTATTTGGTTTAAAAGTTGAACTACACCAAATAATTTCTTAGAGATTCCTCTTGTCTGTCTGAAGAAAACCTTTAAACATAAGGATGAAGTCATCTTTTTCATAAAAATTAATCCAATAATCATCCTATATAAGTGTGAATAAGAAAGGAAAAAAATTATTTACTTTTGTATAAATCATCTTAAGCTTAATCATAGTAATTTGTAGACAGAAAATTTACATTAATAGATTTTACTTAGTGTGACTCAGAACGGACTGTGACATAAATTTTAAAAAATGCACAATTTCACTAAAAGTTTTATTGGTCTATTTCAACCCAAATTGGGGTTTTTTCCAATGGCTCAGCAGGGAAAGAATCCACTTGCAATTCAGGAGACATGATAGACATGGTTTTGATTCCTGGGTTGGGAAGATCCCTTGGAAGAGGAAATGACAACTTACTCCAATATTCTTGCCTGAAAAACCCCATGGACAGGGAAGCCTGGTAGGCCACAGTCTAAAGTGTTGCAAAGAGTTGTACATGACTGAACATGAACTTGCAGAGATCCCTAATTAGGAGAAACATAATGAAACACATCATAAATAAAGCTAGTGGAAATGATGGAATTCTAGCTGACCTATTTAAAATCCTAAAAGATGATGCTGTTAAAGTGCTGCAGTCAATATGTAAGCAAACTTGGAAAACTCAGCAGTGGTCACAGAACTGGAAAAGATCAGTTTTCATTCCAGTTTCAAAGAAAGGCAATGCCAAGAATGTTCAAACTACTGTACAACTGGGCTCATTTCACATGCTAGTAAGGTTATGCTCAAAATCCTTCAGCTAGGTATAAGCAGTATGTGAACTGAGAATTTCCAGATATAAAAGCTCAATTTAGAAATAACCAAGGAATCAAAGAAATCAAATTGCCAACATTCATTGTATCATAGAGCAAGCAACGGAATTCAAGTGAAGCAGAAATTCTACTTCATTGACTACACTGAAGCCTTTGACTGTGGATCATAAGAAACTGTGGAAAATTCTTAAAGAGATGGAAATAGAAGACCACCTTACATGTCTCCTGAGAAATCTGTATATGGGTCAAGAAGCAACAGTTAGAACTGGACATGGAACAACCGACTGATTTCAAACTGGGAAAGGAGTATGACAAGATTGTATATTGTCACACTGCTTATATAACTTATATGCAGAGTACATCATGCGAAATCTGGGCTGGATGAACCACAAGCTGGAGTCAAGATTGTTGTGAGAAATATGAATAACCTCAGATATGCTGATGATACCACTCTAATGGCAGAAAGTAAAGAAGAATTAAACAGACTCTTGATGGGGGTGAAAGAGGCAAGTGAAAAAGCTGGCTTAAAACTCAACATTTGAAAAACAAAGATCATGGCATCTAGCAAATAGAAGGGGAAATAGTGGAAACAATGACAGATTTTATGTTCTTAGGCTCCAGAATCACTGCAGATGGTGACTCTGTCATGGCATTAAAAGACACTTGTTCCTTGGAAGGAAAGCTATGACAAACCTGAAAGTGTTAGTAGCTCAGTCGTGTCTGACTCTTTGTGAGCCCATGGACTGTAGCCTGCTGGGCTCCTCTGTCCATGCAATTCTCCAGGCAAGAATACTGGAGTCAGCTGCCATTTTCTCCTCCAGGGGATCTTCCTGACCCAGGGATAAAATCCAGGTCTCCTGCATTGTAGGCAGACCTTTTACCATTTGAGCCACCAGGGAAGCATGACAAACCTAGACATAGTATTAAAAAGCAGAGATATTACTTTGCCAACAAAGGTTCATATAGTCAAAGCTGTGGTTTTTACAGTAGTCATGTATGGATGTGAGAGTTGGACCATAAAGAAGACTGAGTGCTGAAGAATTGATGCTTTTGATGCATTAAAATTGTAGTACTAGAGAAAACTTTTGAGACATCCTTGGACTGCAAGGAGACCAAACCAGTCAATCCTAAAGGAAATAAAACCTGAATACTCATTGGAAGTACTGATGCTGAAGCTCCAAGTTGCCCACCTGATATGAAGGTTGCTGTTCAGTCACTCAGTCATGTCCCACTGTTTGTGACACCATGGACTGTAGCACTCCAGCATTCATTGGAAAAGACCCTGATAATCGTAAAGACTGAAGGCAAAAGGAGAAGGGGTGGTAGATGATGAAATGGTTAGATGGCATCACAAACTCAGTGGACATGAATTTGTGCAAACTCTGGATATAATGGAGGAAAGAGGAGCCTGGTGTGCTACAGTCCATGAGGTTGCAAAGACTTGGACATGACTAAACAACAACAGTGAAATACATGATATTCCTAGTACTAATTCTACCCGCTAAATAGTGTCAACCTCTAAGATTGAATGGGGTCATCAACATTTGCTTTTATCTGGTAGGAAAAGGGATAGATGGCATGACGCATGAACAAGCATTGGTTTCTTTGGAGAAAACATGTGTTTACTTTTTTTTAAATTTTTTTTTATTTTTTAATTTTTATTGTTTTTGCCATACATTGTCATGATATCACCATGGGTTTACATATGCTTCCCCTCCAGAACCCCCCTCCCTCCTCCCTCCCCCCCGGGAAATCTCGCTGTACCAGCCCCGAGCATCAATCCTGGGCTGGCGATTGATTAGACACATGACAATTAACATGCTTCAATGCCCTTCTCCCATATCATCCCACCCTTACCCTCATCCACAAAGTCCACGAGTCTATTCTATACATCTGCGTTCCTTTTGCTGTCTCGCATGTTGGGTTCTCGTTACCGTCTTTCTAAATTCCATATATATGCGTTAATATACTGTATTGTTGTTTTTGCTTCTGGCTTACTTCACTCTGGATAATGGACTCCAGTTTCGTCCATCTGAGTAGAATTGCTTCAAATGAATTTTTTTTTAATGCTGAGTAATATTCCATTGTGTATATGTACCACAGCTTTCTTATCCACTAGTCAGTTGATGGGCATCTAGGTTGCTTCCATGTCTTGGCTATTGTAAACAATGCAGCGATGAACATTGGGGTACACGTGGCTCTTTCAATTCTGGTTTCCTCGGTGTATATGCCCAGCAGTGGGATTGCTGGGTCATATGGCAGGTCTATTTGCAGCTTTTTAAGGAACCTCCACACTGTTTTCCATAGTGGCTATACTAGTTTGCATTCCCACCAACAGTGTAAGAGAGTTCCCTTTTCTCCACATCCTCTCCAGCATTTATTGCTTGTAGACTTCTGGATGGCAGCCATTCTGACTGGTGTAAAGTGGTACCTCATTGTGGTTTTTATTTGCATTTCTCTCATAATGAGTGATGTTAAGCATCTTTTCATGCGTTTGTTAGCCATTTTTATATCTTCTTTGGAGAAATGTCTGTTAAGTTCTTTGGCCCACTTTTTAATTGGGTTGTTTATTTTTCTAGAATGGAGCTGCAGGAGTTGTTGGTATATTTTTGAGATTAATTGTTTGTCTGTTGCTTCATTGGCTATTATTTTCTCCCATTCTGAAGACTGTCTTTTCACCTTGCTTATAGTTTCCTTTGTTGTGCAAAAGCTTTTAATTTTAATTAGGTCCCATTTGTTTATTCGTGTTTTTATTTCCAATATTCTGGGAGGTGGGTCATGGAGTATCCCGCTTTGGATTATAGCAGAGAGTGTTTTGCCTATGTTATCCTCTAGGAGTTTTATAGTTTCTGGTCTTATGCTTAGATCTTT
>ML660200.1:62975440-63118971 GCA_007570785.1 Antilocapra americana | reverse complement strand
CTCCTGGTGAGAGGGCTTCCCCCGCCCCCTCTGCTCAGGCTCTCTGTAGTCTGCCCAGCACAGCTGGGGAGTGGGGCTTCTCCTCTCCCCCGGCCCGGCCGCTCTGTTTTCTCGGCGTGCAGCTGAGCACTCCTTCTAAGGTGTATACAGCACCGATCTGTCCAGAATCCCCAGAAGTCTTGGTTAGCCTCCCTGGGGCTGGGTTATGCCCACTGCTCTCGGGCGGGGGCTGGGCCGGTCCGCAGCCCATAGCTGCCCAGCTCCACCCGGCCGGCTGCCTCTCTGTTGACTCCTCACCACCTTTTGTTTTGTGGACAGGCGGTGGGGGGGGGGTGCTTTTCCTGGGAGGTTAGGTCCCTCGGGCTGCTCCCTTCCCTGAGCGCGGCCCGCCCCTCCCTGAGCAGGAGCAGTCCGCTTCAGCTAGTGGGGGGTGGGGCGCCCGTGCTGCCGCTCGGCTGTGCCTTGTAGCCAGAGACGTGCTGTGCAGGGCTTAACTATTAATCTGCTTTTACTCCCAGTTATATTGCTCTCCAAGATTCACCGCAGATCCGTCCGAGAGAATGCTCCCTGGTATTCAGAGACCTTTCTCCTCTTTTTTTTTCCTCTTTATTCCAGACTCCCCTTCCGGGAGGGAACCCGTCCCCAGCTCTTTGTCTCTCCCTTTACTTTTTTCTTTTTTCTTTCTTTTGTCCTACCTCCTCACGTCGGCAATGGGTCGCCCCTCCAGATGCCCGTTGTCCTCTGCCAGCATTCATTTCCTGTTATTTGGAGTTTGCTCGGCCTTTAAAAGTTCTTTTGGTATATTCATTGGGGAGAGAGTGTTCTCCCCATCCTATTCCTCCACCATCTTAGTTCCCTTCTACTTTTCTATTAGCATATTACAAGATGTGAATTACAGTTGAGGGGAACAGAAGAAAAAAGAATACATTAGTATTTGGCTTATGTTTTGAATAGAATGTTTACCAAAATGTGTTTCTGGAATAAAAAATTATTGGTCATTCTATATTTAGAAAAAAAATTTTTGTGACTAATACTTTGACTTAAGCTGAATCAAAACCTATTTGTTTCATTTTTAGGAGGCATAAAGAACAAAAGAAATATAGCCAACTGCATGAAACAGGGACTTCCTAGTCCAGAAAGCCCTAAGGTTTAGACAGAAGGTACTAAACTGTACTCTCAGTGGAGCAATCAGACATCATGGGTGTATACATCTGGGCTGAAGAGAAAAAGCTGTAGCTATAACAAGTGCCTAGAAATTACACAACTGAAAACTTGCACTTAAGTAAGAAGAAATTCAACTACAAATATGGATAGACTTACATGAAGGCCTGATGTCCATGTAAGAAAGAATCTATTGCTTACAGATAAAGAATTTAAAAAGCTAGGGCTTTTTAGGAAATATTTATGGGAATTAGGACTTTTTCTCCTATGAATTAGTGATACAAGCAAAGTAAAAGCACGAAAACTTTATTGCTTTCTCTTATATCTTTGATTGAATGAGAGAGAAAATAAGTAATACACAATTTAGAAGGAAAAATATACCTCAATCCTTTCAGTTCTCACTTTCACAACTGTGGAACTACCCAGCCCAAAGCCTCTCTATTCTTTCTCTGGGCACTGTTTCTGCTCAGTCGTGTCTAAGTCTTTGCGACTCCACGGACTGTAGCCCACCAGGTTCCTCTGTCCTTGGGAATTTTTTCAGGCAAGAATACTGGAGTGGGTTATCACTTCTCCCTTCAGGAGATTTTCCTGAACCAGGGATCAAAACCTATGTCTTCTGCGCCTCCTGCCTGGCAGGTGGATTCTTTACCCGCTGAGCCATCAGGGAAGTTTCCAATAGACAACTAATTGGAAACTTCCTTAATCTACAAGGCCTTCTAGCCCATTCTCCAAATAGCAGTAAGGGAACGATTTCTTGGATGTTGGAGTGAGGGAGGACCTCCATAAATCCACTTCATAAATGCAATGAAAATACTGGCGAAATTGTGAAAATCAGAACTCTGACTTGAAAGAAAACCATGGAAAAGAACGTTTGTGAATGTCATTAAAGTAAGAGCATTAAAATGAAGAGATTACACAACACAATCACAGAAGTCCTTAAAGAGGAGAATATTTTCCTCTTCTGGTCTGAGAGAGAGACCATATGCAAAAAAGGCATGCTGCTGCTGCTAAGTTGCTTCAGCCGTGTCCGAATCCATGTGACCCCATAGATGGCAGCCCACCAGGCTCCCCCGTCCCTGGGATTCTCCAGGCAAGAATACTGGAGTGGGTTGCCATTGCCTTCTCCAACAAAAAAGGCATGAAGACATGCAAAACCATTATTGGATAAAAAGATATAAGAATGGGGCCATGAGGCAAGAAATAGGGGCCACCTTTAGAATATGCCAAGAAACGTAAACTCCTGGGAATATCCAGAAAAGAATGCAGCCCTGCTGACAGCTTGATTTTAACCCAGGGAGACCCCTGTCAGAGTTCTGATCTATAGAACTCTAAGATTATACATTCGTGCTGTTTTCAGCCACTAAATTTGTGGTGATTTGCTATGGCAGTAATAGAAGTTGAATATGTCCTTGAACACTGTCAATTTCTCGCCCCCTCTTGCTTGTCCTTGTCTAAGCTACTTGCTGGCTAAACCCAATTCTGAGTTTATTCTCGTGTAGCTGAAAACAACTGAAGGAAAACAAAATCTTCCAGCTAGTCTGACTGTAAATTCATAATCATGTACCTCAAATGAACACTCAAAGGCACCCAGCAAAAGTTCCTTATTTTATTCTATCTTCTATCCTCCTAATGGTAATTTCCCACATTCTTCTCTTTCCTTAAGCCACTCCCAGATGTCCCACACCCTAAGTTTAGAATTATTTTCCTGTTTTACTGATAAAAAAGAAACAAAGGACAAGAACATTCATATGCTCCATCTCGTCTGTACACTTAGCTCTTCCATGTACATGTTCCTTTGTTTTTATGGGTACATGTCCATGCTTTCATTTAAAGCTAACTTTATCCACTTATTTATTAGACTTCATCACCTATCACTTACTCAAAGAAATTAATTAATTTATCATTTTTCCCCCTTTAGCTTCAAAATCTATCCTGAATCTAATTACTTCTCATCACATCCATGCTTGCTATTTAGTTCAAGCTGCTTAATTGAAGTTCAAGCTACTTAGTTCAAATTCAAGCTTAATTCAAGCTATTTAGTTCAAGTTCAAGCCTGTACCCTAAAATATATTCTCCACCCAAATGCTAGAGTGGAAATGTTAAAATATAAGTCATCTTATGAGCTATTCAGCAGTTCTCCATATCTCCTAGATTATTTCCATAAGCATACGAAGATGCTGTTAATTCTCCCACCCACAAAGACAGCATTTTCCTGACTCTTCTTGCCAGATCCTGACTTTTTCTACCCTTTTCACAGAAAAAAAATCATTGAAAAGGATGTCAATTGTTATGACCTTAATCAAGTTTCACCTCAGCTAGGCTCTGAGCATGATCTTGTCAAGGTGAATAATGACCTCTGCATTATTAAATCTGGTGGTCAATTCTCAGTCCTTATTATTAATACTTGAACTTAGGCAGCATGTAACAGAATTAATACAGATTTTTTCACTTTCAGGATGACATGATTGCTTCTTTTTCCTCTAGCTCACCAGTCAAATTCTCTGGTTCTTGTTTCCCTAACCTCTACGGTTTTAACTGCTTCAGAGTCCTCCAAACTGTTCTATTTTTACTTTTTATCCACTTTTTGGGGGTGAATAGCTGTATATTCTCATGATTTCCATGATTCCCAGATTTACAGCTCCAGACAGACCTTTCCTTGAGCTCTAGAATCATTTATCAAACTGCTTACTTGGATGTTTAACAGGCATCTCCAACTCGATATGTCCTGGAATGACATGATCCCCAAATCTGCTTATATCTCAGACTGCTTCATGGTAGTAAATGACAACTCTATCTTCAGTGTGCTCAGGATAGAAGCCTTATGGTCATTTTATTTCTTTCTTTTATATGCCACATCCAATGTGTCATCATATCTTGTCAGCTCTGCCTGTATAATCTCTGCAGAATCTACTACTTATTACTTCCACTGAAATTACTTTGTCTGAATAAAAATCATATCTCATCTTGATGATGACAATGTCTGCTTATCTAACCTGTCCCCTCGATTTCATGCCTGTTCTCCTAAAGTATATTCTTTATATTATTCCTTTCTTCAAAACCCTCCAAAGCTATCGAATCTCAGACAGATAAGAGACATAGTTCTTACAATTACTTACAATACCTGATTACCTCTTTGATCTGATCTTCTACAAATCTGCCCCTTGCTTACTCCATTCCTTCTGTGTAAGTAATCGTTCTGCTTCTTGAACAAGGTGGGTATGCTTCTATCTTTGCATTCAATATTTCAGTTTGTATTTCATCTGCCTGGAGTGCTCACCTTCAGAGAGCCAATAATTTGCTTCAAAATATTTCCTTCATTTCTCAAATATTGTCACCTCAGTGGGACCTTCCCTGGCTACTGTGTCTAAAGCTGTGACCTCCCCAACTCCAACCATAGTTTCTAGTTTGACTTTCTGTTTTGTCTTTTAAAACACTATTACTTTCTAATTTGTGACTTTTTTTGTTATTATTATTGATCTTGTTTATTGCCTGTCACAACTTCTAGAATTTTTCAGTGATCGAACAGATGTTGGCAACTTGATCTCTGGTTCCTCTGAATTTTCTAAATCCAGCTTGCAAATATGGAAGCTCATGCAGGTCAGAAAGTAACAGTTAGAACTGGACATGGAACAGTGGACTGGTTCCAAGTAGGAAAAGGAGTACATCAAGGCTGTATATTGTCACCCTGCTTATTTAACTTATATGCAGAGTACATCATGAGACATGCTGGGCTGGAAGAAGCACAAACTGGAATCAAGATTGTTGGGAGAAATGTCAATAACCTCAGATATGCAGATGACACCACCCTTATGGCAGAAAGCAAAGAACTAAAGAGCCTCTTGATGAACATGAAAGAGGAGAGTGAAAAAGTTGGCTTAAAACTCAGCATTCAGAAGACTAAGATCATGGCAACCAACCCATCACTTCATGGCAAATAGATGGGAAAACAGTGGAAACAGTGGCTGATTTTATTTTGGGGGGCTCCAAAATCACTATATATGGTGACTGCAGCCATGAAATTAATAGACACTTACTTCTTGGAAGGAAAGTTATGACCAACCTAGACAGCATATTAAAAAGCAGAGACATCACTTTATCAACAAAGATTCATCTAGTCAAGGCTATGGTTTTTCCAGTAGTCATGTATGGATGTGAGAGCTGGACTGAAAGCTGAGCACCAAAGAATTGATGCTTTTGAACTGTGGTATTGGAGAAGACTCTTGGGAGTTCCTTAGACTGCAAGGAGTTCCAACCAGTCCATCCTAAAAGAAATCAGTCCTTGGTGTTCATTGGAAGGACTGATGTTGAAGCTGAAACTCCAATACTTTGGCCACCTGATGTGAAGAGCTGAGTCATTTGAAAAGACCCTGATGCTGGAAAGATTGAGGGCAGGAGGAGAAGGGGAAGTCAGAGGATGAGATGGTTGGATGGCATCACCAACTTGATGAACATGGGTTTGGGTGGACTCCAGGAGTTGGTGATGGACAGGGAGGCCTGGCATGCTGCTGTTCATGGGGTAGCAAACAGTTGAACACGACTGAGTGACTGAACTGAACTGAACATGGCTAAGTTTCAAGTCAAATAATGAACCAAAAGATACAATTCCATACTGTCACGTACTGTGAAGTGAAGGGCTCAGACAATAGGCAATAGGGGTACTTGCCCTAGTTTTCCAGGACAGGAAATTCTTTCCTAAACTAAGGATATATTTAGGATAAATTAACTGAGACTGTGGACTAATCCACGGGAGTGACAGTCAGGCTCAAGTCCTGAGGCTGGAGGAAATATTGACATCTGGGGAAGGATAGAGGATCAGCATAGCTGAAATATTGAAAGCAAAGGGAAAATGGCATCTAAAGAATGGAAAAGATAGAAAGAGCTTTATTGGTTAGTTTAAAATTATTGGAACTTAGACCAAAAGCAATGCTAATGCACAAAATGATTTTAAGTAAGGGAATAACTGGATCATATTTAAACTTTTATAAGATCATCATTTATTTATCTTTTAAAATATGGTTTTATATCAAGTAGATAAAAGGAGAATTTAACCAAAATTTTAATGTGACTCAGTCATATTAATGCAAAGGAGACTATTTGCCAATAGAGATCATTCCTTGTCATGAACGGGTTCAAAAAAAAATCTTAATTTTTTTAACATTCCAGAAATGTGTGAGTAAATATGTGCTTGCAAGTTTGCATAATTATAAGTTCATAGGAAATATCATGAGAGAAGTTTAATTTAGGGACAATGCCATCTATGTTTGGTACTGCACTTCTGAGTGGGATGCTTTTTGCATTTCCCATGAGTTTCAGAACCTTGCTTGAGATCTTGCCCTCATGACCTGTTTTCCAGTCATGTGAAGTCATCATTGAATTTTAACTCATCAGAAAAATATGTTGTACTCTTTAAAGGGGCAGAGGGACAAGGACAGGCATGAATACATCATGACACAATCATTAGCTTCTTCTTTAAAGAAGTCCTTGTTTAATGTTAAAAATGCATCAATGGAGTGAAACAAAAAGTAGTTCTCTTCATCTTTCGCTTGATATTTTTCTTCCCTTGTATTTAGCAGGAAAAGGGAAAACACAACTTAAGCAAAAAAAAAAAAAAAAGAAAAAAAAACCCTTATTCTGAAATATTTATGTGGGTCATATTTGTGAAAACTGTCACCAGTAGCAAGGAATACTACATAGTGGGGTAGTGCCAGTTTGATTAATACATTATGAAGCTTAAGGATTTATTAACTTTCCATAGAAAAGGAGGCTTAAAGAACCCATTAACTAGTGTATAATCCAGAAGGGTTAATGTGCTAACACTATAAATAAAACTCAAAATGGATTAAAGACCTAAATGTAAAACCAGATACCATAAAGTTACTAGAGGAAAGTAGAACACTCTTTGACATAAATTGCAGCAATATTTTTTTGAATCTGTCTCCTAAAGCAAAGAAAATAAAAGCAAAATTAACAAATGGAACCTAGTTAACCTTAAAAAAATTTGAACAACAAAAGAAACCACTCAGAAAATGAGAAGACAAATTGCTGAATGGGAGAAAATATTTGCAACTGATACTATGAATAAAGGATTAATATCCAACATATATATAAATAACTCATAACTCAACATCAAAAAAACCCAACCAATCTGATTAAAAAATGGACAGAAGAATTTAATAGACATTTTTTTCCAAAAAGGGAATGCAGATGTTCACAAGCACATGAAAAGGCACTCAACATCGCTAATCATCAGGGAAATGCAAATCCAAAGCACAGTGAGATATCACCTTATACCTGTCAGGATGGCTATCATCAAGAACACAAGTAACAAATGTTGGTGAGGTTGTGGAGAAAAAGGAACCCTTGTACACTGGTGGGAATGTAAACTGGTGCAGTCATTGTGGAAAATAGTATAGAGGTTTCTCCCAAAACGAAAATTAGAACTACCATATGACCTAGCAATTCCACTCCTGGGCATAGATCAGGAAAAAACAAACAAGCAAACAAAAAGCTTAACTGAAAAGATGCATGCACCCCAATGTTCATAGTAGCATTATTTACAATTGCCAAAATACAAAAGCAATCTAAGTGTTCAAAAACGAATGGACAAAGAAAATGTGGTATGTGTGTTGTGTGCGTGTGTGTATATGTGTGTATAATACAGATATATTCACAATGGAATACTACTCAGCCATAAAAAATAAAAATTTGCCATTTCCAACAACATGGATGGACTTGGAGGGCATTATGCTAAGTGAAATAAGACAGAGAAAGACAAGTATAATATATCACTTATATGTGGAGCCCAAAAGAAAGAAAACTAGTGAATTAAAATAAAAGAAGCAGACTCTCAGATAGAACAAACTAGTAGCTACCAACAGGAAGAGGGAAGAGGCGAGGCATTATAGAGGTAGGGGAATGGAGGACAAACTTATTAGGTATAAAGCAAGCTACAAGGAGATATCCTACAACATGGTATATATAGCCAGTGTTTTTATAACTATAAATGGAGCATAACATTTAAATATTGTTAATCACTATATTGTACACTTGTAACTTTTATAATATTTATAGCAACTATACTTAAAAAAGAGAAATGCATATATAAAAAAACCCAAAAACAAAAAACAAAAGAGATAAGGTGCATCAATGTTCTCCAGGTGAAGACAGTTCCAGGTAAGTCTAGACCAACGGTTCTCAGCCCTGAATGCATATCAGAATCATTCAAGGAAGTTTTAAAACATATGAGTAGAGGGCTTCTTGTTGCTCAATAAATCATCTCACCTAGACCTTGAGCAATAGCATATTAAAGTGGCATTATGCTATACCTGGGCTTCCCTGGTGTCTCAAACAGTAAAGAATCCACTGCAATGCAAGACACCTTTGTGTGATCCCTGGGTCAGCATGATCTCCTGGAAAAAGGAATGGCTACCTACTCTGGGATTCTTGCTTGGAGATTTCCATGGACATAGAAGCCTGGTAGGGTACAGTCCTTGGGTTGCAAAGAGACTGTGTGGATCACAACAAACTGTGGAAAATTCTTAAAGAGATGGGAATATCAGACTGCCTTACCTGTCTTCTGAGAAACCTTTATTCAGGTCAAGAAGCAACAGTTAGAACTGGATATGGAGCAACAGTCTGGTTCCAAATGGAGAAAGGAGTTTGTCAAAGCTGTATATTGTCACCCTGTTTATTTAACTTCTATGTGAAGTACATCTTGGGAAATGCTGGGCTGGATGAATCACAAGCTGGAATCAAGATTGCTGGGAGAAATATCAATAACCTTAGATAGGCAGATGATACCACTCTAATGGCAGAAGGTTAAGAGGAGCTAAAGAATATCTTCATGAGAGTCAAAGAGCAGGGTGAAAAAGCTGTTATCAGAATAGCCTTGTATGAGGATGAGGCAATGGGTGCACACTGCAAACAAGGGTCTTTGTATATAGTAATGAATATAGCTAGTACACAGGTAATTTCAAAACATCACGCATATTCTGATAATGGAGGTGCTAGATTTTATAAAAACCAGCATTAACAATGGTCACCTAATTCAAACTTGAGGATTTCACATTTGAAAGGCAGAGTTTTCTAAACCAAGATTTTCAGGGTGAATATGAATTAACAAGAAAGGTGGAAGAAGAGAAAACATCAAAAAGGGTCAGAAGCTAATGACAACACTTCATATTCCCAGAATTACAAGCAACTTGGAATGGCTCAAGTACAGAGTGCAAATAAGGTGCTAGAAAAAGACATATCTAAAATAATAAACATAAGTTGCATTAAGAAGTTTGAATATTATTCTGATACCATTATAGAATTTTAAGTGATTATAATATAAAGTATTCCTATTATTTTAATACTATAAATGTTATTAATTTTCCTTGTAAAAAGCTGAAACTAGTGTAAGAAATTTGAAAAATAAAAATTCTCAGTAGGATTTATTTAAAATCAAAAAGTTGAAGACATTTTAAATGATAATGTGTCATTTTACATCAGCCCCATTTCTGCACTTTATGTAAGTTTATATCTGTCTTTAAGGAAAATTGGTACTGTCTATATATGCTTTTTTGGGCAAATGGTGCTTGACTGTGAGACTTTCAGTAATCACATCCTCCATGAAAGCATCCACATGGGAAAATGGAAGATATGATCATCTAGTCTAATGGGATTATATCGTACCAATGAAAAGGAAAATGTTTTAAAAATGGAGAATTCAGATAGTAGAGTGAAAAGTTTAAGACAGAAGTTATTTACTACAAAGGCTCTGTTGATACTTTCTAGATTATTTTGTCAAAGAAAGAGATGTTTGACACTCCCTTAAAGTCTATAAAGACCCCATGGACAGTAGTCTGCCAGGCTCCTCTGTCCATGGAATTCTCCAGGTGAGAATACTGGAGTGAGTAGCCATTCCATTCTTCAGAGAGTCTTCCTGACCCAGCGATCGAATCTGGGTCTCCTGCATTGAAGGCAGATTCTTTACTGTCTGAACCACCATAAAAGCCCCTAAAATCTATAAGTGGAAGCTACAATTTGGAAGAGTGTCTGTTCCTTTTTTAACTTTAAGCATCTCAGTTCTGGCCTTGTGAAATTTGACCTGAAATGTCCTTAGCAGTTTTAATAATTTGTTCCCCACATCACAAACTCATATTCTCAGAGGGATTAAAATATAATTAAACATTACCTTTCACATGCCACTTACAGCTTACCGAATCCTTTAATCTGCATCGTCTTAACAAAATGTTGAAAGCTTGGCTTTTGACATGGGTCACTTAATCACCATATTTCCCTTATAGTATAGAGCTTTACAGGTAAATAAGAGAAAAAATATGATCACTGCAATTCAAAAAGTCATCAACTAGTCAGACATTCTTACCCTATCCAAGTACTCATTTTGGAAAGTTACAGTTTATTTGATTTCTAACTATGTATATCCAAAATGCATAGTAACATTTAATCATGAAGACAGCTTTTTCTCTCTTGCTTCATCTTTTGGTCTTCACATTGTTTATAGCATTGTTTTAAATTCAAGAATTCAGAACAAATGCATTTTCTTATGGTTTCAAGGATAAGAGAAGCTATCATTCATATGTATATGTTAAGACAACAATAGCAGTAAGTGAGACATGTAGAATTATTTTTTAAAATCAAGCAATACCTTGATTTCAAGTGAAAAAAATTATGCAAGTAATGAAAGAAAGTTAATGCATTGTATGTTGGCATTTCTTAGTGAAATGGGAATATTTTTGTGATCAATTATTTGGAAACTGTAATAGAGAAACACATTGTTTAGAAAAATAAAGGCATAAGTAAAAGCAACAGGAAACAAGATCTTCATTAGAAAGGCAAGTAGAACCAGCAGCAAAGGAAAACTATAAAGACATAATGTTCGGGAATAAGCTATTAAAGAAGTAGAAGTTGCTGATGCATTACTTCAAAAGGGTGTATGTTTAATATATTTGGAAGATGAAAGAATTTGCAGCAGAAGGAGTCAGCTATAGGCTGTATTTAAGTCTTACATACCCACCTTAATACTATGTATGCAACTGCAATATCTTTTCCAAAGTGCGTATTTTTCCTTGAAAATTATGATGACATTTTTTCCATCAGATTATGTAATTTCCTCTTTTAAGTATTTTTTCAAGTAAACTTTATATTTTAGAACAGTCTTTGACTCACAGAAAAGTGATGTCAATACACATCACACTATTTACTGTATACCCTATATTATTTCTGCTTGCTTCTTAACTCCTTATGTTAATATGTTACATTTGTTTCTGGTTAATGCTATGGATGCATTATAATTAACTAAAGTCCATCCTTCTTTCAGATTTCCTTAGTTTTTAACACATGTATTTTCTCTGTTCCAGAATCCCATCAAAGATGCCATATTACATTAGTTGTCATGTCTCTTTAGACACTACTTGGCTATAACAAGGTCTCATACTTTCCTTTTTGACAGTTTTGACACTTTTGAAGAATAGTGGTTGGGTAGTGTATAGAATGTCCCTAAACTGGTTTTTGTCTGGCATTTCTCTTATGATCAGACTGGGACTGTGAATTTTGGAGAGCTAGACCACAGAGGTAAAATGTCATTTTCATCATACCATAGCAAGTGTCAGTATATGTACATACTATCAACATGACTTGGCTTGATCACCTGGTGAAAAAGGATGTGTCAAGTTTCTTCATTGTGGAGCTATTCTTTGTTTTCCGTTTTGCATACTGTACACTTTTGAAAGAAGTCACTATATGCAAACTACACATAAGAAGTAAAAAAATGTGCTCAATTTCTTTGAGAAAAAAGTAGCTACATAAATTATTTGAAATTTCTTTGCATTTCTATTCTCTCCCATTTAAAACAATGTTCAATCATTTATTTATATCAGTAGAGACTCATACATATTTCTTTACTACTTTGGGTTATAATCCAGTACTACTTCATTTATTTTCTTGCTCCAATTGTTTCCGCTTTGGAGACTGGCAGCTCTTGTAACTGGCTCCTGTAGCCCTTTGGCACTAATGGAGCTTATGTTTTCTTTTGGGGGCACTTATTTTCTGACACTACAATATGTTGGATGCTCACTTCTGTATTTTCTGCCCTATTCCGGGAGTAAGCCATTTCTCCAATTATCCTGATTCCTTTTATCGGAGGATGGTATTAGAAACCAAGATCCAGGCTCTAGGTGTGCTCATTGCTCCTGAGGATTCATTGCCTCTAGGCTTTCTTAGCTAAAAGAGCCAAGGAATACATGCTGGCTCAGATGGTAAAGAAGCTGCCTGCAGTGCAGGAAATCTGGATTCAGTCCCTGGGTTGGGAAAATCCCCTGGAGGAGGGCATGGCAACACACTCCAGTACTCTTGCCTGGAAAATCTCAATAGAAAGAGGAGCCTGGTGGGCTACAGCCAACAGGGTCTAAACAGTCAGAGACGACTGAGCGACTAAACACGGTACAGCATATACTGTGCATACACACAAATCTAATAAATCCTTCTAAATGTAACCATCTTTATAGTAAACTAAACATGAGTTAGTACTAACGACTCCAACTATAATCCATTACCACATGGATCATTCTATCCTATTCCCTTTGCTCATCTGTAAACTCTCTCTCTAAAAGTGAGAAACCTGCCTTACATTATCTACCATGCATTTACTTTCTATCCTAACATATGTGTACAGTGGTATCAGGATTGTTAGCTCATACCCCCATGGAGATCAATTGTATCAACTAGAATATAATGCTTATGTGTAGTTCCTTTCACCCTTAGTCTCACAGATCCATCAATTTTTAACATTACTTCGTACTTTTTAGTGGAGGACTACTAAGTAGTAAGTACTGCTAAGTACTTAGTAGTACTCCACTCCCTTCAGTGAGATTTTTTATGTGTTTTTAATATTGTTAGATGGTTTTGTTATGCTCTACATTCCATCCTAGGATTCCTCAACCTCCTAAATGATTTTTTTTAACTTGTATAAAGAGACTGTGCTAGAATGTTGTGTGACTTCCAAGAAATGGATAACATCATGTTTTTACCATTAAAGTATCATACAGAATAGTTTTACTGCCCTAAAAAATTCCTGTACTTGATCTATTCATTTCTCTTCCTTTGCCACCTGATCTGAAACCACTGACCTCTTTACTGTCTCCATGTGAATGTTGTTTCAGTTGTGTCCAACTTTTTTTTTCCCCCTACGGTGCAGAGAGAAATGCCCTGCACTTTGACGAACTCTTTTGCCATTTCATCAGCTACGAACAGTCTCTGTGGTTGCAGCCAGGAACCCCGATCAATATGGCTATCTGTGCTGATCAAAAGAACAAGATAACTGGCAGACCACTCTGTCAGATGAGAGTAGATCCACCCATCAGAAAGATGGTTAATTTAGGCACTCATGAACATGCTTGTTTTGGACAGACACCCATATGTGATTAAGGGTGGGTGGGGAAATTGGTCTCTCTCTTCTTAAAATTTCATTTACTTGTTTGGCTATGCTGGGTCTTTGTTGCTACAAGGGCTCTTTTCTCGTTGCACTCTATAGCAGCGATGCATGAACTTCTCATTGCAGTGGCTTCTCTTGTTGCAGAGCATGGGCTCTAGAACATAGGCTCAGTAGCTCTGGTGCATGGGCTCAGTTGCTCTAGGGCATGTGGGATCTTCCCAGATTAGGGACCGAACCTGAGTCTCCTGCAATGGCAATCTTTACCACTGAGCCACCAGTGAAGCCCAGAACTGGTGTCTTATACTCATGAGTGAAGTTTGAACTCCATTTTTACAGAGTACCCCAAAGTTTAATATGATGACATTTTATTTGGTTTTCAAATGGAGTGCCAGCTAACTTTGAATTATTATGGCAGGAATGGCTGACAGTATAATTATGGTTGTGCCTCTCAGTCATCTTATATTGTACAGAAAGCAGATTTTATTCTCCATTGAACTTCTGGAGAGTGGGTGGGTTTTTCTGATTCCATGTGATTTTGACGGAGTTAAAGTCTGGATATCTTAGAAAATGTTTTCATTGTGTTATTTCCAAGAATACTTAAATCAAGTTGTTCTTTAAAAATTTCAGGAGAAATTCAGATTCAACATGAGAATCCAGCAAAAGTCTACTTACCAAAAGTTGTATCGGTCCAGATTTTCTGGAAAGATTATTTTTAAGTGGCAGATGTGACAAGAAAGGGATTCAGATTCAAAGACCACATCAGTTGTGTCCAACTTTTTGTGACTCTATGGACTGTAGCCCTTCAGGCTCCTCTCTCCATGGCACTCTTTAGGCAAGAATACTGGAGTGGGTTGTCATGCCCTCCTCCATGGGATCTTACCAACCCAGGGATCTAACCCACATCTCTTACGCCTCCTGTAATGGCAGGCAGGTTGTTTTTCACAACTATCACCACCTGGGAAGCCCTTTCTTCATAGTTTTGCCTTTATCCAGGATACTTGATAACTTGGTATCAAGGTAACCTTGGCCTCTTTTACTCAACAGTATTCATTTAAGATTCAACCATATATTTCTCTGACTTGACAGCTCATTTATCTTTAGCATTGATTAACATCCCATTGTATGGATATACCACAATTTGCTTATCCACTCCTAATCAAAGGTCATTTTCTTTGCTTCCTGTTTTTGACAATTTTGAAGAAAGCTTCCATAAACATTCATGAGGAGATTTCTTTGTGAACATAAAATGTAAAATCATTTTGGTAAATATCTTGGAACACAATTACTGATCAGTATCTACCTCTTGAGAAACCTGTATGCAGGTCAGGAAGCAACAGTTAGAACTGGACATGGAAACACCAACTGGTTCCAAATAGGAAAAGGAGTACGTCAAGGCTGTATATTGTCACCCTGCTTATTTAACTTATATGCAGAGTACATCATGAGAAATGCTGGGCTGGAAGAAGCACAAGCTGGACTCAAGATTACTGGGAGAAATATCAATAACCTCAGATATGCAGATGGCACCACCCTTATGGCAGAATATGAAGAGGACCTAAAAAGCCTCTTGATGAAAGTGAAAGAGGAGGGTTAAAAAGTTGGCTTAAAGCTCAACATTCAGAAAACTAAGATCATGGCATCTAGTCCCATCACTTCATGGTAAATAGATGGAGAAACAGTGGAAACAGTGGCTGACTTTATTTTTCTGGGCTCCAAAATCACTGTAGATGATGACTGAAGCCATGAAATTAAAAGACACTTACTTCTTGGAAGGAAAGTTATGACCAACCTAGATAGTATATTGAAAAGCAGAGACATTACTTTGCCAACGAATGTCCATCTAGTCAAGGCTATGGTTTTCCCAGTGGTCATGTATGGATGTGCCGAAGAATTGATGCTTTTGACCTGTGGTGTTAGAGAAGACTCTTGAGAGTCCCTTGGACTGCAAAGAGATCCAACCAGTCCATCCTAAAGGAGATCAGTCTTAAATATTCACTGGAAGGACTGATGCTGAAACTGAAACTCCAATACTTTTGCCACCTGATGTGAAGAGCTGACTCATTTAAAAAGACCCTGCTGTTGGGAAAAATTAAGGGCAGGAGGAGAAGGGGACAACAGAGGACGAGATGGTTGGATCGTACCATCAACTCAATGGACATGGGTTTGGGTGGATTCCAGGAGTTGGTTATGGACAGGGAGGCCTGGCGTGCTGCAGTTCTTGGGGTCACAAAGAGTTGGACACGATTGACCAACTAAACTGAACTGATGGTAAGAATATGTCTAGTTTTGTAAGTAACTGCAAAACTGCTTCTGGAAGTGGCTATACCATTTTTCATTTCCACCAGCAATACATAAGAGCTTCTGTTGCTTTGCATTCTAACACATGAATATGTGTTTTGCAAGTATCTACCCCACCAATCATGGGGTATTTCCCCTCTTCTCTTATCAGTGTCTTTCAGAGAACATAAGTTTTTACTTTAAATAAAAGTCCAACTAATTATACTTTTCTTTTATGGATCATGTTTTTGAGGTTTTGATATTTATATTTGTATATAAGTTTCTTGTTGTTCAGTCACTCAGTTGTGTCCGACTCTGCAACTCCATGGACTAGAGCATGCCAGGCTTCCCTGTCCTTTACCATCTCTCAGAACATGCTCAAACTCATGTCCATTAAGTCGGTATGCCAGTTTACTAAAAACACACTCTAAAAATGAGAAACTTGGTTAAATGTTATCATTTATTGAGATTTTCCTTGTGGCCTGAGAATCTATTCTAGAAACACTATTTGTTTATGAAAAGAGGTTTGATAGCACATTCTCCTAGTTTTCCTCCTACAGATCTGAACTTTCATAGCCACTCTCCTATGATGCTGAGGCTCAATCCTCGGCATCCTTATCTTTGCTTTTACTTCTTACCTTTACTCTTTCCTATAAGCTTTCAAAGCCTTTCATGTGCCTGCACCTAAATTTATTTCTCTAGTAGATTTTTTTCATTTTCAGCCTCATATATCCAGCAGTTTACTTACATTATCATTCATGTGTGTTATAACATCTCAAAATTTCCATATTCAATACTGAATTTCTTATACACATGTACTCTTTCCACCTCTGCCCCACTTAGTTGTTTGGTCCAGAAATCTTTTCCTCCATTACTTGTCCTTCACCTGAACTCTTGACTTGAAATTTCCCATTAAATCCTTTTACTTTAATCCATCCACTTTTTTTTTTTACTTCACTTATCCTACCCAGTTTAAGCTGTAATCATTTTCTTGGGCCATAGAAATAAGTTTCCTGGTGACCTTGCTTTCATTTTTACTCTCTATCATTTCATATAAAACTTCTGCATTAAATCTTTTAATAATTTCTTAACATGGTGTAAAGGTCTTACCCATAACCACTCACCTCAAGCCATTTTTCCTCTTTATTCGTTACAGTCTGGCCCTCTCTGAATTTTCAATTTGCCTCCAGCTAATTTTTTCATTGAAGCTTTTACACATATAGTACTGTTTATCTAGCATATTCTTTTGGCCACTGTTTACTCAGCCAGAGCCTAATCATTCTTCAGGTCACACTTATTGCAGTATTTTAGGAGAGAAAATCACTGACACATCAATATAAAACACCTCTCTTTTGGGTTCTTTCACACTCCTCTGACATTTTCCTAGATATTTTCTTCTATAATTCCCAAATGTAGATTTCTCTTAAATTACACACAAAAGTGCAGATGCAAACCTGCCTGTTTTCTTTTAAAGATTCATTTTAATCTTTGAAGATGGTGTACTTACCTTATTATCTGCCTATCTATTTTACTAAGAAGGCTTCTTAATATAATATAATGCAATTTTCTCTCTTTATGTTAAAGCTTTGCTAAAAGGTTGATCAATAAGAGTAGGTGTTTCTGGGAGTATATTCAGGCTGCCTTTGTGTACAAAATATCAAGATAAAATACTCATCAGGAGACACAGTGAACTGCTGTCAAGAATTTTATATATTAAGTTTAATGTTTAAAAATAAAATATTGGGACTTCACAGAAATGTATCATCAAAAGAAAAAAAATAAATAAATGTATCATCAAAAGAAAAAAAATTAAATAAAGTTCATCAAAAAATTGAACTTCAAGTTTTTAATAATAAAACAATAATGTCTTTAAGCTTCCAAAGGCCAGCCTAATGAGCCTTACTCTTCTGATTTCAATTGTGATTATTGTTTCTTCCTTACTTCTTTAAGAGAAGAAAGACTCTGTCCATTGTAGTGGACAGAGGATGGGGTATATGCTGAAGCCATTTCCTCAACTTCACACTTATATTCTGTGTCTAGTTTTCTATAGCATCTGTTTGTACTTCAAATTTGATTGTGTGATCTGTTGTCAACTTCAGCTACACATGATGAAGATAGATTCCTCATACATATATTAAATTTCTTTCTACTTGTATGACATCCAACTAATTGAACAAAAAGGTATCATTCTACTGACAGCTCACATGAAGACATAAAGTGATTTTCAGTGCATCCCTTTTGGTTGTCATATACATTTTGTTGTAATATCCCTCGGCTTCTTCATATAGCTTTTCTCAGGCACCCTTCCTATGTCACCTTGAGTACTGTCCTAGATAGTGTCATTTCTTCTAGAATTACTTCTAGAATTGTCACTTCATATGATATTCTTTCAGTACTCTTCTCATCCACTGATTCTGCCCTGGAAGAATACCATAATTTCTACTGTGAAAGGTATTCTGGTACAGGCTAATTTGAACATATCACACCTTCTCTGAGCCCTTGGCAGTTTACCTGCCTTCCCATTTAAGTATAGATTAAGTCCCTGGTCTTTATTCTGTACATCATAACCCTCCCATTAAGGGATACATATTTCTTTTCCTTATCTTTTTATTTTTAAATCCAAACAATTTTCTGAACTTTTTTTTCCACAAAGAGTAAGGTTGCTGCTGCTGCTGCTAAGTCGCTTCAGTTGTGTCCGACTCCGTGCAACCCCATAGATGGCAGCCCACCAGGCTCCCCCGTCCCTGGGATTCTCCAGGCAAAAACACTGGAGTGGGTTGCCATTTCCTTCTCCAATGCATGAAAGTGAAAATGAAAGTGAAATCTCTCAGTCATGTCCAACTCTTAGGGACCCCATGGACTGCAGCCCACCAGGCTCCTCCATCCATGGAATTTTCCAGGCAAGAGTACTGGAGTACGGAGCCATTGCCTTCTCTGAAGAGTAAGGTTACATTTTCTTTACTCCCATTTTTGAGTTTTTTCCCTGTCTCAAAGCAATGACACAAGCTTGAAATTATTTCCTTTTAATGATGGCTCTCCCCCGACACTGTTCCCCATCTTTTGTTTCTCTGTTCTTAAATAGTCTCTAACAGTATTTCACTTATTTTGGAAAATCTTTCTGTATTGATCATAAAAAGTTAATAATCTTGCTTAGTCTATTATGTTCAAGGATATTTTATAAGGCTATTTCTCTCATCTTTTCCCCTTTATTTACATTTATCTTTTTTTGTTGATAAGTATTGCATTTTATTTTGATATAGTATACTTTTATCATTATCTTTCATGGGATGGCCACAAATTTTTATAGTCTTCTCATTCCATAAATGTGTATTAGTAAAAATGTTTGGTTTTAATCTACAGAAGTAACTTTTAAATTAAGTCCAAAATGAAATTTTTGATTAATATAGAATAACTCTCAGAACCAACAACAAAAATCAGGATATTGGCAAATACCAGTCAAGGTAGCCAGCAGAGGCATGGCAACATTCAAGACCCAATAAAAGTTCAGTTTGTATGCTTGCCCAGCCCCAGGAGGGCCCAGCTACTAAGCTCTCCCTGACTCTGCTGTGAATGATTTCTAGTCTTCCCGAATCTTCAGCTCCAAGACTGCTTTTATGAACACCAATTATCTGAGCATACATTATGTATAATTGCTGCTGCTGCTGCTAAGTTGCTTCAGTTGTGCCTGATTCTGTGCGACCCCATACATGGCAGCCCACCAGGCTCCCCCGTCCCTGGGATTCTCCAGGCAATAACACTGGAATGGGTTGCCATTGCCTTCTCCAATGCATGAAAGTGAAAAGTGAAAGTGAAGTCGCTCAGTCATGTCTGACTCTTCATGACCCCACGGACTGCAGCCTACCAGGCTCCTCCATTCATGGGATTTTCTAGGCAAGAGTACTGGAGTGGGGTGCCATTGCCTTCTCCATATGTATAAATGAGTATAGCTTAAATTTCATGACAGTAAAGAGAGGCACTATGTGTCTCCCTGTCTTTCTCTTGGAATTCAGAACATTACATCCTTAGAATATTCACATGATGGAGGATGGCCATCAAGTGGGAAAAATATTCACATGTTGGTGGTTAAAAATCCTGACGTTTATACAGAACAGTGGCTTTCTCCCTTTTTTGTCACTATTTTAGATTGTAGCCTAGAAATAGAAGACATATTTGTATTATTCTTATACATGATCATCCTGGTTTTTAAGCATGATTTTATGTTTTTGGAAAATGCTATTAATATGATTTTTGCTTTAGTATTAATGCCTTGTTTCACAGGTTAAAAGAATATTTTTCTCTGCTTTAGTGTTTAAGATGTTCCATGTGCTAAAAGAATGGATTTCCCTTTTAAAAAATAGCATGTGTGTATGCTGAAAATATTTCACTTCAGTTATTTGTCTTACCTTATGGCAGAAAGTGAAAAGGAACTAAAAAGCCTCTTGCTGAAAGTGAAAGAGGAGAGTGAAAAAGTTGGCTTAAGGCTCAACATCAGGAAAACTAAGATTATGGCATCTGGTCCCATCACTTCATGGGTAATAGATGGGGAAACAGTGGAAACAGTGGCTGACTTTATTTTTTTGGGCTCCAGAATCACTGCAGATGGTGATTGCAGCCATGAAATCAAAAGATGCTTATTCCTTGGAAGGAAAGTTATGGCCAACCTGGATAATATATTGAAAAGCAGAGACATTACTTTGCCAACAAAGGTCCATCTAGTCAAGGCTATGGTTTTTCTAGTAGTCATGTATGGATGTGACAGTTGGACAGTGAAAAAGGTTGAGCGCTGAAGAATTGATGCTTTTGACCTGTGGTGTTGGAGAAGACTCTTGAGAGTTCCTTGGACTGCAAGGAGATCCAACAAGTCCTTCCTAAAGGAGGTCAGTCCTGGGTGTTCATTGGAAGGACTGATGTTTAAGCTGAAACTCCAATACTTTGGCCACATGATGCAAAGGGTTGACTCATTGGAAAAATACCTTGATTCTGGGAAGGATTGGAGGTAGGAGAAGAGGGGGTTGACACAGGATGAGATGGCTGGATAGCATCATCGACTCGATGGACATGGGTTTGGAAAGACTCCGGGATTTGGTGATGGACAGGGAGGCCTGGTGTGCTGCGATTCATGGTGTCACAAAGAATTGGACAAAACTAAGCGACTGAACTTAACTATTTTGTCTTACCTTTGGTTTCTGATTGAAAGAAACTTAAAATAGAACTTGAGTTTATATGTTTTATGTATAAACTTAATTAACAGGTTCTATTGGCAGGGTGTATCACAGCTTTTAATGATTCACATCTTCCACCAAGACACACTTTAAGAAGAAAGGAACCACATAATTAGATCAAGTTCACTCCATTTAAACATATTGGACTGATTAGATACTTTGGTTTAATTTGCTGGAAAAAGATAGGAAGCTTTAAATTGTGTTAGTTATTGATGTGGTGTTTTTCCTCTATTTCAAGAATGAATCTATTTGGAAAAATAATTAGCCTATCCTTGCTTTTCAACAAAATAAACAAAAAATGCTTGCATCAGATAGAAATTGAGTGCATATGCATGCTTATGTGCATTTTTAAACCCTGGGATTATTGAAGTCTCAGATATTTAACTTAAAATATTGTATGCATATTTCTGTGTACATTAGAATCTCAAAGAGATCCTGACCAGAAAGAGATCCAGAATCATACTTTAGCGACATATTTTATACTACTTTCTTACTACTTAGTAAAAAAAATGTTAACAAAGTATCATTATCATCACCCAGTTATTGAAAAATATTTGTATCAGCTATGACAGACCTAGATAGTGTATTAAGAATCAGAGACATCACTTTGCCGACAAAGGTCCATATAGTCAAAGCTATGGTTTTTCCAGTAGTCATGTATGGATGTGAGAGTTGAACCATAAAGAAGGCTGAGCACCAAAGAACCAATACTTTCAAATTTTGGTGCTGGAAAAGATTCTTGAGAGTCTTTTGGACAGCAAGGTGTTCAAACCAGTCATTCCGAAAGGAAATCAACCCTGAATATTCATTGGAAAGACTGATGGTGAACCTGAAGTTCCAATACTTTGGCCACCTGATGAGAAGAATTGACTGGAAAAGAACCTGGTGCTGGGAAAGCTTGAAGGCAGAAGGCGAAGGAGGTGCAGAAGATGAGATGGTTAGATAACATTGCTTATTCATTCAATAGACATTAATTTGAGCAAACTGCAAGAGATAGTGAGGCCAGAGGAGCCTGGCATGCTGCAGTCCATGGGGTCACAAAGAGTCAGACATGACTGACCAACAACTATGAGTGTATAAAATACCTTCTTTATAATATCATTATAATCATTTATATTCTTTACATTTATTTGGTAAAACATAAGTTAAAATTGAATTAATATCTTAATATGTGCCTAAACTAGATCTACACATTCACTAGAAACATCCTGATGAGCTTACAAATTTGAATGCATTGTTCAATCATATATATAAAGGGTTCCGATGTTAATAATGAAGTCTCAACTTAAAAAGGTAGAGATTTTTGTGGATTTTTCAACATGAACAGCATAAAAAAAGGAGGGAATATTCTTCCACCATGCAAAAGCTATTGTCTAATTCAGTAAAATAATCATTCACATCATTGACAAAAACCCAAGGCTCTGGTATACATCTTTATTTCACTTACAAAAGAAATAATCAACCAACATAAATGCTGAAATTACAATCAGAAAGCTAATTGTTAAACATTTAGTAGCACATGATTGCCTAAACGAGTTCAGTAGGTCTTGACTCTGTGACGTAGACAACAAGATTGCCAGTTGTTTATCTATGTATGTGGTCCAGTCTACCTTGTGTTATAAGATGATTTTCCAGCTACAGCTATTAATTGACATGCTTCTCCTTGTTTACATGAGGAAATATTAATCCATATTCTTCATCTATACTGGAAAAAATAAGTACCAAAAGTATGTTTCATTTATATGAATAACTTGTTACTCCAAAATAACTTCCAAAATTAATCTCATTGATGCCTTTTTAAGCCATTGTGTATAGAAAATGTAACTGCTCTTTATACATGATTAAGGTATTTATGTTAAATATATGTTTGCATATTTAAAGATGAATCACATATTTAAAGAGCCATATCTTCCCCCATTCTATTGACCATTTTAAGAGGTACAAGTTTTCACTTATAGGATTACTGATTGTCTTCCTCTTGAACTATCTTGACTGTGTTCCCTACTGAAACATAAAATAATAATTATACATTGTCGCATTTTTCTCCAGATCATCTTTAGGTTCTCTAACTTGCTGGGAAATATGAGAGTAAGGAAAATCTTAAAAAAAAAAAAACCCTAGATCTATAAACACATGCACATATACCCAAAATACACACTGAACAGTATTAATACTGTAATAATATTTAAAAATCCACAGTAGTCTATAGAAATGATTTATAATTCACTCAATATGCTAAAAATCATATTAACTTTCAACAGGTGAAGTACATCCTCTGAAATGTAGGAATCTATGGTGAATATGTTTTAACTGAGGATCATTTGAAGTAAAGCCAGTCAGAGACGGCAGTGGCCGAGTGCAGAGCATGGTGGTGGGGCAGTGAGTATCTAGCTATGCATTGGCAATGTTCTCGGTGCTCATGGTGGCAGCATCCATCTGGAAAATGGCCAAGTCCTGTGCAACCTACATTTTGGAGCCTGTTACAGCCTTGTATTTCAGCCTTGCCGTTGGCTGTCACAGTTTTCCTATGACATTCTCATTCTCAGTTTAGTTTAACTATAGTTTGAGTTTGTTTTTTGTTTTAGAACAACTGATAATTGCATGTTCACATTTAAAGAATTGCTAGATACCCCACGTCCAAGGGCAGAGAAGTCCCAGCAAGACAGTAGACACTGGAGCAGCGGCTGCGCGGTGCTCGATCAACCTTGAGGAGCTACCACACATCCAAGAACAAAGGAGAAGCCCCAGCAAGACAGTAGGAGGGGCAAAATCACTTTTAGAATCAAACCCCATACCTGCCAGATGCTCAGAGTGCTCAAACAAACCTTGTGCACACAAGACCCAGAGACCCCCCCAGAGACTGAGACAGAATTGTGTTTGAGTGTATCTGGTGGAGGTACAGGTCAGTAGTGGACTGCTGTAGAGGCAGGGGCTCTGGGTGCAGTAGGCCTGGGTATGGCATAAGCCCACTTGGAGGAGGTTGCCATTAACCTCACCAGGACTGGGAAATAGACCCTTGGAGGGCACAAACACAATCTTGTATGCACCAGGACCCAGGAGAAAGGAGCAGTGATCCTGTAAGAGACTGACCCAGACTTGCTGACCTGCCTGTGAGTGTCCAGGAGTCTTCAGCAGAGGTGTGGGTCAGCGGTGGCCTGCTGGGGACACTGAGTGTAGCAGTGCATGCATGGGACCTTTGGAACGAGGTCATCATTATCTTCATTACCTCTACCATAGTTCATTTCAGTTCAGATGCTCAGGCGTGTCCAACACTTTGTGACCCCAGGGACTGTAGCACACCAGGCCTCCCTGTCCAGCACCAACTCTTGGAGTTTATTCAAACTCATGTCCATTGAGTCAGTGATGCCATCCAACCATCTTATCCTAGGTTATCCCCTTCTCCTCCCACCTTCAATCTTTCCCTGCATCAGGGTCTTTTCAAATGAGTCAGCTCTTCACATCAAGTGGCCAAAGTATTGAAGTTAAAGCTTCAGCATCAGTGCTTCCAATGAGTTTTAAGGACTGATCTCCTTTAGGATGGACTGGTTGGAACTCCTTGCAGTCCAAGGAACTCTTAAGAGTCTTTTCCAACACTACAGTTCAAAAGCATCAATTCTTTGGCACTCAGCTTTCTTGATAGTCCAACTCTCACATCCATACATGACTACTAGAAAAACCATAGCTTTGACTAGATGGACCTTTTCTGGCAAAGTAATATCTCTGCTTTTTAATATGCAATCTAGGTTGGTCATAACCTTTCTTCCAAGGAGTAAGAATCTTTTCATTTCATAGTTGCAGTCACAATCCACAGTGATTTTGGAGCACAGAAAAATAAAGTCTCTTACTGTTTCCACTGTTTCCCCATCTGTTTCCCATGAAGTGATGGGACTGGATGTCATGATCTTTGCTTTCTGAATGTTGAGCTTTAAGCCAACTTTTTCACTCTCCTCTTTCACTTTCATTAAGAAGCTCTTTAGTTCTTTGCTTTCTGCTGTAAGGGTGGTGTCATCTGCATATTTGAGGTTATTGATATTTCTTCCAGCAATCCTGATCCCAGCTTATGCTTCAACCAGCACAGCCTTTCTCATGATTCACTCTGCTTAAAAGTTAAATAAGCAGGGTGACAATATACAGCCTTGACATACTCATTTTCATATTTGGAACTGATCTGTTCTTCCATGTCTAGTTCAAACTGTTGCTTCCTGACCTGCATACAGGTTTCTCAAGAGGCAGGTCACGTGGTCTAGTATTCCCAAATCTTTAACAATTTTCTTCAGTTTGTGGTGAGTTAAAGGCTTTGGCATAGTCAATAAAGCAGAAATAGATGTTTTTCTGGAACTCTTGCTTTTTTGATGATCTAACGGATGTTGGCAATTTGAGCTCAGGTTCCTCTGCTTTTTCTAAAACCAGCCTGAACATCTGGAAGTTCATGGTTCACATATTGTTGAAGCCTGGCTTGGAGATTTTGAGCATTACTTTGCTAGCATATTAGATGAATGCAATTGTGTGGTCTCTTCACCATTTTACCTCTCCCTTATAAAAAATAATGGCTTGGAAATTAAACATTTGTCATCAACAAATATTTCATGAGACAAAGAGACTTGAATACTATTACTCATAAAGTTTAATGAACATTTATACAACTTCAAAAACTACATTAGAGTTAATACTCTCCTTTACTTGAATATTAAAGTAATTGATCCTTTAAACAGTAAATTGGACACCTTATTGCAATTAGTCATCTAATTTAAACAACTACAAATCTTCCATAAGATAATTATTTATAATAGGAACTGATGAGCTGGAATAACAGACTTTGCCAGTATTAATTGTGCATACTGACTCTATCTTTGTCTAATAAGTGAGGGAGAACATTTCAGATGAACATAGAGTGAGCTCAACAGACCAGATGAGGTGCTGAGTTCCCCTTTTCAGGTGAGCAATTTGCAACTTGAGGGAAAAAAATTACAAAGATCTGATCATATTCTTTAATACTAAATGCATCTCCTGAGAACCGTGAAAGAAAGCACTATATATGCCAAAATGCATAATTTCATGCTAAGATTTCCTTTTCAGTAGAGTTAAATTAAGCAAATATTTGATATGTGTTATTCCCAGGTGGGAGGAGCAAATAAGAACATGAGAGAGAGAGAGAGGGACTAAATCACTCAGGATAATGCAAGGAGAACAGTCCCAGAGGATAAAACTTAATAACTATGCTTTAGTTGATCCAGAAATGGTAGTGAGTCAGATATACAGTATAAGTTTGGATTAGAAATTTCATTTAAGCTGGGTCTTGATGGAGTTAAATAATAACTAACCTTTTAAAACTTTATAGTGCTTATCATGGGTCAGGTGTTATTTTATGTCCTTTATGCATATATATAGTCCTTTAATGCTCACAAGCATTCTATGAGGTTGTTCTTATTGAAGATCTCATTTGGAGGTTCTAGCAAGGGAATACAGCTCCTGGT
Source organism: Antilocapra americana (assembly GCA_007570785.1). NCBI lineage: Eukaryota > Metazoa > Chordata > Mammalia > Artiodactyla > Antilocapridae > Antilocapra > Antilocapra americana. The sequence continues at coordinate 63,092,401 of ML660200.1, read as the reverse complement.
GTGCATTTGACCATGTGATCATCCTCCTCTATCAGGAAGGTTGTCCTTCCACCGAGTAGGTGGTACAGGTACACCCACTGTACTTGTGCACAGGTACAGAGAGGATGCACATGGAGTTGTGAAGACCCCTGCCTTGCCAGTTATGTCAAACCAAACTTGGCAATCATTGGGGTGACTTATGTTGCAGACAGATCTCCCTTTCATCTGGGGTTGGTCTTATTAGAGTTATCAAAATACAAAGGAAAAAATTAAGCTAACAATAGATTACAAAACTTGCCCCAAGGATGTATAGCTTGTAACTGCTAGCCATGCAGACTGGATCCAACATCAGTGCCTTTCATTCTATATCCCATTTTCTGATTGTCTGCTCTGCCTTTAGCTCTACCAAAGGGTAGTTCTTATTGGTTGTATTCCTTAGTCATAAAATCCTACCTCCTTGCCATGCTCTTAGAAAACAAATATTTTATGCAAATATTACTCAATAATCTGTGAAAATAATCAAGCTGAGCCAGTGAGCTTGAATTAAGAAATACAGTGAGACTAGACCATGGGTGGTGGAGAGTGAAGCACAACTGTCACGATTGGGAGAAGAATCTGAAGGGGTCATGATAGTCATGATCAGAGAACTTAAATAGGCTCATTTTAATGGTAATGGTCTCATTTAAAATGGGAATTTGATTGGTAGAGAAATGGTTTAGAGATGATGATAGACTCATGGAGAAAGAAAGACATCATGAGGAAGAGTTAGACTAGATCGTCCCATTCCAGGTAATATGTATCCTTATAATAAGGGAGAGAAAAGTTGAGAGTGTGTCTATTTTTATTTGGATATTATCAAGGATTATATCACTTAGGAGTGATTGAGAATTTTCAAATAGAAGGATGAAATAATCAGGCAGATGATGCAGTATCATAGGCCAGACAGAAGGGCATACAGTAAATTGAAATTGGGGAGACTAAGAACAAGATATGCATTGCAGAAGATGATGGCTATAGTTGAGGTAAAAGAGTAATATCATTAAGAATGCTCAGAAAAGTATTATAAAGTTAGCATTGGCTTCTTTCATATGCAAATTACTTAAATAATTTGCACCTTTGTTCCTTATTTTTTTTGCCAATATTCATTGACTCCTATGTGCATTTCTGGAAACACTAAGGTGAACAGCCCACTCCTTTTCCTCAGTGAGCTCATTGATTAGTTAAGATATATAGACCACTCTCAAACAGCACATAATCTGGGACAGCATATTCAAACTAAGAAAATCAGGGAAACTTTTTAAAAGGAACAACATTGAATTAGAGGCTGGAGATAGGAAGGAAATGTCTAAGATTGTGAAATTTGATGACTACGAGGACAATGCTGATAATGAGAAATAGAAAGACAACAAGAGACTGATTTATCAAGAACTGCTTCCTGGGAATCATTGTGAAAACTGGTTGAGAGGAGGGAGATAGGTGACCTGGACCACGAATAATATATCCCTAATTTGTCTTCTATTGCCCTATTTAACACCTGAGAAAATTGTACCATAGATTTGGTGGTCTAATTAACAAACCTATGAGATCAAAATAACTTTCAAAGTCCTGTTAGCTGGAAGAATCACATGAAAAACACTCTGGCCTCATTAAAGTTATGTCTAATTTCTGCAAGGCAGGAGGACTGGGTCAGGGAGATCCCCTGGAGAATAGCTACCCATTTCAGTGTTCTTGGGGCTTCCCTGGTGGCTCAGAGTAAAGAATCTGCCTGAAACATGGGAGACCCAGGTTTGATCTCTGGGTCAGGAAGATTCCCTGGAGAAGGGAATGGCTACCCATTTTAGTATTCTTGCCTGGAGAATTCCATGAACAGAGGAGCCTGGCAGTCTACAGTCCATGGGGTCACAAAGAATCAGACATGACTGAGTGATTAACACTAAGTTCAAGAAGGTAAATGACATATGGTCCTCAAATCCATTAATCCTATCCTCTAATGGCAAAAGTCAACTTAGTTGACAGAAAACAAGCAAATGACCATAAGGACTAGAACAAAATGTCAGATAATTTTCTCCAAAACCAAAAGCCTCATGTGCTAGCTCTTCTTAGTCAAGGGTGCCTCCAAGGCGGGGCCACAGCCCTGTCTGTCTCGTCTCACCATTTAAGTGGAAGAGAGAGCCCAAAGGGAGTCAAACTCATGGGGACCAATGCAAAATACAATATGATGTTTTTAGTCCCTGGAGACAAGTTTGACCTTAAATGGATAAGAACCAAAGTGACTGATAGAGACAAAAACTTATCTCAGAGGAAAGCAACATTGGGCAATGCTACTTCTCCCTTTGGAGAAGGGAGTCCCATCTGCCTTTAGCCTTTCCTGCCTCTCAGAAATGCCTTATCTTTCTGGCATCAAAGGATGACATGCATCTCCAAAATAATAATGTCAAAGGAGTGTGCAATTTCCTCGGTTCTGTCTCACTGCAGAAAAATTTGAAATGGTGGACCAGTGTTACAGCCGTTATAGCCTAGTTTTATTTGGCAGGCAAAGGAAAATATATCCTTCAGGCGTGAGGGCTGGCCAACCCAAAAGAAGAGAAGGATTCAATCTAGGCTCCTCTTTATATATGGTTTTTCACCTACCCCTGAGCCTGGCCTATGTAAATTGGGCTAGCTAGAAGGGCTGTTTGTTTCACCTGAGATTCTCACTCCTGTCCGTGGATTTTCTTTTGTTCCATTTTAGTGGGCCTCTCCTTTCCTTAAGGTCTTTTAGCCACTGCCATTTTGGACTCCTCTGTCCTATTATAACTACCTAACAATAACAATTTTTTAATAAGTTTGGAAAATGTTACATAACTCTTCAGGATCCCCATGTACATTAACACAGTTCAGATCAGTCACTCATTATTGTCCGACTCTTTGCGACCCCATGAACCGCAGCACACCAGGCCTCGCTGTCCATCACCAACTCCTGGAATCCACCCAAATTCATGTCCATTGAGTCGGTGATGCCATCCAACCATCTCATCCTCTGTCATCCCCTTCTCCTCCTGCTCTCAATCTTTCCCAGCATCGAGGGTCTTTTCAAGTGAGTCAGCTCTTCGCATGAGGTGGCCAAAGTATTGGAGTTTCAGCTTCAACATCAGTCCTTCCAATGAACACTCAGGACTGATCTCCTTTAGGATGGACTGGTTGGATCTCCTTGCAGTCCAAGGGACTCTCAAGAGTCTTCTCCAACACCATAGTTCAAAAGCATCAATTCTTTGGTGCTCAGCTTTCTTTATAGTCCAACTCTCACATCCATACATAGCCTTGACTAGACAGACTGTTGTTGACAAAGTGATGTCTCTGCTTTTTAATATGCTGTCTAGGTTGGTCATAACTTTCCTTCCAAGTAGTAAGGGTCTTTTGATTTCATGACTGCAATACCATCTGCAGTGATTTTAGAGCCCAGAAAAATAAAGTCAGCCACTGTTTCCACTGTTTCTCCATCTATTTCCCATGAAGTGATGTGTCCCATGCCATGATCTTAGTTTTCTGAATGTTGAGCATTAAGCCAACTTTTCCACTCTCCTCTTCCACTTTCATCAAGAGTTTCTTTAGTTCTTCATTTTCTGCCATAAGGATGGTGTCGTCTGCATATCTGAGGTTCTTGATATTTCTCCTGGAAATCTTCATTCTAGCTTGTGCTTCATCCAGCCCAGTGTTTCTCATGATGTACTCTGCATATAAGTTAAATAAGCAGGGTGACAGTATACAGCCTTGATGTACTCCTTTTCCTATTTGGAAACCAGTCTGTTGTTCCATGTCCAGTTATAATTGGTACTTCTTGACCTGCATACAAGTTACTCAAGAGGCAGGTCAGGTGGTCTGGTATTCTCATCTCTTTCAGAATTTTCCACAGTTTATTGTGATCTACACAGTCAAAGGTTTGGCATAGACAATAAAATAGAAATAGATGTTTTTCTGGAATTCTTTTGCTTTTTCAGTGATCCAGTGGATGTTGGCAATTTGATCTCTGGTTCCTCTGCCTTTTCTAAAACCAGTTTGAACATCTGGAAGTTCATGGTTTTATGTATTGCTGAAGACTGGCTTGGAGAATTTTAAGCATTACTTTGCTAGCGTGTGAGATGAGTGCAATTGTGTGGTAGTTTGTGTATTCTTTGGCATTGCCTTTCTTTGGGATTGGAATGAAAACTGACCTTTTCCAGTCCTGTGGCCATTGCTGAGTTTTCCAAATTTGCTGACATATTGAGTGCAGCACTTTCACAACATTATCTTTAGGATTTGAAATAGCTCAGCTGGAATTCCATCACCTCTGCTAGCTTTATTCATAGTGATGCTTCTTAAGGCCCACTTGACTTCACATTCCAAGGTTTCTGGCTCTAGGTGAGTGATCACACCACCATGATTAACTGGGTGGGTTGTGAAGATCTTTTTTGTAAAGTTCTTCTGTGTATTCTTTCCAACTCTTCTTAATATCTTCTTCTTCTGTTAGGTCCCTACAATTTCTGTCCTTTATTGAGCCCATCTTTGCATGAAATGTTCCCTTGGTATCTCTAATTTTTTTTGAAGAGATCTCTAGTCTTTCCCATTCTATAGTTCTCCTCTATTTCTTTGCATTGATTGCTGAGGAAGGCATTCTTATCTCTTCTTGCTATTCTTTGGAATAGCACAGTAACACAGGAAGACACTAAAAAGTCCATAGTAAAGAAACTTATTAAATTACTTTTCAAACTTCTTTGATCATCTTATTTATGCAATGTACTAACATGTTGCAGACAACACCTTGGGAAATTTATGGATGGTTTCGAGCCTCTTCTCTACTGAAAGTAACATGTATTTTTAATCTTCTAAAGATAACATGTATTTTCCCCAGTACATATTTCCTGATCAATAACTTTGGAGTGAATGAGCTATCGTTTTCTCTGTGATAGACATTTGTTTTTCCTTTTTCTTAAGTTTTCTCAATAGGAAATTTATTATTTCTTTTGCTGCTATGACAAATTGATTATCTCACAGTTCTGTAGGATGCATCCAAAAAAGGACCTGCTGGGCAAGTTGTGGACAGTTCCTTTCTACATGCTCAATGAGAGAATCTGCTTCCTTGTTTTCCCCAGTTTCAGAGGTCCCTGCCTTCTCTTAGCTCACGTCTATTGTTTAGACTCAATAGCAACTATGTGAGACCTAGATGATCTGCTGGTGAGAACACATGTGATGGATATTTCTTACAGTGTTCTGTTACTTGTTCAGAGCAGGTACTCATGTGATATCCCCCAAATTATACTGAATAATTATAGCTACTCACTATACCTTTCTTTGTTTTTCAAATAGATTTGATTTTTATTATCTAAAAATTTAATTTTTGATATGTAGTTAATTTACAGTGTTGTACTAATTACTGCTATAAAGCAAAGTGATTCAGTGATATGTATCTATATATTCTTTCTAATATATTCTTTCCCATTATGGTTTATCATAGGATATTGAATATAGTTCTTTGTACTACACAGTATTCCTTATACTTTAAAATAAACATAATTCTCATAATTTAACAGGTCCCCAGTGTTCTCAGGGCCAAGAGGACAAGTAAAGCCATGATCTTGGAACTTGACTGCTTCATTCATAATTTTAATAGGGACAATGATAGTTTGGGATATTTAGGATATTTAAACGTAGGCTAATTCTTTTAAATTTAGGAGTTATCTCTCATTGATTCCTTTCATAATCCCCAGATTTTAATCTATGAGAAAATACTTCCTTTTCTAGACAATTAAACTTGAAATCCATTGATAAACTTTCATCTTGTTGACACTACCCCAGCTCCAGCCATAATCATCTGTCTCCTAGAGTCCAACAGTAGCTTTTGTATTGGTCTCTTCTATCACAAATTCTTCTCTACAAAATAGCCAGAATGCCATTTTTAAAATATTAATGGAATTATCTTCCTTCCTTGCTTCAAGTGATTAATCCAAATTATCTTGGTTTATAAGTTCCTGTATAATTTGCCCCTGGCTTCCTAAGCTCTAATGAAGCAGACTCTTTTGGAGATGGAGTCTGGGGTTTTATTTTGAATAAGATTCTGATGGTTAGTCATAACTGAGAATTACTCCCTTCTTCAGTGTTGGTGTTCATCTGGTTCCTGCACTTTTCACTTTGTCAGCAAAGTTCTAATGCCTTAAAGGCTTTGTTACCTGTTAGTAGAAAGATGGCAGTTTGGCCAATAGAACACATCACGTTCCCCTTAAAGATTCTAGTCTTTTCTGTGTCTTTTCACTTCAGACCCAGAGCCTCCTGTGAGGCTACTCTGGGTCTTCCTGCTGCTTCTGTCTTTGCTTCTTTGCTTAGCTGCTTCGCTTCTGCTCTCATAGCTGCTGTTGTCAAGGAGTCCATGCTGCCAGAGTACCTGCCAAAGCACTTCCAATGTCACTCATTTCCAGAATTGGGAGATACATTTTGATCTTGAAAGAAAGGAAATCTTGTCCCAGTTAACATTCCCAAATTTGGAAACTAAGCATCAAAGACTACAAAGTCATCACCTTTCAGCTGCATGCCATGATCCATTCTTACAGAAATGCTGGGTTATTTGACGATGATAATGGCCTTAGCCTTCAAATATTCTCATCTGAGGAGTTTTAATAATGCCCCATCCCCCCAAACATATACACAAGCAAACATACATGCACTCACCACTATGTGTGTATTTGTTTGAGCATACTCTTTAACACCAAAAAAGGAATGAAGGTAGTTTTGCTTTAAAGTACAGGTGACAGTCATTGTTTTAAGTAATAAATGCAGAACTTAATTTTTGGAAATGTTTGATAGTGAAGCATGCATTTGGAGGTAATGTAGAGAATCAAGAGAAAGTGTAAAGAAAATACATTTTACTGCAGCTGTGGTGTTAAACTCCCCAAACAAAACCACATTCACATGGGTAATGTGAAACACAAGAAACAAAATAAAACAAAGTGTCAATAGTGGCACACCACAGTAGGGGGGCACTCCAGGGAAAATTCTAGAGCTAGCTAATAATCAGCGGCTTCTGTTTCAGTGATAGTATGCCTGGATATAATTGACAAAGAGACACAGAGGTTGTGTCCCAGACTGTTAGAGGTGGTAAAAAGAAATGGACAGTGGATTTCACAAAATGGAAGTACTCAGAAAAATTGAAATAAAAATGGTTTAATTTCAGGATCAGGGTAATCTGAAAGAAAAATTTGAAAGAAAATGATCATGTCAGAAATTTAAGGCATTGTCATATTCTTTATTGAACAGATTGTATAAGTTTTCTACCTATATCTTTGATTAAGATAATCATGTCTTGAATCTTGTTTTGTTTTATGAGTACTAAACATGACTAAATTTTGATGCTTGAATTTATATCCTCTAAAAACTAAATGGGGATTATCTTTTTAAAGGTCATCTCTCCAATTTTTGAAGGTCTAAAATGTTCAATACAGCTTTAGGGTTTTCTCAACATGTGTCATCTAAATCTTACCTGAACATCCTTTTGGAATTTCCCTGCACATATATTTGTCATTTTTACATACATATCCATGACACCAAGTTGATTAATTATCTCTTTCTTAGTCTTAAAGTTTAGTGGACAAAACAAGATGTTGACAAGCCTTCTGAGGTTGGAAAGAGCCATGCTAAATACATTCTTTAAGCCCAATAGACATTTTCAGTCATAGAACTTTTGATACTCTCAATGTCTGGTATTTTTAATGCTTAATTCTTCAAATTTTTTTTGAAAATAATGATGACGGTGAAATAATTGTAATTACTATAGTTGTTTTGTTGATCCAGACTCTAACATTGCATCTATTTATGACTGGTTTCATAGAGGAAATGTGGTCTGAGATTTTTTATCAAGTGAGCAGGGTCATTATTTTAGCAACCAAATAATGTGCAGTTAGATTATCTATTTTTCTCACTGCTGCTAATTTTGTTAAGAACTCATATTCATTTATATAGCTTTGAACAATAATCCTGATTACAATAAAATCTTAAAGAGTTTTATATTTGAATAGAGTTTTAGTAGTATATTAGCTATCCTTCACAGACATCTTATGAGGTCAGTGTAATTATTTCTCATTTTATGACAAGCCTATTAGAAAATGTTCATCTTCCTACCAAAGTAACACTGTTATTTTAGTATTCATTTCTAAAGTAATAGCAGAGGCTGTGCTCAATGTTGTGTCCTAAGGCATACTGCACTTAATTTGTCTTATTACCTGACACTTTTTCCATTTAATTTCTATAATAATGCAAATGGAAAACAATAAAGACTGAGAGGCAGATCAATGAGCTTCAAGATTAAGTATGCATCCATAAAGGAAATAGGAAAGAGAGGCTGTGAAAATATGCTCAATCTTGATGATTATAGATAGATATTATTCACATGAAGTTAAGCTATTTAACTCATCTTATGTGGTCTCAAAATATACAGTAAACTAATTATTTTAAAACTCTGTATTACATAAAGTGGTATAAAATAATTAATACTATTTTGAAAGACACCTTGAAAAATCTTTTGTTGCATGATAAATTTTCAACTGTATTCTGCCCTTGTCCTTCGTATGTAATTGTCTAACTTCAGGAGGGGCTAGCCCTTTGGCCTCCCATCTTGTTCTTTCAAATGTCACCAACCAAAAAATATGTACAAAATGTATATTAGATATACATATACATTAGATATACATTACATATACTTTTCTCACTATGTTCAAGAAATCTTTATTTTTACATATATATATTCATCCTAGATTTCAAAGACATATCTATTTTTACTTTCTGCTAGTTCAGTTCAGTTGCTCAGTTATGTCTGACACTTTGAGACACCATGGGTTCTGCAGCATACCAGTCTTCCTCACTATAAACAACTCCAGGAGCTTGCTCAAACTCATGACCACTGAGTTGGTGATGCAAACCAAACAACTTATTCTCTGTCATCTGCTTCTCCTCCTGCCTTCAATCTTTCCAAGCATTAGGGTCTTTTCCAATGAGTCAGTTCTTCACATCAGGTGGTCTAATTATTGGAGGTTCAGCTTCAGTATCAGTCCTTCCAATGAATATTCAGGATTGATTTCTTTTAGGATGGACTGGTTGGATCTCCTTGCAATCCAAGGGACTCTCAGAGTCTTCTCCAACACTACAGTTCAAAAGGATCACTTCTTCAGCTTTTAACTTTCTTATGGTCCAACTTTCACATCCATACATGACTACTGGAAAAAAAAACATAGCTTTGACTAGATAGAACTTTGTCGACAAAGTAAAGTCTGCTTTTTAATATGCTGTCTACATTTGTCCACATTTTGTCACATGGTCCACTGGAGAAGGGAATGGCAAACCACTTAAGTATTCTTGCTTTCAGAAACCCATGAACAGTATGAAAAGATAGAAACATAACACACTGAAAGATGAACCAAAACAAAAACAGTACCCAGCTGTGGATGCGGCTGGTGATGGAAGTAAAATCCAATGATGTAAAGAGCAATATTGCATAGGAACTTGGAATGCTAGGTCCATGAATCAAGGCAAACTGGAAGTGGTCAAACAGGAGATGGCAACAGTGAACGTTGACATTTTAGGAATCAGCAAACTAAAATGGACTGGAATGGGTGAATTTAACTCAGATGACCATTATATCTACTATTATGGACAAGAATTCCTTAGATGAAATGGAGTATCACTCACAGTAAAAAAAAATAAAAGAAGAGTCTGAGATACAGTACTTGGATGCAATCTCAAAAATGACAGAATGATATCTGTTCATTTCCAAGGCAAACCATTCAGTATCACAGTAATCAAAATTTATGTTCCAACTGATAATACTGAAGAAGCTGAAGCTGAACAGTTCTATGAATACATACAAGACCTTCTAGAATTAACACCCAAAAAAGATGTCGTTTTCATTATAGGGTACTAGAATGCAAAAGTAGGAAGTCAGGAGATACCTGGAGTAAACAGGCAAATTTGGCCTTGGAGTACAGAATGAAGCAAGGCAAAGGCTAAACAGAGTTTTGCCAAGAGAACACACTGGTCATAGCAAACACCCTCTCCCAACAACACAAGAGAAGACACTACACATGGACATCACCAGATGGTCAATGCCGAAATCAGATTGATTTTTATTCTTAGCAGCCAAAGAGGGAGAAGCTCTATACAATCAGCAAAAACAAGACCAGGAGCTGACTGTGGCTCAGATCATGAACTGCTTATTATCAAATTCAGACTTAAATTGAAGAAAGTAGGAAAACCACTAGACCATTCAGGTATGACCTAAATCAAATCCCTTATGATTATACAGTGACAAGTGATAGGTAGATTCAAGGGATTAGATGTCATAGACCAAGTGCCTGAAGAACCATGGATGGAGGTTCATGGCATTGTACAGAACATACAGATCAAGACCATCCTCAAGAAAAAGACATGTAAAAAGGCAAAATGATTGTCTGATGAGCTATTTGTAAATAACCGAGAAAAGAAGAGAAGCAAAAGGCAAAAGGGAAAAAGAAAGATATACCCATTTGAATACAGAGTTCCAAAGAATAGCAAAGAGAAATGAGAAAGCCTTCCTTGGTGATCAGTGCAAAGAAACAGAGGAAAACAATAGAATGGAAGCACTAGAAATCTCTTCAACAAAATTAGAGATACCTAAGGAACATTTCAAGCACAGGTTGGGCTCAATAAAGGACAGAAATGGTAGGGACCTAACAGAAGCAGATGATATTAAAAAGAGGTGGCAGGAATACACAGAAGAACTACACAAAAAAGATCTTAATGACCCAGATAACCACAATAGTGTGATCAGTCACCTAGAGCCAGACATCATGGAATGCAAAGTCAAGTGGACCTTAGAAAGCATCACTACAAACAAGGCTAGTGGAGGTGATGGAATTCCAGTTGAGCTATTTCAAATCCTAAAGATGATGCTGTGAAACTGCTGCACTCTATGTGACAGTGAGTTTGGAAAACTCAGCAGTGGCCAAAGGACTGAAAAACGTCGGTGTTCATTTCAATCCTGAACAAAGGCAATGACAAAGAATGCTCAAACTACGTCACAATTGTACTTATCTCACATGCTAGTAAAGTAATGCTCAAAATTCTCCAAGCCAGGCTTCAACAGTATGTGAACCACGAAGTTCCAGATGTTCAAGCTGGTTTTAGAAAAGGCAGAGGAACCGGAGATAAAATTGCCAGCATCCGTCAGATCACTGAAAAAGCAAGAGAGCTCCAGAAAAACATCTACTTCTGCTTTATTGACTATGCCAAAGCCTTTTACTGTTTGGATCACAATAAGCTGTGGAAAATCAAGAGATGGGAATACCAGACCACCTGACCTGCCTCTTGAGAAACCTGTATTCAGGTCAGGAAGCAACAGTTAGAGCTGGACATGGAACAACAGACTGGTTCCAAATGGGAAAACGAGTACATCAAGGCTGTATGTTGTCACCCTGCTTATTTAACTTATATGCAGAGTACATCATGAGAAATGCTCAGCTGGTTGAAGCACAAGCTGAAATCAAGATTGCTGGGAATAATATCAATAACCTCAGATATACAGATAACACCACCCTTATGGCATAAAATGAAGAGGAACTAAAGAGTCTCTTGATGAGAGTGAAAGAGGAGAGTGAAAAAGTTGGCTTAATGCTCAACATTCAGAAAACTAAGATCATGGCATCTGGTCCCATCACTTCATGGGAAACAGTGGAAACAGTGTCAGACTTTATTTTCTTGGGCTCCAAAATCACTGCAGATGTGAATGTAGCCATGAAATTAAAAGACACTTGCATCTTAGAAGAAAAGCTATGACCAATCTAGAGAGTGTATGAAAAAGCCCAGACATTACTTTGCCAACAAAGGTCTGTCTAGTCAAAGCTTTGGTTTTTCCAGTAATCATGTATGGATGTGACAGTTGGAGTATAAAGAAAGTTGCGCACCAAAGAATTAATGCTTTTGAACCTTGGTGATGTTGGAGAAGACTCTTAAGAGTCCCTTGGACTGCAAGAAGATCAAACCTGTCCTCTCTAAATGAAATCAGCCCTAAATATTCATTGGAAGGACTAATGCTGAAATTGAAACTCCAATACTTTGGCCACCTGATGTGATGAACTGACACATTTGAAAAGACCCTAATGCTGGAAAAGATTGAAGGTGAGAGGAGAAGAGGATGACAGAGGATGAGATAGTTCGATGGCATCTCTGACTTGATGGACATGAGTTTGAGTAAGCTCCGGGAGTTGCTGTTGGACAGGGAATCCTGGCATGCTGCAGTCCATGGGATCGCAGAGTCAGACACGACTGAGTGACTGGACTGAACTGATGTGTGTATGATTATATATGTAATATACGATCTGACCAATATCCTTATTGCTGCTAATCCAACTCATGTAAATTAACTTTAGTTTCTTTCCATAAAACACCCATCCAAAAACATTTGAAAAATTCATCTTTTTTTTTACTTGAAAATAATTTCCAATGTTCTCCATAGAGAACTACTAAACACACTCTTCCCCCACAAGTAATACAATTATATTTTTAATATCCAAATTTATCTTTTTAATATATTTTTCACCACTTCACTATTTTTTAATAACTGAATTAGAAATAATTATGAAATCTACACATTATCCAAAAAGACATGGAAAGTAGAAAGTTATCCAGAAAGAAATAAAAATACGATTTAGTTGAAATGAAAAACAGAATTAAATTTTTGTATGTTAGTCAAAATATAAATAAGATTACAGATAACAATATCAAGATTGGAAACCTATGCAATAAATAATTAAAGCATACTAAACTCTCTGTAGTGCTCAAGAGGAGAATAAAGGTAATGGTTAACTTTAGATCTTGACAGAAAAAAATTACAATTAGGAATTATTTTAAAAATGTAAAAGTAACCACTAAAAATATTGCTTCCAAACACTGGAAAAGGAAAACAGAAAAATTTTATCAGTTCAATGAGACAACAAAGTAGGAAAAAAATAGCCAGAAGAAAATGATGATAAACATCCAATTTTAAAATCAGGTAAGGTAATTAAACCTATGTATATCATAATCACTTGAGAATAACTGTATTTCACTTACCTAGAAAGTTAGAAATAAGTGCATTTAAAAACTAAAGACCTAAAAGATGTTTCTTATAAAGCATATATGTTAAATAAAATTACATAAAAAATATAAAATTAAAGGAATAGAAATTTTATACCTGTTATACAATAACTAAGAAAAATAGTGATAAATATGAAGCCTGGGAACATGCATACACACACATGGTAATTTGACATGGAAAAAGAATTCTAAAGGAAATAACCCTGAATGTTCATTGGAAGGACTGATACTGAAGCTGAAGTTCCAATACCTTGGCCACCTGATCAGAAGACCCGACTCATTGGAAAAGACCCTGATCCTGGGCAAGACTGAGGAAAGGAGGAGAAGAGGGTGGCAGAGTATGAAGGGGTGGAATGGCATCACTCACCCAATGGACAAGAATTTCAGTAAACTTTGAGAAACAGTGGAGGACAGGTAAGCCTGTGGTGCTGCAGTTCATGGAGTCACAAAGTGTCAGACACAACTTAGTGACTGAACAACAAGAATAGAATAAAATGAGAATTAGATAATGGTGATAATGATAGTAACTCATGAGAATTATGATGATGATGGTGAGGAAAATGGAGTCAGTGTTATTGTTTGCATATCATATGCCCAATGCTTTATATGCCTTAGCTGATTCAGTTCCCCCAACAACTATTAAGGTCATATTATAAACTACTATCGTGCTTTAGCTGATATCAAAGGGTATCCTTGTGTTTAGACCTTTATTTTAAAATGTGAAAAGAAAACCTGGCAACCTGTTAGATAACTAGTCTATGAATAGTAACAGTGAATATATACACAAGAGGAAAATTAGGAAACTGATAAGTCTATGTAAAGGAACTCATTTCTTCACTTATCATTTCTCAACTTACTATTTCAAGCTCATCAATTTGGCAAAAATATAAAGTTTAAAGATACAGTAGTTGGCAAGGATAAAAATAAAAACATAAGCTTTTATAGTGATGGTAGAAGAGCAAATTTATACTGCCACTCTAGAAAGGTTACAGAATAAATTTACCCCATATCCCACAAAGAAATTCCATTTTCAGGAACACACTCTAGAGAAATGCTTCCACACAGTAATAGAGAAACATGTAAGAAGGCTCACAAAATAAAAGCTTTTGTTTGGAAATTATTGGAATTAATTTCATGCAGATAAATCTCAAATACATTATACTGACATGCAAAAAGAAGTAAAAATACATAAAGTTGAATGCTATTTACAAAAATATTAAAATAGACAAATTAGAGATAATGAGCATTGAAGAACTGATGCTTTTGAACTGTGGTGTTGGAGAAGACTTGAGAGTCCCTCGGACTGCAAGGAGATCCAACCAGTCCATCCTAAAGGAGATCAGTCCTGGGTGTTCATTGGAAGGACTGATGTTGAAGCTGAAATTCCAATACTTTGGCCACCTCATGCAAAGAGCTGATTCATTTGAAAAGACCCTGATGTTGGGAAAGATTGAAGGCAGAAGGGAAAAAGGAAGACATAAGATGAGATGGTTGGATGGCATCACTGACTCAGTGGACATGAGTTTGGGTGGACTCCGGGAGTTGGTGATGGACAGGAAGGCCTGGCGTGCTGTGGTTTATGGGGTCGAAAGAGTCGGACATGACTGAGTGATTGAACTGAATTGATTCTTTCAGAATCCACTATACTAAAAGTATAAGAGGATGAATGGCAATACTGAAACATAAATTCAAGGTAGTGATTACTTCTAGGGAAAGGAGAGAGGATCCAACTTCAATTTTATTTGTAATGCATAATTTTTAAAAAATATGAAGCAGTTCGATTTCCAGTTTAAGGCATCTCCACACTGTTCTCCATAGTGGCTGTACTAGTTTGCATTCCCACCAACAGTGTAAGAGGGCTCCCTTTTCTCCACATCCTCTCCAGCATTTATTGCTTGTAGACTTTTGGATGGCAGCCATTCTGACTGGTGTAAAGTGGTACCTCATTTTGGTTTTGATTTGCATTTCTCTGATAAAGAGTGATGTTGAACCTCTTTTCATGTGTTTGTTAGCCATTTGTATTTTGGTGAAATGTCTGTTTAGTTCTTTGGCCCACTTTTTGATTGGGTCATTTATTTTTCTGGAATTGAACTGTCATATGACCCAGCAATCCCACTGCTGGGCATACACACGGAGGAAACCAGAATTGAAAGAGACATGTGCTGAGTAATATTCCATTGTGTATATGTACCACAACTTCCTTATCCATTCGTCAGTTGATGGGCATCTAGGTTGCTTCCATGTCCTGGCTATTGTAAACAAAGCAGCGATGCTCGGAGCTGGTGCAACGAGATTTCCCAGGGGGAGGGAGGAGGGAAGGGTGTTCTGGAGGGGGAGCATATGTAAACCCATGGTGATATCATGTCATTGTATGGCAAAACTAATAAAAAATAAATAAATAAATAAATAAAAATAAAAACTTTGCGGAAGTACACAGAAAAAAAAAAAAAGAAAGAGACATGTGTACCCCAATGTTCATCTCCGCACTTTTACAATAGCCAGGACATGGAAGCAACCTAGATGTCCATCAGCAGATGAATGGATAAGAGAGCTGTGGTACATATACACAATGGAATATTACTCAGCCATAAAAAGGATACATTTGAATCAGTTCTACTGCGGTGGATGAAACTAGAGCCTATTATATAGAGTGAAGTAAGCCAGAAGGAAAAACAAAAATACAGTCTACTAAAGCATATATATGGAATTTAGAAAGATGGTAACAATAGCCCTGTATGCAAGACAGCAAAACAGACACAGATGTATAGGACAGTCTTTTGAACTCTATGGGAGAGGGCAAGGGTGGGATAATATGGGAGAATGGCATTGAAACATGTAAATTATCATATGTGAAATGAATTGCCAGCCTAGGTTTGATGCATACAGGGTGCTCAGGGTTGGTGCACCGGGATGACCCAGAGGGGTAGAATTGGGAGGGAGGTGGGAGAGGGGTTCTGGAAGGGGAACACATGTATACCCATGGCAGATTCATGTCAATGTATCACAAAACCAACACCATAATGTAAAGAAAATAATTAATTAATGAATTAATTAAAAAATATGAAGCAGAGACATGAAAATGTTTAATTATGTTAAAACTGAGCAGTAGCTACATAGAATGTTGTATCATTCTGCACATTACATTGTACATTTGAAGTGTTTTATATTTTGTAAATCACAATAATTAGCCTAAATAATTACTACATCATATATCATACAGAAGTTTACAACATAATGCATACTCTCATAACTCTTTCTTTATATATGATCCAATATATTTCATCCCTCTTGACTGTCCCAGCATTCTTTGTGATTAACATCTTACTTATTATATAGATGGAGTTCAATACATTTTTCCTGAATAAGAGATGACTGACAATAATAAAATCCTTTTATACACAATATATATACACTACCTTCAGGAGACTTCAGTAGGTAAAGTGGGCTATACTGATTAGACATTGTGCATGAAAAGATTGTACCATTTTGGTGCTTTTCTTAGAAATAATTTACTCCAAACATCCTTGGAAATTTTCACTATTTCAAAACAATTGTAGTAGGTTATTTAAGTTGAGTTTAAGATGATATACAATAGTTATCATTAATTTTTAAAAAGGATGTTAGAAATCAGTCTGAAGATATAATTTTTTCAGAAGTAATATTGATATTCTATAAATCTTTTACCGTAAGTTTTAAGCAAATGAAAAATTCTTTAATTCTACTTAATAAGAAAGTTCATTAGAAATTAAGAGTTTGAACAGCTTCTATTTATAAATGTAAATTCAGTAGACAACTTTTGAGAACATAATTCAACCAAAATAATAACAAATCATTTTAATTATGTAATATAAATAATTTCAAAATATACCTAAAATTAGGTCATTTTCACAGTGCCTAAGGAGACATCTATATAAAATATATTCTAATTGTTGCTGTGAGTGAAAGTTGCTCAGTTGTGCCCGACTCTTTTGTGACCCCATGGACCATAGCCCACCTGGCTCCTCTGTCCGTGGATTTTCCAGGCAAGAATACAGGAGTGGGTTGCCATTTCATTCTCCAAATTGTTGCTGTAATTTGTATATAATAAATATTTTTTTCCTCCCCTCTCACATTAGCCTGGAGAGGAATCTATTTCATTCTGGCAATAATTTACTTTTATCATTATGATCATTTGTCTTATAGATGACCTCAATATGAAACTAGAAATTTTACTCTGAGGAAAAGGGACAGGTATCAAACAGGGAATGTAGCTGTTTTTAGTGAACAACCCACTTGGGTGATGGAGAGTCAGACATGCTGGTCTCTCTTCAGCACTGATGGATGGTGGGAGAATGGAGAGGGTGGCTGCCATTACCCATGGGGATCTGAATGTAGTCTAATGTGAAGGGCTTGGGAAAAGACATTAAATGTAATTTCTATCATTTGTAGGAAAATGCAGTTAGACTATGACTAATTTCAAAATGGATTTAAAGTGACTCATAACATTAAATTATATAAATGACAAAGAGCTGAAAAGATGGCAAACTTGGCTCTTTGTTTAGATCAAACTTGGAGCTGCCCCAGCACTGAAGGAATCTGCATCTAAGGAAAAGGAACACAAGATGGAAGGAAACCCTGTGAGTTACAGAAGGTGTCTGCTGGTGTGTTTCAGGGCATCAAAGTCCTGGTGTCATAGTTTATGAATAAACGGGGGAAAGCTTTTTAAGAATGCTCTTTTCTGTCTACAACACGGTCCTGGATGGGTTATAATTTTTCAATAAGTAATATGAGACAAAATGCATACAGATGTGCATGCATACATACATACATACATACATACATACATACATAGAGTTGGTTATGAACAGGGAGGCCTGCAGTACTGTAATCCATGGGGTCTCAAAGAATCAGACACAACTGAATGAGTGAACTGAACTGAACATACATAGAGCTATTCCAGTGGTTCAGAGGTAGAGAATCTGTCTGCAATGCAGGAGACATGGGCAGGAGACACAGTTTCCATTCCTGGGTTGGGGAGATCCCCAGGAGAAAGGAAATGGCAACCCACTCCAGTCTTCTTGCCTGGGAAATCCCAATCCATGTGCTTGCAGAGTCAGACAAGACTGGGCAACTAAACAATAGCAGATACATACATAAATACAGAAAAAAATAAAGCAAGTGATAATCTAGTATCATAAGGACTGGAGAGTTACCAATATTTAAAATGATTACAGTTTTTTTCTCAAAAATAATAGGTTATATTGATGATAGAAAGTAGCTAGAAGTAATTATAAAGAATTAAAACCCAAGTGGTCAAAGTCCATCTTATTTACAAAGAAAAAGAAATATCAATAACCTCAGATATGCAGATGACACCACCCTTATGGCAGAAAGTGAAGAACTAAAAAGCCTCTTGCTGAAAGTGAAAGAGGAGAGTGAAAAAGTTGGCTTAACGCTCAACATTAAGAAAACTAAGATCATGGCATCTGGTCCCATCACTTCATGCGAAATAGATGGCGAAACAGTGGGAAAAGTGTCAGACTTCATTTTTTTTGGGCTCCAAAATCACTGCAGATGGTATTGCAGCCATGAAATCAAAAGACGCTTACTCCTTGGAAGGAAAGTTATGGCCAACCTGGATAGCGTACTGAAAAGCAGAGATCTTACTTTGCCAACAAAGGTCCATCTAGTCAAGGCTATGGTTTTTCCAGTAGTCATGTATGGATGTGAGAGTTGGACAGTGAAAAAGGTTGAGTGCCGAAGAAGTGATACTTTTGAACTGTGGTGTTGGAGAAGACTCTTGAGAGTCCCTTGGACTGCAAGGAGATCCAACTAGTCCATCCTAAAGGAGATCAGTCCTGGGTGTCCATTGGAAGGACTGATGCTGAAGCTGAAACTCCAATACTTTGGCCACCTCATGTGGAATTGGCTCACTGGAAAAGACCCTGATGCTGGGAAGAAGTGGGGGCAGGAGGAGAAGGGGACAACAGAGGATGAGATGGCTGGATGCCATCACCAACTTGATGGACATGGGTTTGAGTGGACTCTGGGAGTTGGTGATGGACAGGGAGGCCTGGCGTGCTGTAGTTCCTGGGGTTGCAAAGAGTCGGACATGACTGAGCAACTGAACTGATACTGATACTGATTTCCAAAGACAAATGAGTTATAGCAGAAGTTGGGGACAGGGTCATTTTTATTTTCAAAAGAGAACATTTTCACTGCCAAATTCTTTGGCAAATTTTCAATGTGTTGCAACATAAAATATGGAAGAGCTCATTTTGTCATAATTTTTCTTTTTAAGATATGCCACTATTATTTGATCTTCTTGTTCATTAACACCTACAAATTCCTAACACCCTCACTTTGCTTTTGGTAGAGGAGGAGCCCAGTGTATCTTTTAGGCTGAATTATAGCAAAACATCCCCCAAAGATAGAATTAGTTAATCTGTTAGAAGAGAAATTCAATATTAAACTTTATTACATTCAGTAAAACAATCATAATTGTTTTAATTTTATTAATACAAAATTGTTATTCCTGGTGAAAATTGGCCAACAATTTAATTTGCTTTTTTATACTGAACCTTGTCTTCTTTTTTAAATAATGAAAGCCACCAACATTCAAGAGGACACTTGTTTTGTCTACTTAACATAGGTATTAAGTTAAAATAGCTTGTAAATTATTTAGATGTTATAAAAATACAAGGATGGGGCTAATTCATGCATTATGACATATAGTGAGGGAAGTTTAGCTGCCAGAAACTTTTTCTGGGTCTGAGTTTTAGAATAATATTATGGTACAGGCTTTGTTGATGCATTAATAGCATAGGATCTATTACAAGACTGTTCATGCTGGAGCACAGTCATCAGAATCTATTTGTGGAATCAAGGCAAGATCAATGAGCACAGTGAAGAACTTATTCTATTATTAGCCATTTTCTTGATGAGAATGAGGTTAGACACATTTGTGGCATAATTGTGTCTAAAATCTTCTTACTTCCCCTGAAAAATATTAAATTGAATTATTCATTCTTACAACCTGTTGAGAAAGAAACTTAGTATAATATTAAGGTGATATTCAACATATAAAAGTAATATTTAAAACCTGGGGCAGGATAAGGACTTCTCTTCATGACAGTAAATTAGATTGTATTTTGAGACTACCTTAAAAGCTTCTAGAATAAATAGCTTAGAAGGACTGAATTTACCTTTCAGGGGAAGAAAAAAAATTATAGTTGTAAGAATTGCCCAATTTAGCTTTTTCAACTTAAAGAAATTATAGAACCATAAAAAAAAAATTCAGAGAGATCTTCCAAAAACTATCAATTCAAATGAAATACTTCACCTAATCACCAATACAGCAGTTTTCATTGTGAGTTAGAGGCTTTCCAAATGGAATATTGGCTCTGGAGACTAAATCCAAAGGCTCCCTTTGAAACCTGTTATGAAAGAATCTGTTTTAATTATTTTGAATTGCTTATAAAAATTCTAAGAATTATCTCTGAATCATTTTATTTGGTTGTATAAATTTATATTTTCTTCCTGATATTTAAACTTTATTTATTTCATGAAGGTTTAGGTAGGTTGGAATTTAATGAAATATGGATACCTCTGGGGATTAATCATGTCGTATGGAAGTATCTAATTCAATAGTACCTAGGTAAGTTTGAGATCTTCACTTCATTTACTGAAGGATGTTGATCCTTCCAGAGTAAAAGACGAACCAGTGTTCAGGTAATAGACCTACACTATAACTTTCAAGATCTCTCTCTGTCTGTGTTGATTGCTCTTGGATGACTCAAACCATGTGACATCATTTTACCTGTTGAGGAGATATGACGGGTGTAAAGGATTTGCTAGTTTTATCAAGGGACTTTGCATATTTCAAGTACTGGCAGCAGAAAATGATGGTGTCTCTGTGATAATCTCAGTTTCAGGGAAAGATGATATTAAAAACTTTTCACAGGAGGCCCTGTGGAATATAGAAGTCCACACTGTGCTAAGAGTTTGTACACCAAACTCCCAGCACGTGTGTGAGCTAGGTATACAAGGTCCTATAGTGAGACAATGGCTTGCTTTCTTGAATCAACTATTGAAAGCTTAAGACTAATGCAATTTTGAGAAACCATTCTAGAGATAACCTGTCAGTTCTCTTCAGTTTTCCTTCTTGAGGCAGTTAGTAGAAGTAACAGTGAGCTGTATAGATTCCAAGATACACAGAACTTCATGGAAGGCATTTAAGGTCATCTCGAGCATCCACAGGAAGTATTATTTTACTGCCAGAAACTACAGTGTGTTTGCGATTTTCGAGAATAGACTTCTACGCTGTCTAGGCTCAGTGCTCTAGATATAGGAAATTTTAACAACACTTTAGGGGCAAACAACAACAACTAGTGCTTCAGATGCGAAAGAATCTGCCTGCAATGCAGGAGACTCAGGTTCAATCCCTGGGTCTGGAAGAGGCCCTGGAGAAGGAAATGGCAACCCACTCCAGTGTTCTTGCCTAGACAATCCCACGGACAGAGGACCATGGTGGGCTATAGTTCAGGAGGTTGCAAAGAGTCAGACACGACTGAGCGACTAACCCTTTCACTTTCAATAACACTTTATTCCCTACAGAGAACTTCAGGGTCCTTTGCTTATTCCATTTCTGTTGTGAGTCAGGAAACAACCCGCCGGGCTGTTACCATTTCAGACCTGGAGTGAAAGGGACAAATAACTTAAAAGCACTATTATCATCACTTCCTCCCTCTTTGGACTGCCTCTTGAAACAGCTACTTGCAACTGTCCGATACTTTCCCACATCCCATGGTTCCTACACTAAATAATGTTTCTTAAAGAGGGGAAGAAATCAGAAACCACAATGATCAAATTTACCCCACACTTTAGAGCATGTGAGAATTAAGAGACCAGAAACTAGCAGATCATTTGAACAAATTGCTCCATCTGCTTCCAATCTACAAGCACAAACACTCTCAGCTATTTCTGTTTCAGTTCACCAGAATTTCTAGAATTCAAGAGTTGTGCTGGTTTGACCTGAAAGTGAAAAAGCAAAGTTAAGGTCATACCTAAATGTCTTTTCAAATAAGATATTGGAGGAATGTATTTCCCCCCTTCCTTTCTTCATCTCTATAACCCTTGTCTACCTGCAAAAAGATGCAATCTTTTTAATTATGATGTAATCTTTTTAAAGATGTAAACTTATTAATCTACAAAGTTCCTTAATGAAATAACCGACGAGTATCATAGAAAAGGCATATCAGGATTTATTGCTGTATCCTTTGATTCATCTCCTTCTAGCTGTGACATTGATTGATGTTTATAAAATCCCTAAGTCTCTACTGGCAGCTATGGTTATTTTAGAGCATATAATCAAGAAGTGTGGGTGAAAGTATGTAGGAGGAAAAAAAATGTCTTTACTTTTTTTCCCCAAATAATGTTAATAATAGCAATTACAAATTCAAGGGAAACGTTTGAGCAAATAAAATTTCTTATCTAATGTTTTTAAACCCAAAGTTTGTCTTGGTTATTTTTTTTTTTGTTCCTGTTTTTTCTAACTATTTTGCAAGTTGGCACCAAGGATGTATTTTAGTTGCCACAATAATAAATCATTTTGACTGACTCTGATTATCATTCCACACGGCAGTATCAGTGAGACTGTAGTCTGGTATTAAGGATCTAGTCATTTTACATTTTTAGAAGTTCTGAGATAAAGAATTAAGCATCAACTAAACATCAATCATTTTTAAAGTTGATAGTCATTTTAATGGCAATCTTAATAGAGTCTTTCCTTTTAAAGACACATGCATGATCATATCCTTCTAGGTGCTAAAAGCACAGTTATTTGATAAACATATTGACATGGGAATTCTAACAGCCATAAAAAATAAGGCCCTGATCATCGGCCAAATAAATTAAGCTCTGCTCTCAGTTAGGTCATTTGTTTTCCCATTCAAGTCATTCCAGAATTTGAAGCCAAGTAGCTGAATAACATTGCAATGTAGCCATACAAATATAGTCAATGAAAATATTCCTAAAACAATTCAGTAAAAATCATTTGTTGTAAACGTTAGAAAAGCATAATTATATTGGATTTTCAAATAGGTGAAATATAAACTTAAAGATTTCTATCCCCTTTCAAATTGCTGCTATAATAAATATGTTGCAACACCAGTCCTTTGGAGAAGGAGTTGATTTTCAAGGTTCTGGTATACAGCTGGGATATGTTTGCTAGTTAAGTCTTGACTTAAGATATACTTTGATTCGAACTCTGCCCATTGTAAGATCTCAGTTAAAAATACTGAGATCAGTCTGGGAAGTCCTGTGAAGAACTCAGTGTAACTATAGACTCTACTCCTCCTGCTGATGTTCTAGGTTACCCCAAGCTGGACAGGCTATTCTATACTTCAAAGAGAAAAATAACCAATATATTTAAAATAATAAATACTCAATAGCCATTGGTTCTATACTTATCTCTACTTGCCTTATTCTAAGGGCTAATTAGCTCTGGAAAGATGAAGTGCTATCTTAAATTACCACTCCCCTGGAACTTTTCTAGATAATTAGTACCCACTTGGTGTGTTTAAGATCCTGTAAATCAAGAGCACTGGGAACTGGAGCTAACCCAATCCCGCAATTTGGAATGTAGAGGCCTCTTAGGTGACTGATGTTACTTTTATAAAACTTGTCAAAGATCCAGAATCACAAAGCCGGAGTATAGAAATCAGATCCCCAGGGCTCTCCCATGCATTTGTGCTGTGCCAGGAAGAGGAAAAATACACAAATAGGATTCAAGAAAGTAGAGTATAAAACAGAAACACACACAACTAGAGATGACATAGACAAGTTTTCAGGGGAAAAACACGTGGGGCAAGTGTTGTTGGGATTAGGAACTGTTAGAAAACAGACATGGAGAGGAGGCAGACAGTACAGTATAGAATGAGTTTAGCAGGCATTTATTTAAGAAATTTCACATCCCCTTTTTTGCAGTCTTTTGTACTTCCTATAGGATAAAATGGTGTGTGCTCCCAGATTTTATGTCACTTATTGGACCACCATGGTTCCAATGGTGGCATGGACACTCACTAGTTGTGTACACCTATGTCAAGAGTCTTCAATAGTACTATATAGAAACTTGAAACATTTAGTTTTCTTATCTTAAATATATCAAATTATAATGTGTGTTTCATAGGGTTATTGGAAGTATTAAATTAATTGTTAACATAGGTGAAGCACAGAGAACAATTCCTAATCATTAAGTCCCCAATAAGTGGTGGCATTAATTGACAGTTATTATTGGTGCTAATAGCTTTACATGTCAAGGAAAATGATAGGCATTCATTGACATATTATGAGTTAATATCTCAATATATTTTTCACTTCGTGTTTTTTTTTTCCTCAAAAATCTTGCTATACTTGTTCTATAAGAATGAAATTGATGATCAGTAAGAATTTAACAGATGCTTTTTAACTGTGTTGCTGGGGAAGACTCTGGAGAGTCCCTTGAACAGCAAGGAGATCAAACCAGTCAATCCTAAAGGAAATCAACACTGACTATTAATTGGAAGGACTGATGCTAAATCTAAAGTTCCAATACTTGGGATACCTGATGTGGAGAGCCAAATCACTAGAAAAGACTCACTGGACTCACTGGAAAAGACTCAGTGGAAAAGGAAAGACCGAATGCAAAGGAGAAGAGGACACAGAGGATGAGATTGTTGGATGGCATCACCAACTCAACGGACATGAATTTGAGCAAACTCCAAAAGATAGTGAAAGACAGGGAAGCCTGGAGTGCTACAGTACATGGGGTTGCAAAAAGCCAGACATGACTGAGCACACACAAACACACATGAAAAATGTAGGGGGAAGATTTTTAATAAATAATAAAGAAAGAAAATATGCTCAAAGAATTTGTTATATATTGCAGTTTAAGGGCCAGTCATCATTGTTTTAATTGGAAAGGATTAATGAGAATTTCTCAATGAAGTAAATACAAAGAAATGTATTTCAGGTAATATGATAATAGAAAAGCAAGTTTCAAGACTAGAATGGTATAGCCTCAAAAATGTACAGATTTTCTTAATTTACACTGTCCTTTTTTAAATAGCATTCAAGATTTATATTTGATTCATTGTAGTGATCCCTTAAGAAGTACATGGATACCTTAAGGAGGACATTAGACTCACAAAGATAAGTAAGGTCTAGACCATCACCAGATGGTCAATACTTATATCATATTGATTATATAATATTCTTTGAAGCCAATGATGGCCAAGCTCTATACAGGCAGCAAAAACAAGACCAGGAGCTGACTATGGCTCAGATCATGAACTTCTTATTGTCAAATTCATATTTAAATTGAAGAAAGTAGGGAAAACCACTAGACAATTCAGGTATGACCTAAATCAAACGCTTATGATTATATAGGGAAGTGAAATAGATTCAAGGGATTAGATCTGATAGATAGAGTGCCTTAAGAACTATGGATGGAGGTTCGTGACATTGTACAGGAGACAGGGATCAAGACCATCCAAGAAAAAGAAATGCAAAAAGGCAAAAGGTTATCTGAGGAGGCCTTACAAATAGCTGTGAACATAAGAGAAGCAAAAGGCAGAGGAGAAAAGGAAATATATACCAGTTTGAATGAAGAGTTCCAAAGGATAAGGAAAGATGAGAAAGCCTTCCTCAGCCATCAATGCAAGAAAATAGAAGAAAACAATAGAAAAGGCAAGTCTAGAGATCTCTTCAAGAAAATCAGAGATACCAAGGGAACATTTCATGCAAAGATGGGCTCAATAAAAGACAGAAATGGTAGGGACCTAACAGAAGTAGAAGATATTAAGAAGAGGTGGCAAGAATACACAGAAGAACTATACAACAAAGATCTTCATGACTCAGATAATCAAGATGGTGTTATCATCAACCTAGAGCCCAATATTCTGCAATGCAAAGTCAAGTGAGCCTTAGGAAGCATCACTATGAACAAAGCTAGTGGAGGTGATGGAATTCCAA
Organism: Antilocapra americana; assembly: GCA_007570785.1. Classification (NCBI taxonomy): domain Eukaryota; kingdom Metazoa; phylum Chordata; class Mammalia; order Artiodactyla; family Antilocapridae; genus Antilocapra; species Antilocapra americana. The sequence continues at coordinate 63,066,325 of ML660200.1, read as the reverse complement.
TTGAGCTATTTCAAATCCTAAAGATGATACTGTGAAAGTGCTGCACTCAATATGCCAGCAAATTTGGAAAACTCAGCAGTGGCCACAGGACTGAAAAAGGTCAGTTTTCATTCCAATCCCAAAGAAAGGCAATGCCAAAGAATGCTCAAACTACTGCACAACTGCACTCATCTCACACGCTAGTAAAGTAATGCTCAAAATTCCCCCAAGCAAAGCTTCAACAGTGCATGAACCATGAACTTCCAGATGTTCAAGCTGGATTTAGAAAAGGCAGAGGAACCAGATATCAAATTGCCAACATCTGCTGGATCATCGAAAAGCAAGAGTTCCAAAAACTATCTATTTCTACTTTATTGACTATGCCAAAGCCTTTGATTGTGTGGACCACAACAAACTGTGGAAAATTCTGAAAGAAAGGCGAATACCTGACCACCTGACTTGCTTCTTGAGAAATCTGTATGTAGGTCACAAAGCAACAGCTAGAACTGGACATTGAGCAACAGACTAGTTCCAAATAGGGAAAGGAGTATGTCAAGGCTGTATATTGTCACCCTGCTTATTTAACTTCTATGCAGAGTGCATCATGAGAAATGCTGGGCTGGAAGAAGCACAAGCTGGAATCAAGATTGCCGGGAGAAATATCAATAACCTCAGATATGCAGATGACACCACCCTTATGGCATAAAGTGAAGAAGAACTAAGGAGCCTCTTGATGAAAGTGAAAAAGTACAGTGAAAAAGTTGGCTTAAAACTCAACATTCAGAAAACTAAAATCATAGCATCCAATTCCATCATTTCCTGGCAACTAGATGGGGAAACAGTGGAAACAGTGGCTGACTTTATTTTCTTGGGCTCCAAAATCACTGCAGATGGTGACTGCAGCCATGAAATTAAAAGACTCTTGCTCCTTGGAAGAAAAGCTATGACCAACCTAGACAGTATATTAAAAAGCAGAGACATTAATTTCCCAACAAATCCATCTAGTGAAAGCTATGGTTTTTCCAGTAGTCATGCATGGATGTGAGAGTTGGACTGTGAAGAAAGCTGAGAGCTGAAGAATTGATGCTTTCGAACTGTGGTGTTGGAGAAGACTCTTGAGAGTCCCTTGGACTGCAAGGAGATTCAACCAGTCTGTCCTAAAGGAAATCAGTCCTGAACATTCATTGGAAGGACTGATGTTGAAGCTGAAACTCCAATACTTTGGCCGCCTGATGTGAAGAACTGACTCATTGGAAAAGACCTTGATGTGGGTAAAGATTGAAGGCAGGAGGAGAAGGGGATAACAGAAGATAAGGTGGTTGGATGGCATTACTACCTCAATGGACATGAGTTTGAGTAAACTCCAGGAGTTGGTGATGGACAGGGAGGCCTGGCATGCTGCAGTCCATGGGGTCGGAAAGAGTCAGACATGAATAAGCGACTAAACTGAACTGAACTGAAGTGAACTGAATGTCTTGAAAATAAGTCCTACCTATTTAAAAAGACAAGCAGTTAAGACCCTGCAATCCCACTGCTGGGCATACACACCAAGGAAACCAGAATTGAAAGAGACACATGTACCCCAATGTCCATCCCCGCATTGTTTACAATAGCCAGGGCATGGAAGCAACCTAGATGTCCATCAACAGACGAACAGATAAGAAAGCTATGGTACATATACACAATGGAATATTACTCAGCATTAAAAAGAATTCATTTGAATCAGTTCTACTCAGGTGGACAGAACTGGAGTCTATTATTCAGAGTGAAGTAAGCCAGAAGGAAAAACAAAAATACAGTATACTAATGCATATATATGGAATTTAGAAAGATGGTAATGAGAATCCTGTATGCGAGACAGCAAAAGAGACGCAGATGTATAGAACAGACTCGTGGACTCTGTGGAAGAGGGCAAGGATGGGATGATATGGGAGAACGGCATTGAAACATGTTAATTATCATATGTGAAATCAATCGCCAGCCCAGGTTTAATGCTCAGGGCTGGTGCACCGGGATGACCCAGAGAGATGGAATCGGGAGGGAGGAGGGAGGGGGGTTCTGGAAGGGGAACATATGTATACCCATGGCAGATTCATGTCAGTGTATGACAAAACTAACACAATAAAGTAAACAAAAAAAAAAGATTGGTTAGTGAATTAAGTCTAGAGTGTAAATTAAGATGAAAAAATATTCCTTCTACAGAAGTACTATCCAGTCATGTCACTTTACTGAGAATTCTGGAAATCAAGAAATCTGTATAGAATAAAAGTCAGTAGGCATAATATGCTCACTGACAATAGCCTGAGAAACTTTTGTTCATATCCCTAACAGTGGTTTCTATTTTAAACATATGGATGCATTACTGAGAATGAGTGGAACTACTTTCAGCTCAGAACTGAGGAATCCATCTATAATCAGAACACTTTTGGTTGTCAATAACTAACACCTTGACTTGAATTCACCTAGATAACTTACTGGCTCATGTAACTGAAGCAGGTCACACAAGGCTCAGTGATATCACTAAGGGTTCAATTTCTATCTCTCTGATTTACCTTTAATTATATTGACTTTATTTTGAATCATGTTCCTCTGGTGACCCCAGGCTTCGAGGATACATTCTTCTTTGGTTATATCATCATTCATAGCAAATCCCTTGGTTTCACACTGATTGAGTCAACTTAGTTCAGATGCCCCAAACATAACCAATCACTGGAAGCAGGGAAAAGAGGTGCTGATTGGCTTACCTTAGGACACTTGCTCTAAAAATGGAGCTGGGGAGATTCAGTTTCCTCAGAAGTACATCTTCATCAAATAAAAATCTCACACTCACTGCAGAAGAGTTTTAGTAGATGCCAGGAAAGCACTAACAAATGCTCCATCAAGGTCCCATTGTGCAAAAATGGACTTTCGTTTCTCCTTGGTAGCTTTCACAGGGTGGGATGAATTGAGAAAGTAGCACTGACATATATACATGGCCATGTGTAAAACAGATGGCTAGTGGAAGCTAATATATAACACAAGGAGCCCAGCCTGGTGCTCTGTGATGACCTACAGGGGTGGGATGGGGGGGTGGTGGGAGGGAGGCTCAGGAGGGAGGAGATAATTGTGACTGATGTGCTGTTGTGTGGCAGAAACCAACACACCATTCTAAAGCAATTATCCTCCAGTATAAATAAATAAAAGGCTTGACTGCCACCCCCAACTCTTGATACAAAGGTATATTATTAAGCTCCATGATTTTAGTCTAAATCTGTGATAAGCTAGAAGGTATAGTGTAAAGAACTCTAGAGATGATATTGGGAAACCCAGGGCTTAGCCCTGCCTCCATTGCTTAATAACAGTTAAAATTCAACAAATCATTTAATTTTCCTAAATGATTATTAGGGTTTTCCCTTTTTGCTTTAGCAGAGCTATATGTAATATATAAGACATATGAGATAATGCATGAGAATTAAGTAGGTGATTAATTTTTATTATAAAGTAGGTAATACTATATAAAATAAGGGAAATACTGTTCTAAACATTTGATTTTTTCATTGTCTGGTTTAAAAATTGTTCTGAAATGAATGTTTCTAAGAGCTCACTGTGTTGACACTTAGAGCTTGTCAAGGTTTCATTGACTATGAGTCTTGGAAATGTTTGCTTTCCTAAATGAACTCCACATGTAGGATACTAAATTTATTATGTTGCTGTTAGTTTTATTTCAGAAATTATACAGTACTCTAAAAAATCATGCTCAATATCTCCTCTTTATAGGGGATTTTAGTACCCTTGCACCTTGGTTTCTTTGTTCTTTCTGTTAGGTTTGAAATATAGCACAATGGAAAAGAATAGAGGTAGGACTGTGTTCAATAAAGGTTTTTCCCATAACTCAGAGCTCAAGAAATAAATCAGTGTCATTGGCTAAATGAAGGTCAATATCAAACAATTCACAGGAAGATAATGAGCCATTTTAGACTGCTATTCAAATACAAATCTAGTTTGATAAAGTTGTAACATTTGCATTAAATCATATAAGATAATTCTATTATTTTAAATATTATTTGGGAACATATTGTTTTTTGATCCCTGGGGGGTATTAGCATATTTCACTGTATTAATTTAAAGGCTTATATTTAGAACTGTTACTGTCCATTATTAAAATGGTTTAAGACTAAATATACATTTGTGTGTGCTCACATACTCCTCATTGCTTTAGTACTTCTCCCCATGAATTCAGATGAAGTTAAAATATCATCTTTTCTATTATGCAGTTATTTAAAAAGTTAGAAATTATTATAATGTTTCTATTTGACGTCTACCACTCTACATTTGGAGAAGGAAATAGCAATCCACTCCAATATTCTTGCCTGGGAAATCCCATGGACAGAAGAGCCTGGTGAGCTACAGTCCATGGAGTCACAAGAATCGGACATGACAGAGTGACTAAACCACCACCTCTACACTAGATTATTTTGAAGAGACTAATGCTAAAATTTATTCATCAATTATGATTCCCTTTTCATACTGTTCATGGGGTTCTCAAGGCAAGAATAATGAAGTAGTTTGCCACTCCACTCTCCTTTCTTTATTTTTTTGGGCTCCAAAATCACTTCAGATGGTGACTGCATCTATGAAATTAAAAGACATTTACTCCTTGGAAGAAAAGCTATGCCCAACCTAGACAGCATATTAAAAAGCAGAGACATTACTTTGCAAACAAAGGTCCATCTAGTCAAGGCTTTGGTTTTTCCAGTAGTCATGTATGGTTGTGAGAGTTGGAGCATAAAGAAAGCTGAGCACTGAAGAATTGATGGTTTTGAACTGTGGTGATGTTGGAGAAGGCTCTTGAGAGTCCCTTGGACTGCAAGGAGATCAAACCAGTCCATCCAAAACGAAATCAGTCCTGAATATTCATTGGAAGGACTGATGCTAAAGCTGAAGCTCCAATACTTTGGCTACCTGATGCAAAGAGCTGACTCATTAGAAAAGACCCTGATGCTGGGTAAGATGGAAGGCAGGAGAAGTGGACGACAGGGGATGGGATGGTTGGATGGCATCACTGACCCGATGGACATAAGTTTGAGTAAGCTCTCAGAGTTGTTGATGGACAGGGAAGTCTGGTGTGCTGCGATCCATGGGGTTGGAAGGAGTGGGACATAGCTGAAGGACTGAACTGAACTGATTAGAATTCCATCAGAGCTCAGTTGGTAAAGAATCCACCTGCAATGCAGGAGACCTGGGTTTGATCCCTGGGTTGGGAAGATCCCCTGGAGAAGGGAAAGACCACCCACTCCAGTATTCTGGCCTGAAGAATTCCACAGACTGTAAAGTTCATGGGGTTTCAAAAAGTCCAACACTACTTTCACTTCATTCATTCGTTGTGTATTTAAACACTGTTACGTAAAAGGCATTGCTCTAAATGAATGTAGATATAAAATTTCATAAGAAATAATTAATGCTTTTATGGATTTAGAATCAGGCACAGATATAAAACCAATATATGCAAGATTTGTGATATGAGTGGTAGATAAGTATTGAGGAAGTGCTGGACAAACACTGGGGAAGCAGACATTTCCATCTTTAACCCAGGAGAAAGAGCTCATGCAGACAGTGAACATTTTGTTGTGAGGTTCACATGTGGTGATCCAAGTGGAAAGCACATTCTCAGCAGAGGAAAACTGATGAGTAGACCTGCAGAGGCAGGAATATATGAGGAGTGTTGGTGTAGACTCACCAGCTGGTGACCCGCTGGCTTACTTTGGCCTCCGGAGATGTTTTTATTTGTCCTGTAACATAATGAAAATTCTTCAGAATTGTTGCCAACATTAAAAAGCAGAGAAATGATGAGCTTATAGTCTCTTGTGAAAAAGCAAAGTTTTAGCTATATCTCACATTACAATATTCCAACAACCCCCACACAGCAATTATTTGCAACTAAGAAGCTGCTGTTTCATCCTAAAGGGGAAATTGACTCCATTTCTGAAAATAACTGGCTTTTTCATTGCCTTATGCTACTTGCTTTGTTCATATAATTGAGTTAGCTGCCCCTAGCCAGGATTACAAAAGTTAATGCTGCGTGGAGTTGATTGATGTCTCTGTTTTAGAATATATTAAGACCTGTAACATTTATTATAAATAATATATGTCCCACAAAAAAACACCTTGAATTTTTTAAGGAGATTAAAAATGAAGTTTCCTTCAGAGTTTTTGATTAGATTTGTATCTTAGTTTATGTTGTGCTTACTATCACTAATAATCAAAGTAAAGGTTTTCTATAATCTCCATTTTTAAAAGTAAATTAGCTGTTGGGAAATATTTTCAGAATGTCAACAATTTGAAAATATATTTAACCAACTCAGTACCTGCATGTTATTGATTTTGTTTTTAATGTAAAGATGATGGCTGAGCTGTGTTTTACAGTCTAAGCTTTGGATCATGTAAAATGATAACTTGAAGTTTTATATACTCCTATTTCTTTTTATGCATCTCCCCACCAAAAAGTTCACTGCTATTTCTTTATTTTTTTCTGAACCAGGAGATCAGTATGAAATTTTGACCAAATTAATTCTTAACAGGATAACAAACTTTGAAGAATTGGCCTACGTTGGCCAGCTTTGTCTCATGGAAGTGATTTATACACTTGTCTTAAAAACAAATCTGCTCAATTGGAAACTAAACATTTACCTTATGTATAAGTTTAATTCTTCTCAAGTTCAAATGCATATTTAGATTTCAATTTTCATAGGTTCCGTTTGATTTGTAACCCAAGAAATAGCTACTTAGAATAAATTCAGTGTTAGTGATACTGGTAACATGTAATGATCATTACATTTTATGTAGTAGGTCTCCATAATTCATAATGTGCTTTCAATCTACAATAGTAACTGTTCCTTTGGACACTTAACTGGAAAAAGTGAGTATTTAGTCTTAATTAAGACTTTTTTTGGTGTGAAATTTCATTGTTATATAAATCACTTCCTAATTCTCCAAAACTGTTTTTTCAGTTTACCCATCGATATTTGGTTTTCCATAATAAATATAAACATTTAAAGGTATTTCTATTTTTAACATCAAAATTATTTAATAATTTCTATGTGTTAAGCATTCTTCTAAGCATTGCATATACATTAACTTCTTACATATTAACAACCATCTTACCATGTAGGTAAGTAATGAGTAACTCCACTATAATAATGAGTAACTCCACTATATAGATGAGGAAACTGAATCAGGGAGAAGCTAACTTTTTCGCTCAGAGCCACATAGTATGGAATGGAATAGACATCACTTCCAGATGACCCATCTCAGAACCCATGGTCTTCACCTCTAAGCCCTGGTAGTACAGACCAGAATGATCTCTTTAATCTTAAGAAACTTCTGATGTGATTGACATACTTCACATATTAAGTCTTTTTTCAGAAATACTAAAATTTCCAATGCCATGCTGAGCTGACTCTGCAAAGCTATTTCTAATGTTCTCCATTTTTAATAGGGCCATGTGAACTACTCATGATATACCTCCTTTCTGATGTGTCCCATGCTGAGAGTTAACAGAGAAGGGTGAGATTATTCTGGGAAGAGGTTTTGGTTGAAAACAATAGTGAAGCATTCCTTAGGTCTAAATTACGCTTAGTGCCAGAATCAAGGCACAGAGAGGACAAGTCAGCTGCCATGAGCAGAGAAGCAGTAAGTAGTGAGTGGAGCTTAGAATCACATTCAGAGGGGACTGGTAGGTTTTTTGTGAGTTTAGAGGAGACTATGGAAGCTCCTGAGTCCTGGGTTATGTTTGACAGGATCTTTCCCATTCATGCTAATGTCAAGTTTAGAAGGCCCAAGAGACATTCTCCCTCCCATTTGGAGTTTCTGACTTCTGAGATTGTGCAAGCAAAGGATGCTCAGTCGTCAGCCTGAAATATCTTGAATATACTGCATGACAGAGACAAGACTTTGTAATAGTCAGTGGCAAGACCAGTCAAAATACCCATACTTCCAGCTGACAGAGGGGCCACCTAAGCTAGCCAAGTAACTACTCATTTTCACATACAGGTCTTGACTTATGTTAATTAACTCCTTTTCCATTCAACACTGTTCCCAAAATGGCACAAGTGAATTTTGTGAAATTTAAGGCAGGACCAAGAAGAAGACTAAGGAAAGTATGAGATGTAAGTATGAGAAGTAAAACCTGAAGACTGAAACTGGATCATTACTGAAACTCTAATAGTCTCTCATGACTAACATATTTTTGGACAGGACTGTGACTGCTTGGGAGAACTAAATTTAGTTTATTCTTTCCAAGGAGGAATAGATATTTAAAGCCAAATAGAATAAAGCAAGTTCTATGTTTGCATATATCAGAATAGTAGTAACTCAGACTTTCTGTATCTTATGTTTGCATATGTGTGCAAGATGCATTTCTCTTGTCTAGCTATCTATCACTTACCTATCTGCAACTTTTTACCTAGGTATGCATTTATCTATCATGGATGCCTGTCTCAAATACCCAGGGTAGTCTGAACTGTCTGCTGAAAGGTAGTCCTCAGTCATGATATCACTTGTTTTAAATGCCAGCAAAAATAGAGTAAATAAAGTTTGCATATACCAATGTGCAATAAATAACTGTGGGTATATGGATATCCACATTTCTATATTAATTGATCTCAGTATAGAACTTTATACCCTAAATACTCATGATTTAGTCACTTATAGCCATACTTAGATTCTTAAATTTGTCTGTGATGATATATAGTTATTTCAGAGATAGTGGTAATGTTCATAGTTTCAATTTCCTAGCTGTCCTTTGATTCATATTCTAAGAACTCTGACATAGTCTTCTAAAATACTGGTCATTACTCAGCCATTAAAAAGAATACATTTGAATCAGTTCTACTGAGGCGGACAAAACTGGAGCCTATTATACAGAGTGAAGTAAGCTAGAAGGAAAACAACAATACAGTATACTAATGCATATATATGGAATTTAGAAAGATAGTAACGATAGCCCTGTATGCGAGACAGCAAAAGAGACGCAGATGTATAGAACAGTCTTTTGGACTCTATGGGAGAAGGCAAGGGTGGGATGATATGGGAGAACGACATTGAGACATGTAAGTTATCATATGTGAAATGAATTGCCAGCCCAGGATTGAGGCATGATACAGGATGCTCAGGGCTGGTGCACTGGGATGACGCAGAGGGATGGAATCGGGAGGGATGGAGGAGGGGGGTTCTGGATAGGGAACACATGTATACCCATGGTGGATTCATGTCAACGTATGACAAAATCAACACAATAATGTGAAGAAAATAAACAAATAAATATATTTTAAAAAACCCTTAAAAATAAAATAAAATACTGGTTTAAAAATAAAATAAAATATAATACTGCGTAATATATGTTTCACTTATTTCTAAAACATAAATAAAATGCTTCCTCACTCTGAACTTACATTTTTTAAAGCCTTTCTGTCACTAGCGAGAATTTTTGTCATTTTATGTAATAAGGTAGAACTATGATAATTTAGCATTATATTCATTTTTTTCTACAAAATTCTGCATGGTTTTAGATGACCAAAAAAAAAATGCCTATTAAAAGTTTGCCCCACTTGAAAAATCCACATTCACCTCATAGTTTATGTGACCTTTCTCCTGATTACTCTGATATGAACACAAATTAGGTAACAGTTGCTGCTGCTGCTAAGTCGCTTCAGTCGTGTCCGACTCTGTGAGACCCCATGGACTGCAGCCTACCAGGCTCCTCCATCCATGGGATTTTCCAGGCAAGAGTAGTGGAGTGGGGTGCCATTGCCTTCTTCATAGGTAACAATGGCAAGAGTCAAATGGCCATAAAATTTAATCTAAGATTTCAAATAGGCGCTGGGTTTAGGTGATGATAGTGGTTCCCACAACATGTGGTTATACTTTGGGTTAGATGCTCTAGATGGTATGAATGCTTCCCTGGTGGTTCAGGTGGTAAAGAATTTGAGGAGTGATTTCAGAAATTAGATTTATTAGAATCAAGGAATTAGACAAATATGTGTAATAAAGTAAGGCTTAAAAATTCAAACCAACCTCAAAATAGCCTAATCATTTTGTCATGAGAATTAAAAATACTTGTTTTCAAAAAAATAGAAGTATAACATATTAGTTCCCTTTATGATTTAGCACATGTAGATAATTATTTCTTTTTTCTGATAAAAACAAGCATATAATATAAAGGATTCCAAAAAAGTGTTGTATATTTATTTTAATCCTGGAAGATTTAGAGGGAAAGCTTGATTCTCCTTAAGCTCAGTGTAGATCTAATTCTTTCATGCTTTATTTCTTAATACAATTTAAATTCAGTAGTATCTCACAGGGTTCCCTCAAAGAAGATTCATGTGCTTGAAATAAAATTTGAAAGATGATTTGCATGAAATAGTCACATTAACAGGGTATGTGGGGATAGATTTGGGGGCTTTCCAAGTGGTTCCGTGAGTAAAGAATCCACCTGCAATGTAGGAGACACAAGTTCAATCCCTTGTCAGGAAGATCTCCTGGAGGAGGGCATGGCAACCCACTCTAGTATTCTTGCCTGAAGAATCCCCTGGACAGAGGAGCCTGGCAGGCTTCAGTCCCAGGGTCTCAAAGAGTCAGACACAGTTGAAGAGACTGAGCACACACACACGCAGGTGACAGATGATTTTATAATCTGCTCTTTGACACATTTTAAATGATCAATATCCTCTCACACACATATTCACACATACACTTGTCAGAAGTCACTGATTTTCTATTACAGTAACAGAATAGAGAAAGGACAAATAATGTCAGTAAATAAATGCTTTATCTATCAATTGCTGAGAAATGGACTTACTGAAAACTTAAGGGCTAATATCAAAATTACTTATTTTGTTTATCAATCTTAAATTTGAGCAAGACTCAATAGGAAGAACTCATTGCTACTCCACTCAGTGTCACCTGAGGCAGCTTCAAGGTTGGGGACCAGAGTCATGTGGGTACCATTTACTCATACATTTGGGAACTGATGCTGCTGTTCACTAGAACATTAGCTGGGCCTTTGGCCAGAACATTTCTATACTGTCCTTACATGTGACTTTCTATGCTCACAAAATGCAGCCAAGGGTACAAGGAAAAGTATGAGAAGCGGAAGGCAGCAAGCAGAGCTGTATCACCTTTCCAAATCAGCCTTAAAAGTCATCAAGGTCCTTCCACATTCTATCACTCAAAAGCAATTTATCAAAGTCAGCTAATAATCTAGGGATGGAAACTTACATTCTACACATTGATGGGAGAAGTGTCAGAGAAATTATGAACTTTAGTTTTTTTTAGCAGAATTCCTGAGTAAATGACATACAATAAAATGCACATGTTAGAAGTATAAGTTGATAGGTATTAAAAGATGTATACACCTGTGAAAACATCACTACAATCAAGATGAAAACAGACATAATACTCAAAAGTTTCCTTGTACTCTTTGTAACACTCCTCATCCTGTCCCTCCACATACAGACCTTAGTCTGTTTTCTGTCACCATAGATTAATTAGCATTTTCCAGAACTTCATAAAAGTGAAATAATGCAACAGAGTCTTTTGCCAGACTTGTTTCACTTGTAATTATTTTGAGATTGATCCATGGCATTACATGTTGTTGCTGCTGTCCATTCCCTAAATCATGTACGACTCTTTGTTATCCCATGGACTTCAGTGTGCCAGACTTCCCTGTCCTTCACTGTCTCTCAGAGTTTGCTCAAATTCATGACCATCTCATCCTCATCCATTACATGTATCAACAGTTAATTAGTTTTACTGCTGGGTAGTATTTTACTGGCTGGATGTACCACAATCTGTATATCCATTTCTGGAGAACCAAGAAAGCCAGCCGTGTAATTCAGTACTGAGTCTTTTCTGAGAAGCAGAAGAAATGAAGTTCAAGCACTTGAGAAGACAGAGTTAATAGACAGGCTCTTCATTGATGATAATGAATTTTCTTTTTTCAGTCTACTGATTCATATGCTAATCTCTTACAGAAATACCTTATAGACCCATTCAGAAATAATGTTTTACCAGCTATGGGGATATCACTCTACCCACCTGAACTGACATATAATAATAACCCTGACACCATGTTATTTTGGCCTTTTTGTCCAGCATGTATTTATACTCTGTGCAACACTACCATTTAATGTTGTATTGTTTAGGTCTCATTTGGTATACTAAAGAAAGCACATATGTGTTTGTGCTCAGTCATGTCTGACTCTTTGCAACCCTATGGACTGTAGCCCACCAGGATCCTCTGTTTATGGGGTTCTCCAGGCAAGAATACTGAAGTGGGTTGTCATTTCCTTCTCCAGGGAATCTTCTGGACCCAGGGATCTTCTGCAGGCAGATTCTTTTACCACTGAGCCACATGGGAAGCCCAAAGTATGCACAGCCCTGGGTTAAAAGAACTCACCCACTTATTCATCTACTTTCCTAACACTAAGATATGAATATAGTCATGTTCCTCTAGGAAGGTTGAAAGTACTAAATGAAATATTCTAGAAACTGCATTTCCAAAGTTTAATGCACCGTACTTGATTTAACTTTATTTTGTTTCTAAGAATCTGATTATTTCTTCCTTCAAATACTGGAAACTCAAATGATAATTTTAATTATGGTAATCATCCCTCTCTTTTCACATCTTTCATATTTAATTCTTGTACTGAGTACATCTTTTAAGTCTCGTTTTTTTTTTAAATAACAAGCAAATTTTACCCCAGGATTAATCACAACATTTTCTGTTCTGTGACCAAGACTGCAAAGTACTTGTGTTTAAATCAATAGTGTCTCATTACTGAACAGGAGCCATCATACTTCATGCTGCAAGATAGATCTGTATGATAAACCAAGCCTTAGGAGACAAAAGGAAACTGGTATATAACTGGCATGAAGAGTCCAAATGCAGATGACCAACCAAAATTTTCCCTTTTTCTCAGTTATTTTGGCATGTAAATGTAGCTTCTTTTAAAGGAGGACTTGATAATGTTATAATACAGTCAATGACTTACTGATGTAATGTGGAATGATACTTATATTCTGCATAGTCTTATCTATATTAAAATGTTGATTAAATTGAAATTTTATTTCAACTGATTTTATTGAAATAAAAAGTCACTGCATTTTTCTTATTATTGTTTTCTTAGCTCATTTTTAGCTGAAAATATAAATTCCTTAGGATAGTATTATAAACTAGGTCATACTACTGAAATGGATCTTCTCTGAAAGAGTAAATATAAAGAATTTGGAAAGCCACAACTAATTCTGAGATAAAATACTGCAGGTGCTATGATAAAATATTCATCCTGAAGTTATTTTGCTAAGGCATGAATAAACAAAGATGCAGAAAATATTAAGTTCTTAAAATTTTAAAATTTTGTATGCTTGTATGAGCAACCTAATTTTTCTTTATTTTGTTGTAGAGAATAGAAAAAAATTGAAGCTATGATTCTGTCTATATTTATATATGGGTTGACATCTATGATTGAATGATTGAAAGTTTAAAACAGTAAGGATAATGTCCAGTTCATTTCTAACTATCAGTCTAGGAAATACTGGCAGAGGTTATTTCCATAGTCATGTTTCCACAACTATATTTCTTTTTAATAAGGCATGGAAAAATTGTTTATTTATATAACTGATAATTTGGAAGACTGTGGTAATTGTTTTTTGTTTTATAAACAGCCTACATGGTACTTATCCTCCATGAGAGTAGTGGATTAGGAAGGAATTGAAAATATTTCAAGTATTGAAATTGACTTTCAAGGCAACAGTAGTTTGAGTTATAAAACAATTTTGTTGCTGTTTCATTTTAGCCCCATTTGAAGAATAAAAAAAGGGGGGAGAGGGCTTCCCTAGTGGCTCAGATGGTAGAGAATCTGCCTGCAATTCAGGAGGCTTGTGTGCGACCCCTGGGTTGAGAAGATGCCCCGGAGAAGGGCATGGCAATCCACTCCAGTATTCTGGCCTAGACAGAAGACTCTGGCAGGGTGCAGTGCAAAGGACTGCGCAGTCAGACATGACTGAAGCTACTTAGCATGCAAGCGCAAAGATAAAAGTATTTTGGGGTGACAGAAAAGAAAATGACTAGACTAGAAAGTGACTAGATTTGGGTGAGGAAGATGAGTTGAGAAGGCTAAAAGAAACAAACAAACAAACAAAACCTTTGTGTTCCATGGATTAAAAAATACTCAAAGACTGTAAAACAAAGTAAGTATAATACTATATAATACTGTCCATAACTCTTAATTTATCAATATGGCACAGCTGACCAGTATATTTTTCAGAAAAAATAAAAAATGGCAATATTAAAAAAAAAAAAATCCAAAAGTCCCAGGACAACATGAGCTCAAAGAAAGTGACATCTCAATAGGCGTATGTGGAAACATCCAGATTTTCTCCATAAGTTAAAACCCAAGATATCACAGACTGACACAAAGTGGGATCTTCTGCTACAGAGAAGGACAAATGATACAACCTTGTTCTCAAGTTTCTCTTTTCCCTGTGGTTTCTTTTTATTAATTCCACTATCAACTTTATTTCAGTGTAGTTGTCCTCTTAAACTATTAAGCTCTTCTCTTTCCATGCTTACCCAAGCAAAACTAAAACCTTGCTTGGAAAGTAAAATTTAAACAAAAATAAAGCTAAGAAAAGATTAAGTAAAATGATTAAATAAACCAAGAAAGTAATATTCATCTAGATTAGAGATTGAAAACTGATGACATACGGTCCCCTAAGTGTTTCATTTAAACTATAGTGTCTTTTAAGATATCTCATTGATTGATAACATTTAAAATTTCACATAAAAATTCCAGAGAATGTATACCTGGCTTCTTGAGAATATCAGAAGCACCGACGACACTGGACTTTGCTCCTACACACCAGCAATTGACTGAACACAGCAGTTTCTACCTCTGTACTTTACTTTTTCTCTCTCCAATTTTTCACTTTCGCAGTAAAGTCCATTTCATCTAGTCAGATTAGTGGAATGGCGTAGGTTTTCTTTTGACTGGGTCAGAAAGTCTTATAAGAAGGCAGTTAATGCGTCGGTGAGAACTGCAGTCATCTATACCTTTCTGAGTTTACATCCATACCTGACTTTTGGAAAAACCATAGCTTTGACAGGATGGACCTTTGTAGGCAAGTAACTGTCTCTGATTTTTAATATGCTGTCTAGGTTGGTCATAGCTTTTCTTCCAAGGAGCAAGAGTCTTTTAATTTCATGGCTATAGTCACCATCTGCAGTGACCTTAGAGCCCAAGAAAATAAAGTCTATCACGTTTCCATTGTTTCCCCATCTATATGCCAGGAAGTGATAGATCATGGCATCTGGTCCCATCACTTCATGGGAAATAGATGGGGAAACAGTGGAAACAATGTCAGACTTTATTTCTTTGGGCTCCAGAATCACTGCAGATGGTGATTGCAGCCATGAAATTAAGACACTTACTCCTTGGAAAGAAAGTTGTGACCAAGCGAGATAGCATATTTAAAAGCAGAGACATTACACTGCCAACAAATGTCCATCTAGTCAAGACTATGGTCTTTCTAGTAGTCATGTATGGATGTGAGAGTTGGACAGTGAAGAAAACTGAGTGCTGAAGAATTGATGCTTTTGAACTGTGGTGTTGGAGAAGACTCTTGAGAGTCCCTTGGACTGCAAGGAGATCCAACCAGTCCATCCTAAAGGAGGTCAGTCCTGGGTGTTCATTGGAAGGACTGATGTTGAAGCTGAAACGCCAATACTTCGGCCACCTGATGCAAAGAGTTGACTCAGTGGAAAAGACTCTGATGTTGGGAAAGATTGGGGGAAGGAGAAGAAGGGGTTGACAGAGGATGAGATGATTTGATGGCATCATTGACTCGATGGACATGGGTTTGGGTAGACTCTGGGAGTTGGTGATGGACAGGAAGGCCTGGTGTGCTGCAATTCATGAGGTCACAAAGAGTAGGACACGACTGAGCGACTAAAATGAACTGAACTGAACTGATGGAATGCAATGCCATGATCTTCGTTTTTTGAATGTTGAGTTTTAAGACAACCTTTTCACTCTCCTCTTTCACATTCATCAGTTCAGTTCGCTTAGTCACTCAGGATGACAATATACAGCCTTGACGTACTCCTTTTTGTATTTGGAACCAGTCTGCTGTTCTATGTCAAGTTCTAACTTTTGTTTCTTGACCTGCATACAGATTTTTCAAGAGACAGGTCGGATGGTCAGTATTCCCATCTCTTTCAGAATTTTCCACAGTTTAATGTGAACCACACAGTCAAAGGCTTTGGCATAGTCAATAAAGCAGAAGTAGAGGTTTTTTTGGAACTCTCTTGCTTTTCTGATAATCCAATGGATGTTGGCAACTTGATTTCTGGTTCCTCTGCCTTTTCTAAAATCAGCTTGAACATCTGGAAGTTCACGGTTCATGTATTGCTGAAGCCTGGTTTGGAGAATTTTGAGCATTACTTTACTAGCGTGTGATATGAGTGCAATTGTGTGGTAGTTTGAGCATTCCATGGCATTGCCTTTCTTTGGGATTGGAATGAAAACTGACCTTTTCCAGAACTGTGGCCACTGCTGCGTTTTCCAAATTTGCTGGCATATTGAGTGCAGCACTTTCACAGCATCATCTTTTAGGATTTGAAATAGTTCAACTGAAATTCCATCGCCTCCACTAATTTTGTTTGTAGTGATGCTTTTGAAGGCCCACTTGACTTCACATGCCAGACTGTCTGACTCTAGGTGAGTGATCACACCATCGTAATTATCTGAGTCATGAAGATATTTTTTGTACAGTTCTTCTGTGTATTCTTGCCACCTCTTCTTAATATCTTCTGCTTCTGTCAGGTCCATACCACTTCTGTCCTTTATTGAGCCCATATTTGCATGAAATGTTCCCTTGGTATCTCTAATTTTCTTAAAGAGATCTCTAGTCTTTCCCATTCTATTGTTTTCCTCTATTTCTTTGCACTGATCACTAAGGAAGGCTTTCTTATCTCTCCTTGCTATTCTTTGGAACTCTGCATCCAGATGGGAATATCTTTCCTTTTTTCCTTTGCTTTTCACTTCCCTTCTTTTCACAGCTATTTGTAAGGTCTCTTCAGACAGGCATTTTGCTTTTTTGCATTTCTTTTTCTTGGAGATGGTCTTAATCCCTGTCTCCTGTACAATGACACAAACCTCCGTCCATTGTTCATCAGGCACTCTGTCTATCAGATCTAGTAGGGATTTGATTTAGGTCATATCTGAATGGTCTATTGGTTTTCCCTACTTTCTTTAATTTAAGTCTGAATTCGGCAATAAGGGGTTCATGATCTGAGCCACAGTCAGCTCCTGGTCTTATTTTTGCTGACTGTATAGAGCTTCTTGATCTTTGGTTGCAAAGTTGACCACTTCCAATCTGCCTTGATTCATGGACCTAACATTCCAGGTTCCTATGCAATATTGCTCTTTACAACACTGGATAGAACCAAGGTTCTATCACCAGTCACCTCCACAGCTGGGCATCGATTTTGTTTTGGCTCCACCCTTTCATTCTTTTTTTAAAAATTATTTATTTATTTATTTTCTTTACATTATCATGTTGGTTTTGCCATACATTGACATGAATCTGCCATAGGTATACATGTTTTCCCCTTCCAGAACCCCCCTCCCACCTCCCTTCCAATTCCATCTCTCTGGGTCATCCCGGTGCACCAGCCCTGAGCACCCTGTATCAAGCATCAAACCTGAACAGCATTGAAACATCCCTTCATTCTTTCTGGAATTATTTCTCCACTGATCTCCAGTAACATATTGGGCACCTACCGACCCCAGGAGTTCATCTTTTAGTTTCCTATTTTTTGCCTTTTCATACTGTTCATGGGGTTCTCAAGGCAGGAATACTGAAGTGGTTTGCCAGTCCCTTCTCCAGTGGACCACACTCTGTCAGACCTCTCCACCATGACCCTTCCGTCTTGGGTGGCCCCACACGGCATGGCTTAGTTTCATTGAGTTAGACAAGGCCGTGGTCCGTGTGATCAGATTGGCTAGTTTTCTGTGATTATGGTTCTAGTATGTCTGCCTTCTGATGCCCTTTTGCAACACTTACCCTCTTGCTTGGGTTTCTCCTATCTTGGAGTGGGGTATCTCTTCACGGCTGCTCCCCCAAAGTGCAGCCGCTGCTCCTTACCTTGGATGTCGGGTATCGCCTCACAGCCGTCCCTCCTGACCTTGATCGTGGAGTAGCTCCTCTTGGCCCTCCTGCGCCCATGCATCCGCCGCTCTGCCGCACTTCTGGGTTTCTCTTACCTTGGATGCAGGGTCTCTCTTCACAGCTGCTCCAGCAAAGTGCAGCTGCCGCCCCTGATCTAGGACACAGGGTAGCTCCTCTCAGCCGCTTTCCCTGACCTCCTGCCCGGGGTAGCTCCTCTCAGCCATGCTTCAGCATGCCATGGCAGCACACTGAGATTATTACTAAAGCCCAGAAGTTTCTCATTCAGCCCTGTGGCAAAGCATGGCTAGACATAGATCCAATCAAAACAGAACACAGCTTATCAGAAACAAAATGTCCATAGGTTAAAGTAGAAAATCTTATACTTTTCAGTCAAATCAAGTGAATTCAGAAGATGTTGAGTGCTTCCTGTTGCCAGTTCATCTCCAGGGAAATAGTTATATACAGAATAAATATAATTATCATGTGAAGGCAAGGATGGAACCAAAAAGAATATGACTTAAATAAACCCAAGCTCAAAATTTTCAAGAATTGAGAGTTAAGTGAAGATAAAGTGAGCTATATAAAAATTAAATTGTTACACATGTGCCAAAGTTAATTCTTTTGTAAACCTACATAATATTGCCATTCTGTTTTGCTCTCAAGTAATCAATAACATTTGTTGAGCCACTGTGCTAAACAATGTTTTCTTTGCTTTACAATAATCCGTTCAGTTATCACAAGTGCCATATTAGCAAGGCACTGCTGTTATTCTCTCTTTCTAGATGAGAACAGAAAGCAGAGAAGAGGCAACTTGCTTTCTCCATAGCCTGAAAGCAGTAGAGCCCAATTTGAACCAAGGAGTTTGTGTCCAGAAGCTGTGTGCCCTTAATCACTGCCGCATTGTGAAAGCTCAAGTTAAAGAATCGCTCCAGGTATTATGAACCAGATGCAACTGTACCCACCCAACCATCTATCTAAAAAGTGGGTCTTTGACAGTAGTTCCTTTGTTTAAGTGCTCTCACCATAAGTCACAGGGTTACCTGTTACACAATTTGTGACTGAAAAAGGAGTCTCTTCAGTGTAGGTATCACCAGCCTTGTTTGAAGCTGTCAGTGCTTATTGGACAGAGGAAGGATTGAGATTCATCTCAGTATGCTACAAGTGTAAGCATCCACAAGAGCAGAATCATTTTCATTCACGCAAATTCTACCATGGGAATTAAAGCAATAAGACCATACTGGTGTCTGAAATTCACCTTGAATGCCCATATTATCTTAAGCAGTATCTCTGGAAAGCATGTAAACAAATGTGTTTTCTTTAAAAACACAATATGCCTAAATGTACAGGCAATGATTTTAAAATTTCAAAGTGAGAATTTCTGACTAAATATATGGATAGATTCCATATGGCTTCCCAGGTAGTGCTAGTGGTAAAGAGCTCACCTCCCAATTCAGGAAACATAAGAGACTCGGGTTCAATCCCTGAGTTGGGAAGATCCTCTGGAGGTGGGTATGGCAACCCACTCCAGTATTCTTGCCTGGAGAAATTCACGGACAGAGGAGCCTGGTGGGCTACAGTTCATAGGACTGCAAAGAGTCAGATATGATGGAAACAACTTAGCATATGCACACATGGATAGACTGCTAACTTACCAGAATGCAAATCATGTTTTATGTTATTTCAACTGTATAGTATTCTTAGAATCTGCAGTCACCATGATTTGGTATCCTACTTTTCCTAGGTTGGATATTTCACAGGGAGTCTTCCAGGTAGCAAGGCTCTGAAAAGACAGGCTAGTGCCCAGCTGTTGCTGGGGAACCATGATTTCTTATAAAGACATTTGGGTAGCAAAGAGTCAGGCAGGACTTAGAGACTTAGCTCCTGAACAACAACGACAGAAGACTGCAAAGTCTTACACATTTCCTGGACCATCTGGTTTGCACTGGAGGGAAGAGCATTGTCAGAAGCCACTGAAGAACTCCCATTCCCATTTTACCTGAGCTGTTTGCCTGGTTGAGAGATATATTCAGTTGAAGTAGCCATGCAAATCCTCTGTAGATCAAAGGAAATAAACTGGGAAAAGGAGATGTTTTTTGAATCGCTCCCTTCTCTTCTATGAATGGACACTAAAAGCATCCAGGTACACTGAGCACATTTCAGACACTACTGATTATCTCCTTGATTTGTTTAGAGAACTATAATTGAGTTATTTCAATAAATAGAACAAGCATTTCACTTACCTACCTGCTTTTAATACTCTCATTCTTCTAGTTAGTTAAGTTTTGACTTGGAACATGCAATACAATTTTTTTACCTTACTCCTTTTTTTTTTTAATATGGTTATAATTCTGTATGTTAACTTCTAAGAACAGTGTTGGAATTTTATTACTTGTTCTGGTTAAGTCTGGACTTTGAACACTTTCCCAAGGATACGATTAAATTGATGACTGTTTGAAATGTTTGGTTACATAAAATGGAAGTCTCTAAGATTTTTGTATTTGATTTCCTTTAGAAGTATTTTTACAGAAGTTATTCCTCCTATTATTCTATCCATCCATTTGTATAAGAACAGCAATACTGACCATAAGTATAATTTTTCAATATATTTTTCTTTCAGAAGATTATTCGGGTCATTCTACAATTCCAATTTTGTGAAAGTATCAGTCTCTATCAGAATTCATCAGATTGCTATCTGTGAAGGTAAGTAAAGATACAAAATGAAGTCACTTCACCACAGATTAGAGGTGGGGGATAAAGGGGAATTGGTAAACTGCTTATTTTTCTTTTTAATTTAAATAAGTTAAATTGAAAAATTAAAAATATAAATAAAATCAAAATCACTTGAAAAATATCTTTTTTAATTTTAAGAATGTTCCCTAATACTAGTCCTTCTCATTACATGACTTGCTTATTTATTTTGCTATTTTATCTTTGTGTCTCATACTAAAAAAATTCTACATTCTTCACTGACTACCACTTAATCTGTCTCATTTTTTGCATCCTGATCTTTTATGTTTCTGAATATCAGAATATCTTAGACTTCTCTTTCATGCCCTACAAGGAATTTTAAGTTCCATAGCTTTTGACTGCCTCTATGTTCTTATAACAATCAATTTTTGAGCAGCCCTACATTTTCTCCTGAACTCTATAAATATACTATATGACTTAAACCTCCTCACTTGGAAGTTTAGCAAACATCTCAAATCTAGCACATCCAAAACTGGATTATTGATTCCTACCCCCCCACCTCCTTATATACCCACCAAATCTGTTTCTATCACAATGTTCTCATATTTCAATGAACAACCACTACAGTCTGCCTGTGTGCTAAAGTCAAAATCCTTGAAAATAACCTTTGTGTCACCCCTCTCTCTTCATCCATATCCAATACATGTTTTGCATTCTACACCTTCAAATTACATCCTGGAACTCTCATCATTCCCACTACTCCCATCATTTCTGCATGGACCACTGTATGTAGTAACTTTCTCCCTGGTCTCCCCTCTTCCAGTTCTGGTGATCCCTAACACCCTATAATCTATTCTTTCACAGTAGATAAGATCCTTTTAATACATCCATCATATCAAGTCATTCTGCTGCCCTAAACCTTCAAGTGGTTTTCCTTCTCACTTTACCCAAAGTCCCAACCATGGTATATAAGACATGGCCTCTGCCTATCTCTCTGAATTCATTTCAGCTCTGTGCCCTTTGTTCCTTGTGCCTCATCCACTCTGGACCCTGCAGTTCTTTGAGTACACCAAATCCGCAACCCCCCCACCCTGCCTCTTTGCTTACTCTGTATGCCTGAAAATCTCTTACACCAATATCTGGATAGCTCATTGCCTCACTCCATTTTGACCTCTGCTCAAGTATCTCTTCTGGGAGAGCTTACTTGTTTTCTTAGCCACCCAGTGTCTTTAATTGGAGAATGTAGTCTCTTTGTTGAAGTTCTTACTGTTCATCTATTCATCTCCTGAGACTGGTGAGTTTCTTTATGACCATTTACTTGAAGTCTTTATCAGGTAGATTGCTTATCTCTCCTCCATAAAAGTCTTTTTCTGAGGATTTGCCTGTTTACTTTTTGTTGTTGTTACCATTTGTTTGTTTGGAAATGTATTCCTCTGTCTCCCTGTGTTTATCTACATGTGAAAATTGCTCATTCGTGTCTGACTCTTTGTGACTCCATGGATTGTAGCCTACCAGGGTCCTTTGTTCATGGGATTTTCCAGGCGAGAATACTGGAGTGGGTTGCTATTTCCTTCTCCAGTGGTTTATATACACGCATTAGGTGAAATGACAACCTCCCTCAGTCTTGAGGAGTGGTTTGCATTGTACTTGTCTTGTGTGGCCCAGAAATTCAGTCTCCCTGGGACACCAGAGCCAGACATTCACTTGGGCTGTGTGCGCCTGCTGGGTGAGCTATAGCTGCTGCATGGGGGAAACGGGGTTCAGAGTGCTAGCCTGGCCTGGTATTACAGCTTGGCCCCTGTAGGCTTGGAGCCACTTGCTTGTCCCAGTTGTGGGGTTACGGCTTGATGTCTGCAAGGAGGGGTCAGGGCTTGGAGTGTTTGTCTGGCCTGGATGTGGCTTGTCTGCTGTGTAGGGAGGGCAGGACCCAGGGTGCTCATCTGTGCCAATGTGGCTACATCTCTGTGCAAGAAGACTAGGTTTGGGGCACTCCCTCAGTCTGATTACAGCTTGACTGTTGTGTGAGGAGGGTAGGGCTGGCAAAAATGGTGTCCATAGGCTCTGTCGTGAGACTGTAAAAATAGCTTCTGCCAGTGCTTCTGTTTCTGAATAAAATCCCTACAGGTTCCTGCCTCTATGCCAGCTACTTTAAAATTAGTACCTGAGTCTCCATCACTTACAGTTGAGATATTTTTTCAGTCTGTTGCTTTCACACTGCATCTCAGCTTGAGTGAGTTTGCTTGCAAGCCCTTTAAGGGTGGAATCTGGGGCTTCCCTGGTGGCTCAGACAGTTAAAAATGGAGTCTCTGTTCTCTGCAATACAGACTCTCCTGGTTGGAATCCCCTTTGATTTTCAAAACCAGACACTGTAGGGGCTCATCTTTTCAGTGCTAACACCTGGAGTTGGGATGCCTGATGTGAGGTACTAGCCCTTCTCTCCTCAAGAGAGTTTTGTATTGGGGGATACAACCTGACTGTGGGCTTCCCTCGTGGCTCAGTTGGCCGAGAATCCACCTGCAATGCAGGAGACCCCTGTTTGACTTCTCAGTTGGGAAGATCCGCTGGAGAAGGGATAGGCTACCACTCCAGTATTCTTGGGCTTCCCTGGTGGCTCAGATGGTAAAGAATCCACCTGCAATGCAAGAGCCCTGGGTTTGATCCCTGGAGAAGGGAAAGGCTACCCACTCCAGTATTCTGGCCTGGAGAATTCTATGGACTATATACTCTATGGGGTCGTAAAGAGTCGGACACGACTGAGTGACTCACTTTCCTGACTGTGGGATCACTGTGTCTGAGGTGGGGTTGAAGATGAGGCTGTGTCTCTGCCTCTCCAACCCTTGTGCATCTCTTTTGCTTTTTGTTGTGGAGATACTGTTCATCTAGATTTCAGGTTCTTTTCCAAAGAAAATTACTCCATATGTAGATGTAAATTTGTTGTGCCTATGGGAGTAGGTGAGTTCAGGGTCTTTCTATGCCACCATTGTAGATACCTCCCAAATTATTTTTATTCCTGAAAGTTCCACTTGGTTTTATTTTTTCTCTTCTTCATTTTTTGTCATTTTTTTCTTTCTATGTCAGTATGTCATTTCATTTTTCTTTATATATTTTGTGTACATAATTGTATCTTTTATTTCTTTAAATATCTTATAAAAATTAATGGCAATATTTGTCTTTGCTGCCTCTCTTAAAAGATTATTTTCTTATAAATTTGACTCTCTGTAATCCAAGCTCATATTTGGTTGATCTTATAATGTGTGAAAACTGGGGCTTAAATTGAAGAGGCTTTCATCCAGAGAAGATTCACTTTTTTTTTTTTTAATCCAGAAAGTATTATCAATCTTATGGCCCCTTTCAGACTCCCTGGCTGATTATAGTAGACTCTTCCATTTACCTTCTTCCTCTTCCTTTAGGCAATCATGATATTGAAAATTCCTTAGGAATAACATACCTTTCTTCTGTGCTTATTGATTCAAGCTCAGGTTTCAGGGTCACCTCCTTTCCCTTGGAAGTTCACTTCCACCTCCACTACTCAATATTACAACGAATTCATATTTTATCCAAGGTCTATCCACTTTCCCATACTGATAAAGTCCTGGGTATACATGCTGTACTGGAGGCAGAACTCAATTTTCTATAATAATCTGAGTAATTCTTTTATTTAGTAATGTTTTATATTGATTAGTATTACATTTTACAGAATTTCAACATGCAACTAGAGTTGTTTTCCTTTTTTTTAAGAAAAAGAATTTAATGACTCACATAATTGTTTCCAAATGTTCTAAAATACTCAGGCATGATCAAGAATGGCTCCCAGAATTGGTTGCAAAATCTTTCTGAGTGCTGTTGCTGATTTTGCTATGAAATGTATTGCCTTTCTGAATTGCTAATGCTTTCCTGAAATGCTGATCTTGTCTCTAATGCTGCCAAAGACTGTGTCTCACTCAGCCAATATTTACAACTATTTCATTTTGCTCTGTAAAGGTTAACTTGTTCTTTTAGATTTTCTATAACCCGCTTTTATCCACTTAATAATGTGGAACAATTTCTCCTGGGCTGAGTCAAAACACTTTTGAGTGGTCATTCAGACACTTTCTTCAGTCTTAATATCTCTACATGAAGTGCTTGTCTTTTGACAACCTCCTATGGATTCAGTGAAAGGCCTTAATGTTTGTTTCCTGGTACTCTAGTCATCTTCATTATTTAACAGTTGATTCTTAAAACTTGTCATGCAAACAAGACTTCTGTCAGCTTGCTTTGATATCCTGCTTTAGCAAAAATATAGTTATTTATTTAAAATTTGAAGAATGCTATAAATGGCAAGATTGCTGTATGAATGTAAACAATCTAATTTTTGGTTTTTTTTGTTTGTTTGGTTTTGTTTTTTTTTTCTTTTCTTTTTTTTATTATTAGTTTTGCCAAACAATGACATGATATCACCATGGGTTTACATATGCTCCCCCTCCAGAACCCCCCTCCCTCCTCCCTCCCCCCAGGAAATCTCGCTGCACCAGCCCCGAGCATCAATCCTGGGCTGGCGATTGATTAGACATATGATAATTAACATGTTTCAGTGCCATTCTCCCATATCATCCCACCCTTTCCCTCATCCACAGAGTCCACAAGTCTATTCTATACATCTGCGTTCCTTTTGCTGTCTCGCATGCTGGGTTCTCGTTACCGTCTTTCTAAATTCCATATATATGCATTAATATACTGTATTGTTGTTTTTGCTTCTGGCTTACTTCACTCTGGATAATGATGACAGGGAAAACTTCTATGGAAAGGTGAAATAGAAAGTGAAGACTGAGGATAAGTAATCAGCCAGGGTTTAAGGGGAAAAAAAGGAAGTGGAAAAAGAAACATTCTCGGCAGAGGGAAAAGATGTGCAAAGGCTTTAAGAAATAGTGAAAAAGCAGTTACAGAAACCAAAAGCACATAGTGATGGAAGTGGTTAGAAATGACATTGGGAGAAGTATGAAGAATTTTAAAGTCAGATAGAACATGTTAATAAAATGAGACCTTAATCTAAGAACAGTGTGAGACATTTAAGGTGTTCA
This sequence comes from Antilocapra americana, assembly GCA_007570785.1. Classification (NCBI taxonomy): domain Eukaryota; kingdom Metazoa; phylum Chordata; class Mammalia; order Artiodactyla; family Antilocapridae; genus Antilocapra; species Antilocapra americana. Next base: position 63,040,394 of record ML660200.1, on the reverse strand, counting down.
GTATATTAAACAATTGCATTTGAAATTTTAAAAAAAAATGGTGGGGAAAAAAGGGATTTGGTTTAGAGTAGGGGCAAGAGTGGACTCCAGGAGACCAACTTGGAGTTGTAGCAATGGTTTAAGTGAGAAATAATGGTGAGTGTTACAGTGGAAATGGAGAGAAGGAGTTAGATTTAAAAGCTACTGAGGCAAGGAACCTATAGGATTTGGCCACTGATATACAATGATGAAAAGGAAGACGAGTCCATAAAATTAACTTCAATTTTCCATGAAAAGATAATCTTTTCACTCTTGATAAACAGTTGATGAAAAATCACTATATTCAGTCCATACTTCCTTTCTTCCATTTTCAACCTATCTGACTCCCTTTCATATTCCTACTCTTCCCACCATATCCTTTCTTTGCCATTTGTACATTTTCCTCTCAAAAATGACTGAGATTTTTGTCTTCCTTTCTTTAGTATTAGGTACAACACAGCACCAAGTTCTTTTCAGTAACCCCAATACCCATCCTGTTTTGTCTATTTGTTTTTCCCTTGGAAAAAATGAACAAATAATACATTTTAGTATCAGAATCTTTTATATTTTCTCAGCATGTTGAAGAGGGAGAATAAAAAAGAGTTTATTTTTCCAATTCTGATTTTTTTTTGATGTCATGGACTTAGTTTAACCTCACATATGCTTGAAATAATTATGAAAATCACAAATTCAATTTCAGGAATCTCTCTTATTTTTTAATGGTGTAAGCTTAAATTGGCAGGAAAATAACCTCCCTGATATCTCATATCTCTGATGATATATTCTGATTGCCTAAGAATGGCTTCTTCAGATCTAAATTACTTTCAGAGTTGATTTCATTATTACTTTCAAGATGATATGCCACCTTATGCAGCTTAGTTTCCAACTAGTATCTTTCTAAACTACATTAATGAGAAACTGTGGTACTAGTTTAGAATTTTATTAAAATATAGCTCTTGCAATGGAATTGTATTAAAGCTATCCAGAGAAACAAAACAAATAGGACACTAAATATAGATGAGAATTGGTTCATATGATTATGGAGGCAGAGAAGTCTCACAATCTGCTGTCTGCAAGCTGAAGACCCAGGAAAACTGGCTGTGTATTTCCAGCCTGAGTTAGAACAGAACCAGAGAAGTTGACGGTGTAAATCCTAGTCCAAAGGCAAAAGACTGCTAGCTCAAATGGGCAGGCAGTAAGGGCAGGCAGAACGAATACTGCTTCCATTTTATTCAGGCCCCTGGACAGATTGAATATTGCCCATTCACACTGGGGAGGGGCTAAATGCACCAACTGAAATGCTAATCTCATCTATAAACACCTTTATAGATACATCCAGAAATAATATTTAATTTGGACATGGCAGGCAATTGACAAAAAATTTACCATCACAGAAATCATTTGCTATGCCCACCTGTACATTGTTAAACAAAAACCAGAACATCTGATTGCATTTTAGGTTATCAAAGACAAAATGCACCAGCTGAGGAAAGATTTTATTGAGTCTAATGCAAGAGGGAGAACACTACAGATTTGAAGATTACAGAATGTTGTGGAAGAGTGATTTTGGCTTAGACTTTTATAGGAAGAAGATAATTTACAGGTGGAGTGATTTAGAGTTGTAATCATTTTACAATTAGGGGAAATCTCTGTCAGAAGAATGGGGAATGTTTACATCTGGGTCTAGCTCTCCAGAGAGGGATAAACAGTTCTAATATACCTACATTCTTGAGGCGAAGAATACGAATTCAGAGGGTTTGCATTTGGTCTTATCACAAATATCCATGAGTCATCGGCAAATCTTATGGGAGTCAGTAAAAGACTAGGCAGTGAATATTGGCAGTTCTTGTGGGGAAATGTGGTTCTTGGTGGTAAACTCTTGCCTGGGATATAAAATGCCAGGAAGGTTTCAAAACGTGGAAGTGGGCAGAGATTTCTTAACAATCACTGTTTTCCAGGGAAATGGGACTCAGGTAATGTTAATATTGTCAGTTTTCTACATGTGAATTCTAAGTCTTTGACAGAAATAGGTTTATTTTCATCACTTCTTCCCAGATATTGCTTATTCTAAAAACTTGTGTCACAACTCAAATTTTAGAAACTTTTGAATATAAAAGTTAATAGAGAAGTTAATTTGATGGGAACATAGATTAATCTAGAATTTGCAGGAATATGAAACCATCTGTTTTAGGTTTACTAAATTAGAAGGAAACACTAATTTATTAAATTTGGCATTTTATGTCTTTCATTTGCTTTCTTTATACAGCAATATTCAGAGTTTTACTTTTCATGATTAGAATGTACTCCTACCAAATATAATCAGTTCCTTGGTTGAAATAAAACAGTAGCTTGCTTAGCAAATGATTTTATAGTGCTTGTTTAAATTTGACCTGTTTATACTATGTTGATTAAATATGAATCAAATGCTCCAGAGTATTATTGTTTTAATCCTTTTCCTGGAAGCTTGACAACAAATCTCATATATTAAATTCTGCAAAATTATTTACATACTTAAAGTCTGTTAAACGATGCATGATCTCATCCTGAGTTGATGAACATCTTTCTGTTTTGGGGCAAATTTCAAATAAAAGCTCCACTTGAGCTTTTTTCTCAGTAACTGCTTGTCCATCACCCTGGGCTGGTTGCCAAGCAATAATGCGATTGCTTTACAGTCAGTGGGAAGTAATTCAGTGGCGCTTTTCCATTTGTAATGCTTCTCAATAAGGAATAAGGTTGTTAGGCAACAGATGACATAGGATAGGAGCAGAAAAAAGACTTTGGAGCTAGGAATTCACACCAAATACCACTTTATTTTCTATACTGAGTCAATACTATAAATTGTTATTTTAAAATAATTTTTAGATACAAACAAAACCTGCAGGAATATACAGATAGTTCCTGTGTACTCTCCAGCCAGGTTCCCCTAAAGATAACATCTGATAAAATTTCAAGTGAAGTGAAAGTTGCTCCGTTGTGTCTGACTCTATGCGACCCCCTGGAATTCTCTGGCCAGAATACTGGAGTGGGTAGCCTGTCCCTTCTCCAGGGAATCTTCCCAACCCAGGGATCAAACCCAGGTCTCCCTCATTGCAGGCGGATTCTTTACCAGCTGAGCCACCAGGGAAGCCCAAGAATACTGGAGTGGGTAGCCTATCCCTTCTCCAGTGTATCTTCCTGACCCATGCCAACATCAAAGTCAGGAAATTATTTAGCCATTATAAAGCATTCAGAGTGATGTCTCATCATAGTTTTAACTTATATTTCTTTAATGGCTATTATATTTCTTTACATGTAATTCCTTTTGCCATTCATATATTCTTTTTGATGAAGTGTCTTTTCAGAAATTTTGTCCATTCTCTAATTAAAGTCTGTTTTTCTGGTTGAGTTTAGAGAGTTCTTTATATATTCAAGACACAGGTCCTGCACAACATAAGGAGTATGCATTATTTTCTCCTGGCTTTTGGCATGTCTTCTCAGCCTTTTAACTGTCTTCTGCAGAGCAAAAGTGTTTTAATATTAACAAAATTTAATTAATTAATACTTTTCTGTGTGAATCATATATTCATTTTTTCTGTGTGAATCATATATTCATTGCCTTTTCTTTTTTTTATCAAGGTGATTATTTTATTTTATTTTACTTATTTATTTTTAAATTTTCCTCCTGATTTTTATTTATTTATTAATTTATTTTTAAAAAAATTTTCTTTACATTATTTTCTTGGTTTTGCCATACATTGACATGAATCCGTCATGGGTATACACATGGTCCCCCTCCAGAACCCCCCTCCCTCCTCCCTCCCAGTTCCCTCTCCCTGGGTCATCCCGGTGCACCAGCCCCAAGCATCAAACCTGGGCTGGCGATTGATTTCACATATGATAATTAACATGTTTCAATGCCATTCTCTCATATCATCCCACCCTTGTACTCTTCCACAGAGTCCATGAGACTATTCTATACATCTGCATTTCTTTTGCTGTCTCGCATGCAGGGTTCTCTTTACCATCTTTCTAAATTCCACATATATGCGTTAGTATACTGTATTTTTGTTTTTCCTTCTGGCTTACTTCACTCTGGATAATAGGCTCCAGTTCCATCCACCTGAGTAGAACTGATTCAAATGAATTTTTTTTTAATGGTGAGTAATATTCCATTGGGTATATGTACCACAGCTTTCTTATCCATTCGTCAGTTGATGGGCATCTAGGTTGCTTCCATGTCCTGGCTATTGTAAACAATGCGGCGATGAACATTGGGGTAGACGTGTCTCTTTCAATTCTGGTTTCCTCGGTGTGTATGCCCAGCAGTGGGATTGCTGGGTCATATGGCAGGTCTATTTGCAGTTTTTTAAGGAATCTCCACACTGTTTTCCATAGTGGCTGTACTAGCTTGCATCCCACCAACAGTGTAAGAGGGTTCCCTTTTCTCCACATCCTCTCCAGCACTTATTGCTTGTAGACTTTTGGAATGCAGCCATTCTGACTGGTGTAAAGTGGTACCTCATTGTGGTTTTGATTTGCATTTCTCTGATAATGAGTGATGTTGAGCATCTTTTCATGCGTTTGTTAGCCATTTTTATGTCTTCTTTGGAGAAATGTCTGTTAAGTTCTTTGGCCCACTTTTTGACTGGGTCGTTTATTTTTCTAGAACAGAGCTGCAGGAGTTGCTTGTATATTTTTGAGATTAATTGTTTGTCCAGCGCTTCATTTGCTATTATTTTCTCCCATTGTGAAGGCTGCCTTTTCACCTTGCTTTTAGTTTCCTTTGTTGTGCAGAAGCTCTTCATTTTAATTAGGTCCCATTTATTTATTTGTGCTTTTATTTCCAATATTCTGGGAGGTGGGTCATAGAGGATCCTGCTTTGGTTTATGTTGGAGAGTGTTTTGCCTATGTTTTCCTCTAAGAGTTTTATAGTTTCTGGTCTTATGATTAGATCTTTGATCCATTTTGAGTTTATTTTTGTGTATGGTGTTAGAAAGTGTTCTAGTTTCATTCTTTTACAATTGGCTGTCCAGTTTTCCCAGTAGCACATGTTAAAGAGATTGTCTTTTCTCCATTGTATATTCTTGCCTCCTTTGGCAAAGATAAGGTGTCCATAGGTGTGTGGATTTATCTCTGAGCTTTCTCTTTTGTTCCATTGATATATATTTCTGTCTTTGTGTCAGTACCATACTGTCTTGATGACTGTGGCTTTGTAGTGTAGCCTAAAGTCAGGCAGGTTGATTCCTCCAGTTCCATTCTTTCTCAAGATTGCTTTGGCTATTCGAGATTTTTTGTATTTCCATACGAATTGTGAAATTATTTGTTCTAATTCTGTGAAAAAGACCTCTGGTATCTTGATAGGAATTGCATTGAATCTATAGATTGCTTTGGGTAGTATACTCATTTTCACTATATTGATTCTTCCAATCCACGAACACGGTATATTTCTCCATCTATTTGTGTCCTCTTTGATTTCTTTCATCAGTGTTTTATAGTTTCCTATATACAAGTCTTTTGTTTCTTTAGGTAGATATACTCCTAAGTATTTTATTCTTTTTGTTTCGTTGGTGAATGGAATTGTTTCCTTAATCTCTCTTTCTGTTTTCTCATTGTTAGTGTATAGGAATGCCAGGGATTTCTGTGTGTTGATTTTGTATCCTGAAACTTTACTATATTCACTGATTAGCTCTAGTAATTTTCTAGTAGAGTCTTTAGGGTTTTCAATATAGAGGATCATGTCATCTGCAAACAGTGAGAGTTTTACCTCTTCTTTTCCAATCTGGACCCCTTTAATTTCTTTATCTGCTCTGATTGCTGTGGCCAAGACTTCCAAAACTATGTTGAAAAGTAGTGGTGAGAGTGGGCACCCTTGTCTTGTTCCTGACTTCAGGGGGAATGATTTCAGTTTTTCACCATTGAGGATAATGTTTGCTATGGGTTTGTCATATATAGCTTTTATTATGTTGAGGTATGTTCCTTCTATTCCTGCTTTTTGGAGGGTTTTTATCATAAATGGATGTTGAATTTTCTCAAAGGCTTTCTCTGCATCTATTGAGATAATCATGTGGTTTTTATTTTTCAATTTGTTAATGTGGTGTATTACATTGATTGATTTGCGAATATTGAAGAATCCTTGCATCCCTGGGATAAAGCCTACTTGATCATGATGTATGATCTTTTTAATGTGTTGTTGGATTCTATTTGCTAGAATTTTGTTAAGGAATTTTGCATCTATGTTCATCAGTGATATTGGCCTGTAGTTTTCTTTTTTTGTGGCATCTTTGTCAGGTTTTGGAATTAGGGTGATGGTGGCCTTGTAGAATGAGTTTGGAAGTTTCCCTTCGTCTGCAATTTTCTGGAAGAGTTTGAGTAGAATAGGTGTTAGCTCTTCTCTAAATTTTTGGTAGAATTCAGCTGTGAAGCCATCTGGTCCTGGGCTTTTGTTTTTTGGAAGATTTCTGATTACAGTTTCAATTTCCACGCTTGTGATTGGTCTGTTAAGATTATCTATCTCTTACTGGTTTAGTCTTGGAAAGTTATACTTTTCTAGGAATTTGTCCATTTCATCCAGGTTGTCCAGTTTATTTGCATATAGTTGCTGATAATAGTCTCTTATGATCCTTTGTATTTCTGTGTTTTCTGTTGTGATCTCTCCGTTTTCATTTCTAATTTTGTTGATTTCATTCTTCTCCCTTTGTTTCTTGATGAGTCTTGCTAATGGTTTGTCAATTTTATTTATCTTCTCAAAGAACCAGCTTTTGGCTTTGTTGATTTTTGCTATGGTCACTTTTGTTTCCTTTGCATTTATTTCTGCCCTGATCTTTAAGATTTCTTTCCTTCTGCTAACTCTGGGCTTCTGCATTTCTTCCTTTTCTAGTTGCTTTAGGTGTAAAGTTAGGTTATTTATTTGACTTTTTTCTTGTTTCCTGAGGTGAGCTTGTATTGCTATGAACTTTCCCCTTAGCACTGCTTTTTCAGTGTCCCATAGGTTTTGGGTTGTTGTGATTTCATTTTCATTCATTTCTATGCATATTTTGATTTCCTTTTTGATTTCTTCTGTGATTTGTTGGTTATTCAGCAGTGTGTTGTTGATCCTCCATATGTTGGAGTTTTTAAATGGGTTTCTCCTGTACTTGATATCTAATCTCAGTGCATTGTCGTCACAAAAGATGCTTGGAATGATTTCAATTTGTTTGAATTTACCAAGGCTAGATTTATGGCCCAGGATGTGATCTATTCTGGAGAAGGTCCCATGTGTACTTGAGAAAAAGGTGAAATTCATTGTTTTGGGATAGAATGTCCTATAGATATCAATTAGGTCTAACTGGTCTAGTGTATCATTTAAAGTTTGAGTTTCCTTGTTAATTTTCTGTTTAGTTGATCTATCCATTGGTGTGAGTGGTGTATTAAAGTCTCTCACAATTATTGTGTTGTTGTTAATTTCCCCTTTCATATTTGTTAGCATTTGCCTTACATATTGTGGTGCTCCTATGTTGGGTGCATATATATTTATAATTATTATTTCTTCTTCTTGGATTGATCCTTTGATCATTATGTAATGTCCATCTTTATCTTTTTTCACAGCCTTTATTTTAAAGTCTACTTTATCTGATATGAGTATTGCCACTCCTGCTTTCTTTTGGTCTTTATTTGCATGGAATATCTTTTTCCAGCCTTTAACTTTCAGTCTATTTGTGTCCCTAGGTTTGAGGTGGGTCTCTTGTAGACAACATATATAGGGGTCTTGTTTTTGTATCCAATCGGCCAATCTTTGTCTTTTGGTTGGGGCATTCAGCCCGTTTACATTTAAGGTAATTATTGATAAGTATGATCCCGTTGCCATTTACTTTATTGTTTTGGGTTCGAGATTATATACCCTATCCATGTTTCCTGTCTAGAGAAGATCCTTTAGCATTCGTTGGAGCACTGGTTTGGTGTTGCTGAATTCTCTTAGCTTTTGCTTGTCTGTAAAGCTTTTGATTTCTCCTTCAAATTTGAATGAGATCCTTGCTGGGTACAGTAATCAGGGTTGTAGATTATTTTCTTTCATGACTTTAAGTATGTTCTGCCATTCCCTTCTGGCCTGAAGGGTTTCTATCGAGAGATAAAATTTAATTAATTAATATGTTTATGTGTGAATCATATATTCATTTTTTGTGTGTGAATCATATATTCATTTCCTTTTCTAAGAACTCATTGACTAACCCCAAATAGTAAAGATTTCCTCCTATGCTTTACTACAAAAATTGTATAGATTTAGGTGTTCTATTTATATCAGTAATCTATTTTGAGTTAATTTTTTATATAGGTTTTTTTTATATTCTATTTTATTTTTTTATTGTTTTTGCCATACATTGTCATGATATCACCATGGGTTTACATATGCTTCCCCTCCGGAACCCACCTCCCTCCTCCCTCCCCCCTGGGAAATCTCGCTGCACCAGCCCCGAGCATCAATCCTGGGCTGGCGATTGATTAGACACATGACAATTAACATGCTTCAATGCCCTTCTCCCATATCATCCCACCCTTACCCTCATCCACAAAGTCCACGAGTCTATTTTTTGACATTCAAGTTGAGGCTTATATTCTGCCCCGCAGTGTCCAATTATTCCATTTTTTGGAAAAACTATCTTTGCTCCATTGAACTGCTTTTGTCTCTTTGTCAAAAATAAGCTGGCAGTACTTGTAAGAGTCAACTAATGGATTCTGTCCTGATTGATTGGTATTAGTGTCAGTTCCTCGACCAGCTTCCCCATTATACATACTGAAAAGTACATAGAAAGTCTTAAAATATGGTAAAGAAATTTTTCTAATTTTATTCTTCATTTTCAAGGTTATTTTAGCTGAATTTAGAAGATTTAAACTTCATTGTTTCATTTTGGGAAGGTATTGTCATAGTAATTTTTACACTTTAAATTCAAATTGTTCATTCAGTTCAATTCAGTTCAGTAGCTCAGTCATGTATGACCCTTTGCAAACCTATGGACTTCAGCATGCCAGACTTCCTTGTCTATCACCAACTCCTGGAACTTACTTAAACTCATGTCTATCAAGTCGGTGATGCCATCTAACCATCTCATCCTCTGTCATCCCCTTCTCCTCCCACCTTTAATCTTTCCCAGCATCAGGGTCTTTTCCAAAGAGTCACTTCTTCACATAAGGTGGCCAAAGTATTAAAGTTTCAGCTTCAACATCAGTCCTTTCAAAGAATAGTCAGGACTGATTTCCTTTAGGATGGAGTGGTTAGATCTCCTTGCAGTCCAAGGGACTCTCAAGAGTCTTCTCCAACACTACAGTTCAAAAGCATCAAATCTTTGGCACTCAGCTTTCATAATAGTCCAAATCTCACATATATACATGACTACTGGAAAAACCATAGCCTTGACTAGATGGAACTTTGTTGGCAAAGTAATGTCTGGAACTTTGTTGGCAAAGTAATGTCTGCTTTTTAATATGCTGTCTAGGTTGACCATAACTTTTCTTCCAAGGAGCAAGAGTCTTTGAATTTCATGGCTGCAGTCACCATCTGCAGTGATTTTGGAGCACAGAAAAATAAAGTCTGTCACTGTTTCCACTGTTTCCCCATCTACTTGCCATGAAGTGATGGGACCAGATGCCATGATATTTGTTTTCTGAGTGCTGAGTTTTAAGACAACTTTTTCACTCTCCTCTTTCACTTTCATCACGAGGCTCTTTGGTTCTTCACTTTCGGCCATAAAGGTGGTGTCATCTGTGTATTTCTCCCAGCAGTCTTGACTCCAGCTTATGCTTTATCCAGCCCAGCATTTCTCATGATGTCTTATGCATATACGTTAAATAAGCAGGATGACAATATACAGCCTTGATGTATTCCTTTCCTTATTTGGAACTAGTCTGCTTTTCTCTGTCCAGTTCTAACTGTTGCTTCCTGACCTGCATACAGGTTTCCCAAGAGGCAGGTCAGGTGGTCTGGTATTCCCATCTCTTGAAGAACTTCCCACAGTTTATTGTGACCCACACAGTCAAATGCTTTGGCATAGTCAATAAAGCAGAAATGGATGCTTTTCTGGAACTCTCTTGCTTTTTCAATGATGCAATGGATGTTGGCAATTTGATCTTTGGTTCCTCTGCCTTTTCTAAAAGTGACTTCAGCATCTGAAAGTTCACCATACATGTACTGTTGAAGCCTAGCTTGGAGAATTTTGAGCATTACTTTACTAGCATGTGGTAGTTTTAGCACTACTTTACTAGTGCAATTGTGTCGTAGTTTGAGCATTCTTTGGCAATGCCTTTCTTTGGAATTGGAATGAAAACTGACCTTTTCCAGTCCTATGGCCACTGCTGAGTTATCCAAATTTGCTGGCATATTGAGTGCAGCATTTTCACACATCTTTCAGGATTTGAAATAGCTCAACTGGAATTCCATCACCTCCACTGGCTTTGTTCGTAGTGATGCTTCCTAAGGCCCACTTGACTTCACCTTCCTGGATGTCTGGCTCTAGGTGAGTGATCACATCATCATGATTATCTGTGTCATGAAGACCTTTTTTGTACAGTTCTTCTGTGTATTCTTGCCACCTCTTCTTAATACCTTCTGCTTCTGTTAGGTCCATACCATTTCTGTCCTTTATTGAGCCCATCTTTGCATGAAATGTTCCCTTGGTATCTCTAATTTTCTTGAAGAGATCTCTAGTCTTTCCCATTCTATTGTTTTCCTCTATTTCTTTGCAAATTGTTCATTACATATATCTATCTATATATGTATATACACATACTGAAATATGTTTGATTTTTCTTTCATGGTCTTTTGAACTATCTTTTGAACTAGCCATGCTTACATGTATGTCTAGAAAATTTTTCTTAATGGAATCTTTGGGATTTTCTATGTAGACCATCATACCATCCAGGAATAGGGACAGTTTTTTCAATCCGTATGTCTTTAATTTCCTTTTATGGCCTTGTTTCACTGGTTAGACTTCCAATATTGCATTGGAAAGGAGTGAAAGTATACAGTATTTTTGCTTGATTCTTAGTTTTCAGTGGAAAGTATTTAGTTTCTCATCACCAATTGTGATGTTAACTGTACATTTTGATAGATATTCTTAATTGGACTGATGAAATTATATCTAAGTTTGCTGAGAGTTTTTACATGAATGGATATTGCATTTTGTCAGGTGCCTTTTCTGTATCATTGTTTCATTTTTATGCTGCTGATATGGTAAGTTACATTGACTTTCAAATACTGAATCAGCTTTGCATTCTTGGAATTAACCCACTTAATCATACTGCATAATTCTTTTCATATATTTCTAAATTCTATTTGCTAATATTTTATTGGATACTTTTGCATATTTTTTCATGAGAGAAAAATAAAAAGTTGCTAAGTCATATCCACCTCTTTGTGACCCCACGGACTGTAGTCCACCAGGCTCCTCTATCCCTGGAATTCTCCAGGAAGAATACTGGAATGAGTAGCCATTACCTTCTCTAGAGGATCTTCCTGACCCAGGGATCAAACCAGACCCAGGGACTGAACCAGGGTTCTCCTGCTTTGCAGGCAGATTCTTGGCTGTCTGAGCCACCAGGGAAGTTCTTCATGAGGGAGATTGTTGATATACATATTTATATCTATATCTATGTTGATATAAATATCAGTATATATTGGGAGCTTGTTTACATATATATTTATATTTTGGTATCTATATCTATATGTTGATATATATATATATATCAGTATATATTGGTAGCTTGTTGACATATATATTTATATTTTGGTAACTATATCTATATGTTGAGATATATATATATATAAATATTGGGAGCTTGTTGACATATATATTTATATTTTGGTATCTATATCTATATGTTGATATTCATATCTGTTTTAGAAGATTTAATCTAGAAATCCAATTTTGTTAAAGACTATTCAAGCTTTCTGTTTGATGTTGGACATTTGATAATTTATGGTTTTTGAGGATTTTCTTTTCTTGTTGTTCAAACTGTATAATGTCTTGATCTGTCTTCCAGTTAACTCATTACGTCCACTGTCATATTTGTTTTGCTATTAAACCTATCTTTTGATTTTAATTATATTTTTCAGTCCTAAAAGTTTAGTTTTTCCTTATATCTTCTATTTCTTTCAAAATTTCTGTTTTCATTTGACTCAAGAGTTTCTAATACCTTATCAGAGTATTTTTTACAGTATCTATTTTATAGCCATTGCCAGATAATTGCAACTTTGATATATCTTGGTTTTGCTATCTGTTGATTTTCTTTTCTTATTCAGATTGATGTGTCTGGTTCTTATTATGGTGACTAATTCTAGAATACATTCCAGAAATATTGTCATATATTATAAAACTAGCTATGCTTGTATCTTATATTTTAGTTGATGATCTACCTGCTAAAGTCCAGAATGCATGTCACAGCCCAATTTGGGGGTTGGAGTTTAAATGTTGAGAATTCAAAACCTCTACAGCGCTATTCTGGTCTGCCCTGTTCATGTACGTGAATGTGCCTGTGCAGAACGACCATTCTGAAGCATAGACCTCTCTAGAGTCTGCCTGGATTTTTATACACAGAACGCTTTTCTGAAGCTCTCTTCTATTTCTAAGCATACCTTTCATATTTTAATTGGGTGGAGGTTAAGTGCTTCATTTTTGCTGTCATTCAGTTAGAACAAGCTTAGTATGATAAACAAGAATCCATTTACAGTCTCCACAGTACATGGTATAGAGGTAGAAGAGTGCTTCTTCTTTGCTGATGCTCACTTAGCATAAACTTGGGATTATCCACAGAGCTAGTGCCACAGTTTCCATAGCACAATGTTCAGTGTGGAGCTAGGGGGATGCAACTGCGCTCACACAGGTGTAGTGTGGGGATGACGGACAGGGCTCTGACACACGGTCTCCAGTGCATGATAGGAGGAGGAGGGGATATTCCCTCATAAGTGGAGGGCACGGAGGGAAGACAGCATTCTGTCCACAGTCCGCAGAGCAAACTATAGTGAAGCAGTGAGGCATAGCTTTTATTTTGTTATTATAGCCCTGGAGGAAGGTCAAAGCAGTTGCCTTGTATGACATAACTTTTCCCAGTCTCTGTGTAGGGAGACTATTCTTGCACCTTTTTTTTTTTTAAGTATACTACCATTGACATTTCCAGTTAATAGGTTTCCCTAGTACCCAGCCTAGGATATATTGGAGTCAGAAACAAACAAAAAATTTATTTGTTTATTATTTATTTACATTATCGTGTTGGTTTTGCCATACATTGATATGAATCCGCCATGGGTATATATGTGTTCCCCTTCCAGAACCCCCCTCCTACCTCCCTCCCAATTAGAATTCACTTCTAGGTCATATTCCTCAAGTCACAAAATGCCTAGCTAGTTCTTTTCTCTACTTTCAGATTGCTTAGATATTTATTTTGTCCAAGATTTTAGTTGTAAATAATAGGAAAATTAAGGAAGAGTATACTTTTATGGAAGAGAGAGACAAATGCCTAGGCAATTTTAAGGCCATGTATTATCTTGCCTCATCTTCTGTTTTCTCAGCATTTGCTACATATGTTCTGAGTCTATTAGCACTCTTGTAGCATTATAAAGGAAGCAGAAAACTTATTTACAGCCCTCACATCTATTATATCAAGTTCAATCAAAATACATTTACTGAAAACCTTTTGTTTGCCAGATAAATTTCTGAGGTGAGGATAAGCATCATCATCTAGTTAGGGAGTAGACATTCAAACACACTGAGCAAAGTCTGGGAGATAGTGAAGGACAGAAAAGCCTGGTGTGCTACAGTCCATGGGGTCCTAAAGAGTCTGACACAACTTAGCAACGGAATAACAACAAATGCAATCTGTTGTTATCCCATTTACAATGGGTAAATGATATACTCAGAAATGTTTTAAAAGATTACTGAAGCAATGAATAGTTCTCCTTTTATATACATTAAATTAACCCGGTGGCAATTTAGTTGGCTTCAGGAGTTAAGCAGGAATTTTATAGACTACTTGGATAATAAGATAAGAGCAAAAATGCAAGTTTTCATATAAATCTGTAAATTCATATAACCAGTAAAGCCTGTACAGAGATAAAGTGTTTAGAAGTGGGAAGAGGAAAGCATAAGGCATAGGAGAAATGACATAAAATGTATTTCCATTTTGTTTCTGGTGTAGTATTTTAGATGTTAAGATCAGTCATAGAGAAAGTTGAGCTATATAAATTCAGGCCACATCATACACTTGAGTAAATGTCATATGATTTTCTTCCTATGGACATAATCACATACTCTTATTTTTGAGAATGCTGAGAGGAGTTCATTATCAATCTTTTTAATTTTATAGGTATCTTAGCTCAGGCTGCTATAACAGAGTAACCATTCAATGGTGGCTTATAAACAACAGAAATATATTTTTCATGGTTTTGGAGTCTGGAGTACTAGCATTGTTGGTTTTGGTGAACTCCTTATTTAGGTATGCAGACTATGGACTTTTCATTGTGTATCCACACAACAGGGAAAAGCACTAGAGTGCTCTCTGGAATCTCCTTTATATGGGTGCTAATCCTATTTATGAAAATTCTCTTCTCATGACCTAATTACCTCCCAAAGGCCCACCTGCCAATACCATCTCATTGGAAGATTAGAATTTCAACAAATGAAGAATGGGAAGGGGCAAAAAATTGAAGAAAGTGGAGAAAACCACTAGAAATTCACATATGACCTAAATCAAGTCCCTCATGATTATACAATGGAAGTGAGAAACAGATTTAAGGGAATAGATCTGATAGAGTGCCTGATGAGCTATGGACAGAGGTTCGTGACATTGTACAGGAGACAGGGATCAAGGGCATATCCAAGAAAAAGAAAAGCAAGAAAGCAAAATGGCTGTCTGAGGAGGCCTTACAAATAGCTGTGAAAAGAAAAGAAGAAAAAGCAAGGAGAAAAGGAAAGATATTCCCATTTGAATGCAGAGTTCCAAAGAATAGCAAGGAGAGATAAAAAAAAAGCTTTCCTTAGCGATCAGTGCAAAGAAATAGAGGAAAAGAATAGAAAGGGAAAGACTAGAGATCTCTTCAAGAAGATTAGAGATACCAAGGGAGCATTTCATGCAAAGATGGGCTCAATAAATGACAGAAATGGTATGGACCTAACAGAAGCAGAAGGTATTAAGAAGAGGTGGCAAGAATACACAGAAGAACTGTACAAAAAAGATATTCATGACTCAGATAATCATGATGGTGTGATCACTCACACTCACCTAGAGCCAGGCATCCTGGAATGTGAAGTCAAGTGGGCCTTAGGAAGCATTGCTATAAACAAAGCTTGTGGAGGTGATGGAATTCCAGTTGAGCTATTTCAAATACTGAAAGATGATGCTGTGAAAGTGCTGTACTCAATAAGTCAGCAAATTTGGATAACTCAGCAGTGGACACAGGACTGAAAAACGTCAGTTTTCATTCCAACTCTAAAGAAAGAAAATGCCAAAGAATGCTCAAACTACCGCACAATTTCACTCATCTCACACACTAGTAAATTAATGCTCAAAATTCTCCAATCCAAGCTTTTGTAATACATGAACTGTGAACTTCCAGATGTTGAAGCCACTTTTAGAAAAGGCAGAGGAACCAGAGATCAAATTGCCAACATTCGCTGGATCATACAAAAAGCAAGAGAGTTCCAGAAAAACATCTATTTCTGCTTTATTGACTATGCCAACGTGTCAGGGAATATTTGGCAGGAAGCTTCCTGCCTGCTGTTTTCTGATGTCCCTTATCAATCCCTGAATATTCGGAGATGACTGAAGAAGCTTACCTCTCCAAGGGACAAAAGGAATGCATACATTCTTAAAGTAAAAGTAACTATTTATGGAAAGTGAGTTTTATAACCCCGTCTCTTTGAGATGGATTCTATTCTTATGTTTCCTGGATAAGTTGTAAGATTTTTGATCTTCATCTTTGCTGAAAAGGCTATCTTGTAAGACAGTATATATATGCCCACATTATGCTGAATAAACACCTTTACTCCATCAGAGTCTTGGTCCCCATGTCTCTATTCATTTCTCTCTCTCTCTCTCTCCTTTCTCTCTTCCTTTATTTTCTTATTGTCCACTCTGTACCCCCAAGCCCCATTCCATTAAAGGGCCATAACACAAAAGCCTTTGACTTTGTGGATCACAATAAACTTTGGAAAATTCTGAAAGAAATGGGAATGCCAGACCATCTGACCTGTCTCTTGAGAAACCTGTGTGTAGGTCAGGAAGCAATAATTAGAACTGGACATGGTACAACAGACTGGTTCCAAATAGGAAAAGGAGTATGTCAAGGCTGTATATCGTCACCCTGCATATTTAACTTATATACAGAGTACATCATGAGAAACGCTGGGCTGGAAGAAGCAAAAGCTGGAATCAAGATTGCCAGGAGAAATATCAATAACCTCAGATATACAGATGACACCACCCTTATGGCAGAAAGTAAAGAGGAACTAAAGAACCTCTTGATGAAAGAGAAAGAGGAGAGTGAAAAAATTGGCTTAAAGCTCAATGTTCAGAAAACTAAGATCATGGCATCTGGTCCCATCACTTCACAGCAAATAGATGGAGAAACAGTGGCTGACTTTATTTTTGAGGGCTCCAAAATCACTGAAAATGGTGATTGCAGCCATGAAATTCAAAGATGCTTTCTGCTTGGAAAGAAAGTTATGACCAACCTAGATAGCATATTAAAAAGCAGAGACATTACTTTATCAACAAAGGTTCATCTAGTCAAGGCTATTGTTTTTCCAGTGGTCATGTATGGATGTGAGAGTTGGACGGTGAAGAAAGCTGAGCACTGAAGAATTGATGCTTTTGACCTGTGGTGTTGGAGAAGATTCTTGAGAGTCGCTTGGACTGTTAGGAGATCCAACCAGTCCATCCTAAAGGACATCAGTCCACTGGAAGGATTGATGTTGAAGCTGAAACTCCAATACTTTGGCCACCTGATGTGAAGAGCTGACACATTTCAAAGTCCCTGATGCTGCCAAAGATTGAAGGCAAGTGGAGAAGGGGATGACAGAGAATGAGATGGTGGGATGACAGAGAATGAGATGTTTGGATGGCATCATAAACTCAATTGACATGGGTTTAGGTAGAATCTGGAAGTTGCTGATGGACAGGAAGGCCTGGTGTGCTGCAATTCATGGGGTTGAAAGAGTCTGACCTGACTGAGTGACTTAATTTAGCCTTTTTCAAATAAAAAGGAAATTTTAAGCTACTAATATTAAAAATGAGTCACACTCCCTGACTTTAGACTATAGTAAGCTATAGTAATCAAAAGAGTAAGATATGAGCATTGAAGCAGACACACAGATCAATGGAACACAGTATGGAGCTCAGAATAAACCCATGCACATTTGCTCAATTAATCTACAACAAAGGAGGCAAGAATATCCAATGGAGAAAAGATAGTCTCTTTTACAAGTGGTGTTGTGAAAGCTGTACATCTTCATGTGAAACAATGAGATAAGAATATTTTCTCTCACCATGCACAAAAATAAACCCAAAATGGATTAAAATCTAAATGTAAGACTGAAAATCATAAAACTCCTAGAAGAAAATGTAGGCATTATGTTGTTTGACATTGGTCTTAGTAATCTTTTTTTTTGGATCTATCTTTCAGGCATGGTGAACAATGGCAAAAGGAAATCAACATGACTTAATAAACACCCTCTTCCAACAACACAAGAGAAGACTCTACACACGGACATCACCAGATGGTCAATACCGAAATCAGATTGATTATATTCTTTGCAGCCAAAGATGGAGAAGCTCTATACAGTCAGCAAAAACAAGACCGGGAGCTGACTATGGCTCGGATCATGAATTTCTTACTGCCAAATTCAGACTTAAATTGAAGAAAGTGGGGAAAACCACTAGACCATTCAGGTATGACCTAAATCAAACCCCTCATGATTATACAGTGGAAGTGAGAAATAGATTCAAGGGATTAGATCTGACAGACAGAGTGCCTGATGAACTACGGAGGAAGGTTTGTGACATTGTACAGGAGACAGGGGTTAAGACCATCCCCATGGAAAAGAAATGCAAAAAAGCAAAATCCCTGTCTGAGGAGGCCTTACAAATAGCTGTGAAAAGAAGAGAAGCGAAAAGCAAAGGAGAAAAGGAAAGATATTTCCATTTGAATGCAGAGTTCCAAAGAATAGCAAGGAGAAATAAGAAAGAATCCCTCAGCCATCAGTGCAAAGGAATAGAGGAAAACAACAGAATGGGAAAGACTAGAGATCTCTTCAAGAAAATTAGAGATACCAAGGGAACATTTCATGCAAAAATCGTCTCGATAAAGGATAGAAATGGTATGGACCTAACAGAAGCAGAAGATATTAAGAAGAGGTGGCATAAATACACAGAAGAACTGTACAAAAAAGAGCTTCATGACTCAGATAAACACGATGGTGCGATCACTCACCTAGAGCTGGTCATCCAGGAAAGTGAAGTCACGTGGGCCTTAGGAAGCATCACTATGAACAAGTCTAGTGGAGGTGATGGAATTCCAGTTGAACTATTTCAAATCCTAAAAGATGATGCTGTGAAAGTGCTGGGCTCAATATGCCAGCAAATTTGGAAAACTCAGCAATGGCCACAGGACTGGAAAAGGTCAGTTTTTGCTCCAATCCCAAAGAAAAACAATGCCAAAAAATGCTCAAACTACCACACAATTGCATTCATCTCACAAGCTAGTAAAGTGATGCTCAAAATTCTCCAAGCCAGGCTTCAGCAATACATGAACCGTGAACTTCCAGATGTTGAAGCCACTTTTAGAAAAGGCAGAGGAACCAGAGATCAAATTGCCAACATCCACTGAATCATCAAAAAATCAAGAGACTTCCAGAAAAAGATCTATTTCTGCTTTATTGACTATGCCAAAGCCTTTGACTGTGTGGATCACAATAAACTGTGGAAAATTCTTGAAGAGATGGCAATATCAGACCATCTGACCTGTCTCTTGAGAAACCTGTATATAGTTCAGGAAGCAACAGTTAGAAGTGGACATGGAACAACGGACTGGTTCCAAATAGGAAAAGGAGTACAACAAGGCTGTATATTGTCACCCTGCTTGTTTAACTTGTATGCAGAATACATCATGAGAAATACTGGACTGGAAGAAGCACAAACTGGAATCAAGATTTCTGGGAGAAATATCAACCTCAGATATGCAGACGACACCACCCTTATGGCAGAAAGTGAAGAGGAACTAAAAGGCCTCTTGACGAGAGTGAAAGAGGAGAGTGAAAAAGTTGGCTTAAGGCTCAACATTCTGAAAACCAATGACAAATAGATGGGGAAACAATAGAAACAGTGACAGACTTTATTTTTCTGCACTCCAAAATCACTGCAGATGGTGATTGCAGCCATGAAATTAAAAGACGCTTACTCCTTGGAAGGAAAGTTATGACCAACCTAGATAGCATATTTAAAAGCAGAGACTTTCCTTTACCAACAAAGATTCATCTAGTTAAGGCTATGGTTTTTCCAGTGGTCATGTATGAATGTGAGAGTTGGACGGTGAAGAAAGCTGAGTACTGAAGAATGGATGTTTTTAAACTGTGGTTTTCAAGAAGATTCTTGAGTCCCTTGGACTGCAAGGAGATCCAACCAGTCCATCCTAAAGGAGATCACTCCTGGGTATTCATTGGAAGGATTGATGTTAAATCTGAAACTCCAGTGCTTTGGCCGCCTCATGTGAAGTGTTGACTCATAAGAAAAGGCTCTAATGCTGGTAAGGATTAGGGGCAGGAGAAGAAGAGGACGACAGAGGACAAGGTGGCTGAATGGCATCTTTGACTCAGTGGACATTGGTAGACTCTGGGAGTTGGTGATGGACAGGGAGGCGTGGCGTGCTGCAATTCATGAGGTGCAGAGTCCGACACGACTCAGCGACTGAACTGAACTGAAAAGGTTTTGCACAATGAAGGAAACTATCAACAAAACAAAAAGGCAACTTACTGTGTCAAAATTATTTGTAACGCTATGTCTGTTAAGAGATTATTATCCAAAGTATACAAAGAACTCATACAACTTAATACCAACAAAACAAATAACCCAGTTAAAAAATGGACATAAAACCTGCATAGCATTTTTCCAAATAAGATATACAGATGGCCAATAGGAACAGGAAAAGATGTTCAACATATTAATCTAGATGAAAATGCAAATCAAAATTGCAATTAGATATTACTACATGCCTGTTAGAATGGCCATCATAAAAAGACAAGTGATACAAATTAAGGTGAGGATGTTGAAAAAGGGATCCTTGGTGCACTATTGACAAGATTTTAAACTGGTACAATTACTATGGAAAATAGTATAAAGAAGCCTTAGAAAATTAAAAATAGAAGTACTATATGATTCGACAATTCCACTTCTGGGAATATATCTGAAGGAAACGTAAATACTCTTCTCAGAAGATATTTGCACCTCTATGTTTATGGCAGCATCATTTACAAAAGCCAAGATATAGAAGCAACCTAAGTGTCCATCAATATATCCATAGATGAATGGGAATATAAGATATGGTGTATATGGTAAGTCATTCAGTCATGTCTAAGTCTTTGCAACCCTATGGATTGTAGCCTGCCAGGTTCCTCGGTCCATTCTCCAGGCAAGAGTACTGGAGTGGGTTGCCATTCTCTTCTCCAGGGGCTCTTCTTGATCAAGTGATTGAACCTGTGTCTCCTGCATCTCCCGTGTTGGCAGGGAGATTCTTTACCACTGAACCATCTGGGAAGCCCAATATGTGGTATATGTGCATAATAAAATACTACTCAGCCATAAAAAGAATGGAAATTTGCCATTTTCAACAATGTGAGTAGACCTGGAGGGTATTATGCTTACTTAAGTAAGTCAGACTGAGAAAAACAAATTTTATATTTTCACTGACTTGTGGAATTGAAAAAATGAAATATATAAAACATATATAAAATCAAATATATATATTTATAGATATAATGAACAAACTAGTGGTTACCAGAAGAGAGAGGAGTGGGGAGAGAAGCAAGATAAAGAGGATTAAGAGGTACAGACTATCAGGTATAAAATAAATGTCTTAAGGACATAATCTACGTCACAGGGAACATGGCCAAAATTTTCTAATAACTGAATGTGGGATGTAATCTATAAAATCTAAAAAAAACTATGTTGTGCAATTGGAATTAATATAATATTGTAAGTCAACTATACTTACATTAAAAAAAGAAAATCAAATAGTCCAATATCTATATAATTCCATGCTCATTAGTGTATATAAATGGTAAAGATCAATGAAAGTTAAAGAAGGCATTAGAGTACCTCAGAGATAAATTAATTAATGTCAGACTCACTCTGGTTGAACGACTAAGGTGACTATACATATTTTCAAAATACCTGACAGAGGAAAAAATGATTACAAAAATTCCTTATGAAATATAGTTTTTTAAAAATTAAAAGCAAACAAAACAACCTTTATGTAATTCTTATATGACCTAGAAACTATTTCCCTCTAAAAGGAAATTATAATTTATTTCTGAAAATGTCATGTCATTTTTAGACTCTAATCATACTTGATATTAGATTGATTATAATAGAAGGAAGGCAAAGTTAACTTTTAAGAATAATTTTATACTACACTGACTTATACAATCAAATTAATTCTGAAATAGTTATTACCTGATTTTAAATAAGCCAAGATAATAAGAACTAAAGATGTGGAAAATTAAATTCCTCCATATTGTGATGAAAGAGCTTAAAATCTCTTCATTACATAATAGCAATCAAATAAGTCCATTTAAATCTTATATTTATTTCTTAATGTTTCACTAACTGGTGACATAGTATGAACATTTATAATGTTTAGAAAAGGCCGAATCTTTCACTCTAAGGTGGGAAAGTGTAACCAGACATAAACCTCCACCTGCCACCTAAAAGTGTTAGGAAAAAGAGAGTGGGTCCTGGAATACAGAGGGCTTCTTTCTCTTGGAATTTTGTAGGAATATCTAATAATACTGAAGCTGCTATGGGTAAAAAGTGGATAAAGATCTGTATAGATTAATGAATTTGCCAGGGAGATTAAACCCTTTGTTATAACAGGAGTGCATCTGGTTGTAAGCAATAACCCACCAGATGCACAGGGGCTTAAATATCTATGATATTATTCACTTTACATAACAAATTGTCTGAAGATAGGTTTTCTATGGCTCACATGATGGATCAAAGATAACAACAAGGGTCAAATGCCCTCCTATCTTCCTGCTCTTCCATGTTTAATATGTCACTACCATCCTTAGTCTAAAAACAGCTGTTGTGTCTTTAATCTTTGTGTCCATTATCCAGGTAGAAAAAGAGGAAAGGATGAAAGGAAAAAGAGCAAGCAACTGAAGAGGTATGCAAGCCAAGGCTGTCTCTACTAAAAGCTTTTCTAGAGCCCAGACCACCACTCTCCAGGAAGACCCACTTATATCTTATTGGCCATATGGGGAGGTGTGGCCATACCTGGCTGTCAGAAAGTCAAGGATCATAACAATCAGCATGTATGCATGTTCACCACTTCTGGAGAGAAAAGGAAGAAAGGAAAGAGTAAAAATGTTTGCTTTTGAATAGAGGCAAAGCAGAGTACACCACTGGGGATGTTGATGATACTGTCAGATTATGCAGCTTCCCTGGTGGCTGAGACAGTAAGGAATCTGCCTGTAATGTGAGAGACATGAAAATTTTCTTTTTCATTAGCTGCTGCTGCTCCTGCTAAGTTGCCTCAGTCGTGTCCGACTCTGTGCGACCCCATAGACGGCAGCCCACCAGGTGCCCTCGTCCTCGGGATTCTCCAGGCAAGAGCACTGGAGTGGGTTGCCATTTCCTTCTCCAAGGCATGAAAGTGAAAAGGGAAAGGGAAGTCATCAGTCGTGTCCGACTCTTAGCGACCCCGTGGACTGCAGCCCACCAGGCTCCTCCGTCCATGGGAGTTTCCAGGCAAGAGCACTGGAGTGGGGTGCCAGTGCCTTCTCCGTCTGACTAGCTAGGAGAGTTCGATTTCTAGTACCTCCCAGTTTCTCTAATATTTTATCTCTGTTTCTCTCTGTATGTTTGCTGCCTTTATCCTCCCTGTGGGGATTTCTCGATTAAGCTATGATTATGGTCACCAGTGCCTCCAAAGTTCACACATTTTTTAGCTTCATAACTAAAGAGGAAGGGACTCTATTTTTTTAATTTCCTCTTTGGAATATCCTAAATAAAGACGATTGACATTTTATGGCCACGTGACCATGTCAGGAAAAATATGTAGTGAGTTAAGTTGCATTGTGAAGTGTGCCTGAGAACATGTTCAACCATTTCCCTAAAAGAAAAAAAGATTTCTTAGCTGAATGACAGAAAAATACCAGTCAAATGAAAAAAAAAAAAAAAGATACACATTCTCGTACCACACAAGATTCTATTTATATTTTCTGTGCTTACAAAAGGGCTTCCTTGGTAACTCAGCTGGTAAAGAATCCATCTGCAATGCAGAAGACCCTGTTCAATTCCTGGATTGGGAAGATTCCCGGGAGAAGGGATAGGCAACCCACTCCGGTATTCTTGGGCTTCCCTGGTGGCTCAGCTGATGGAGAATCTGCTTTGCAATGCAGGAGCCCTGGTTTCGAACCCTAGGTTGGGAAGATCCCCAGAAGAAGGCATTGCAACCCACTCCAGTATTCTTGCCTGGAGAATCCATGGACAGAGGAGCCAGGCAGGTTGCAGTCCATGGGGCCACAAAGAGTCGGACATGACTGAGCAACTAAGCACAGCGTAGCACATGCTTTAAAAAACGCTATGCAATATCTTCTTATTGGTTGGAAGACACGGCTTGACTGGAGAAGGCAATGGCACCTCACTGCAGTCCTCTTGCCTGGAAAACACCATGAACAGAGAAGCCTGGTGGGCTGCAGTCGTGGGGTCACTAAGAGTCGAACACAACTGAATGACTTCACTTTCACTTTCCTCTTTCATGCATTGGAGAAGGCAATGGCACCCCACTCCAGTGCTCTTGCCTGGAGAATCCCAGGGACGGAGGAGCCTGGTGGGCTGCAGTCCATGGGGTCGCAAAGAGTCAGGCACGACTGAAGCGACTTAGCAGCAACAGCGTGGCTTGACATCCTTTATAAAATTTTAGATTCGTTCTCAATAAACAGCAAGTCAGTTCAGCACACCATAAATTAGTCCAAATTTCAAGGGAAATCCCTTTATTAAACCAGATCACAGCTTGTTAACTACAGAGTAGAACTGTTTAAAGATGATAATGGGAGCAGATCCACCTTACCTTAGATGAATAGAAGTATCATGCAGTGTGGCTTCAGCTTCTCAGACCTTGTTCTAAAATAGACTAACAGTTCTAAAGAGAAAAATAGAAAAGACATTAAATACATGTTATGCTAACTAAAATTGTGAGGTAAAATAGAAAATACTGCCTTTTATTCAATAAATAATGAACTTCAGTGTGTCTGTTAGAATATTATACATATCCAGAGCTATAGTTTCATTTGACACTCACTCTAGGACTATGACTTAGTTAGCAAAACATATTCCCACTTAGATTCAGTTCAGTTTTATTAACTCTGAGACTTGAGTTTTATTGCATTTTGATTTGGCAAGTGATATTTGGTGGTTTTCATTCTAGGAAGGCAGTAAATAATAAATACAGGAATTTACAGCCAAACGTGTAAATGAAAGATATTTCCAGATACAGAAGAGCAATAACACCTTTCAGCTGAAAGCAATAATGTCTTAACATTTGTGTAAAACAATCACTGACAAAGCACTTCCACCTATGTTGTAGCACTGAATTTTTAGAGTATATCAGTGAAGTATGAAATGTTTTCTTCATTTTAAAGATAAAAAATTTTGTTACCAGAGATATTTACATACTCAAGATCCCCAGCCATTAAATATAGCTCAGAAACTCAAACCCAGGTCTTTTGATCCTAGTTCAGTCCTATTTTTATATCACAGCTGTTCCTTTGACTATAAGATAAAATATTCTGTCAGCTTTATGATGATGACACAAAGGAACCTATGTTATGTTGTCTTTATGACAAAATCAGAGGATAATTTACTCCTTCATTCCAATAATATTTATTGTGAATCAGGTAGAAGTTTTATCCCTAGTGCCCAGAAGAATGTCTGAGGTATACCTGTTTAGTTGCTCAGCTGTAACCGAATCTTTGTGACCCCATGGACTGTAGCACACCAGGCTCCTCTGGCCACGGGAATTCTCTAGGCAAGAATACTAGAGTGGGTTGACGTGTACTCCTCCAGGGGATTTTCCCAACCCAGGTATCGAAGCCAGGTCTCTGGTATTACAGGTGGATTCTTTACCATCTGAGCCACCAGGGAAGCCATCTGACATACGCAGTAGGTAAGATAAATGGATTAATGGGAGAATGAATGAATGAGTGCTAAGTTAAGCAAGTAGCATACTCTGCTGCTGCTAAGTCGCTTCAGTCGTGCCCGACTCTGTGCGACCCCATAGACGGCAGCCCACCAGGCTCCCCTGTCCCTGGGATTCTCCAGGAAAGAACACTGGAGTGGGTTGCCATTTCCTTCTCCAACGCATGAAAGTGAAAAATGGAAGTGAAGTCGTTCAGTCGTGTCAGACTCTTAGCGACCCCATGGACGCAGCCTACCAGGCTCCTCTGTCCTTGGGATTTTCCAGGCCATTGCCTTCTCCGATCATGCTCTACTTAGGACAATTTAAAGACCTTGCTTTCAAAAATTGCCTAATTAGGAGATATATACATATAAATAAGAAAATGATATGTGAAGTAAGAAGTGTTGAATTAAAATAGATGTTTTTGAGAGCATGTAAGTGATGGATAAGTTGAGCAAATCTTCACTGAGGAGGCTGATATTTGAAGGTGACCTTGAAGAACTAGTCAGCTTTTTACTTCACAGAGATGAGGGAACATCGTTCTTCAAAGTGAAGATCAGGAAATGTGAGTAGTTCCATGTGAGGCTGTGAATCGAGTTGCTTGGATCAGATGAGCTGGGGCTAGCAATTGGTGACTCTGGAATGTTACTGGCACCTTGTGAAGGACACGGCTGTGTACCCATGGTGATGAATGAGTTTGTATTTTAGAACATAACCCTGGTGGGAGCCGGGAGGATTGACTGGAGTAAGGAGAGCTGCTAATCAGACATTTTGTTTGTTGTCTGGCTTGAACAGGAGAGAATGGACTCATGAACCAGGGGAGAGTGAAGATGAAGAGACAGATTCCAGTTCTGTGATGCTTGATGCTTTTTACAAATTTCAAGGCTCTCAAAAAAAAAATGTTAAAAATTTTAAATAAAAAATTAGGGATGAAAACAAACACTTTATAATAAGGAAAAGAATCTGAAAACATAATGAAATTTAAAGGGTTGATGAATGCTAAAAATTTCATAAAATCTGGGAAAATAATCCAATATTTCTTTGAAATACCTTCTGATGCAGTTCTATGTGTTAAAGACATATAAACTTTTTAGATTCATGCTCTTTAGTATCTTCATATGAATAATGTTTATTATCTTAATATATATACAAAATATGAATTATAATAGTATTTTCTAAGAGCAGATTATAAAGAAGTTAAAACTTTTTTCATATTACAGTTGATCATTTTTTTAAATTGATAGTTCAGATGCAAAACCATGTGACTTCACACACAGCTGAATCTGCTGCTTATATGCGACAGGATGTGCCCTACACACAGGAATTCTGATAAGTTTTATTTTAGCATTTTTCATCAAAAGAAGGAAGAAGCAGAATATGGTGAGTTAATAATTGTACATGCTGCTGAGAAATCATATTTCTAACCAGAAATAATTTTTTATTTTTGTTAGGCATTTTATGAAAATAAAATGTCCCTTTGAAATTATAGATGTTTGAAAACTGGAAGAATTTTCTATATATTAACTTTTGGTTCTGTACATATTAAATTATATTTCTCTATTCTCATAGTTTCAGTGCCAGATGCTGGAGGATACCTTCATACAATGACACATTTATATCTTTTTGGCTTCTTGCTATTATGCTGGATGAGTCAGCACAGTGTGGGGTAGAAGTACTTCTGGAAGTCATTTCTATAGCAGGAATGACTACAATTATGTAACCATTTATAAAAGTGACTGTAAATCACATTGGAAAAGACCCTGATGCTGGGAAAAGCTGAAGGCAGGAGGAGAAGGGGACAACAGAGGATGAGATGGTTGGATGGCATCACTGACTCAATGGACACAAGTAACGTTCAGGAGTTGGTGATGGACAGGGAGGCCTGGTGTGCTGCAGTCCATGGGCTTGCAGAGAGTCAGACACAACTGAGCAACTGAACTGAACTGAACTGAAACCACATTGGTATGTTCCAATACAACAAAACTGAAATATTTTCAATTTAGTTGCTCCTTAGCTGGATTCCAAACATGCTTTGTTGTCACCCTAACACTACTTAATATGAATGGAAGTGTTATGAGGAGCAATCAATGTGGACAGCTGTCTTAACTGATTGTGATGCTTTTGAAATTTTTCGAAAAACATATAAATATACAATGGAGAATGAAATGGCAACCCACTCCAGTATTCTTGACCAGAGAATCCCATGAGCAGACGAGCCTGGTGGGCTACAGTCCGTGGAGTCTCACGGAGTCGGACGTAACTGAAGTTACTTGGCACAGCACAGCAAGAATACATGAACACACTGGTAAGAGCCATCTCTTAGAGTGTTGGAAGGGGTTTGTAGTGTAGTGTTTTACACGACACTAGTTAATGGTGAACCTACATCTAGAGGATAAAACTTTCTTTTGGTAACTGGCTGGATATGAAGAAGGAGATAAATAAGAATCATGGAAAGCTGATGAGTTTTTTTAGCTCTTGATTAAAAAAAAAGTGGGGGAGGCGAACAACCAGTTTTCCAGATTTGATTGTCCTCATTTTAGTACTAAAAGTCTCTTATCCTGGAAACATTTTCCCAGATTGCAAAAATACCAGGTTTTTGGTGAGAAAGGTTGAGGAGAAAATATCAAACTGCAAAGGCAGCCCCCCAAACAGAAACTTAAATAGAAGTTGCTTTTAGTGTCACATGAAGATAGCATATTATCTGCCTTTCATAGTTGCTGCTGTTTTAACATCTGACCACTGATGCTGGTAACTGTGATTTTCATTTCAGAGTAATGAGTCATCCTTTATTGGATCTCTCCAAGTGATGCAATTTTAGTGTTCTGTAACACTGAGCATTAATAATTGAGAGAATAACATTGAAACATACACATTATCATATTAAAACTAGATAGCCGGCAGAAACTTGCTGTATGACGCAGGGAGCTCAAATCTGGTGGTCTGTGACAACCTAGAGGGGTGGGATGGGGTGGGAGATGGGAGGGAGGTAAAAAAGGGAGGGGACATACATATACCTATGGTTGATTCAGGTTGATATATGGCAGAAACTAACACAATATTATAAAACAAGTATCTGCCAATTAAAAATAAATTGCTAAAATAATCTGTTTTTGACTTGACTAATGGATTAGCTGTTGTGCTTTGTATTTAGACATCACTTGTGGAAATAAAGATATCCCAGGTGAGAACAAACAGCGGCCATTTACTCAGAGATTGCTCTAGCAAGGGAGTCAGCCATCATCACTTGCATTTGGCAGAGGATCAAAAGTGTTCACAAGAGGTGGAGAGCTTTATAATGGAAAAAAGAGAAGGCTTCAGGTATGCCCTGATTAGAAGTTGTTGGTAAGAGGAAGCTGGAAGTGCCCTAGGTGGCAGCAGGGCAACATATGCAATTGGTTTGGAGAGTATATTTGATTTTTTTCTGGTTGGTTCTGAGGTGGAAAGAAGGGCACAAAATAGGGGAGCTGACAAGTGTTGACCAAATCCAGACTATTCTGGGCTGATTGCTACAGGGCTAGTGGATTGGCTTCATGGGCTAATTATTGAAGAAGTCATTGGCTATAATTCTATTGTGATATATGGTCTAGTCCTTATCTATTTGTATATTCAACCTCTTTGCTAGTTTGATTTTAATATTGTGACTATTATGAATAGTCACAATATTTTATATTCATAATACTAATATTATGAATATTCACAATATTAAAATGCTTTAATATGTTTGTGTTTTAAAACACAAAATATGTTTTTCCAGAACTCAGATAATGAAAATAAGAACAATTCTAATATTAACGTTAGCATTACCCAGATATTACCAAAAAAGAAGACTCAAAAACTCTGTTATTTTACTGGCATTAGGAAGATTTAAAAATATATATATTTTTTGCACAATATGAGGGAAAGAATTTGGGATTGGGCATGTTAAAGAAGAGAATGGGAAAACATGCATAGAGATTGAATCTCACAAGATTGACATGGTATAGGTAATTATGTATAAGTCAATTAAAATTTTTTTGGTCTCTCCCAAAATATCAACAGTCAGTTGAAAATCATGGCAACTGATTTGCCTTGGGCCTGCCATAACAATGAACATGCATTATTGTACTGTTCTCTTGATGGCTCTATAAAACTGTGTAAAAGTAATGTTAACCAACTCAGAAATTGCAACTAAGATGACCTATAGGATAACAAAAGGAAGATTTTGATAGCAAATGCACTGATCATTTACAAGAATAGATCTAATTCTGTCAGATCTTAGCAAGGAACAAGCTTTCTATAGTGGGTCAAATGATGTAAGGTATCATAGTTACAACAAAATGTTCCGTTTAGTTCTTAGGTACTTTGATTTAAAAAATAAAATGGTTTCTAAATGGTATCCTTAATTTCTATGATATTTTAATAAAATTTCAGAAAGCAAAGTTTACTGATATCCAAATATAAGCTAGACTGCTCCTGTATCTGCCTACTCAACAGAAAATGTGAACATAAAATTTGGAAAATTCCATTTAGTCTACCCACTACTTACCAGAGAAAATAAAAAGATCTAACTAGCTAAATGACTTGCATGCCTTCTATAACACATGGCTAAAAATGAATATAATCTGCTTTCTGGTTATCTTGAGGTTTCCATAAAGAAGGATTTTGGTCACTGGGCAGTTTCCTCAAAACATAAAGAAGCACATAATCATATTTTAAACTTTGTAGACATGAAAGGAACTAGACTCCTTCAACATGTGCCGATAAGATGGCTCTTATTGTTGTGGGCATAGAAAAGCTATTAAAATGTTGGTCCATGATGAAATCATAATTTCAAAATGTGAAGCAAGAAAATAAATTTCTTTTCTAGTATGGAAGCATATGGAAGATAAAAATGAATAAAAAGATTATAGTAAAATTAAAATTTATGTCTCTTTTTAAAAAAATAGTTGATGATTTTTGAAGAATCCTGAAATAGTGAGGAAAGAATGAGCTGACTGCACTTGATTTTTTCAGGTGTAGGTTGCAACAAAAACTCATACAGAGAAAATGACCTATTTTTAGAAATAAAAGTAGACGGCCTCAGGATGCAAAAATATCTTACTAGAAAAAGGCAATGAAGTTAAGCATGACTTATCTAATTTCTTTACAAAAACTTCCACTTAAATGGAATTCAACTTTGACTTACCAAATTCAAATTGCCTTTGTTCTTTAAAACAATTTTCTCTGAAATGTTTAACATGATGACATTTTAGACAAGGAGAACCTGTATGACAAATTTATAAATGCAATAACCTGATTGACATTTGGCATACCAGAACAGTAAGAAATAACAGAGAAGAGCATTTTAGGAGAACTGGAAATTAATCCCTACAAGCCCCCAAATCCGCTTTTGCTGGTAAATACAATCCTTAATAATACATGTTCAAACACTTTCAATGAGAGGATATTTACATTAATGCCACATCTGACGGACACTAGGAATCAGTGCAATGTGGCCTTGATATAAGCAGAGCTGCTTGTCAGAGAGAATTTCATGTTTGGCTATATTAGGTTTTAGTACTACATAAAAGAATAAGAGTAGGCCCTAAATCCTAAGGGCAGTTTAGAGAAGTATTATACAAAAAGGGAAAAGAAAAATAGTCTACTTTCCCATAGGACAGAAAGAGGCATGCCAATGTTAATTAATTAATTAATTAATTTTTAATTTTCTTTATTTTATTGTCTTGGTTTTGCCATACATTGACATGAATCCACCATGTTAATTTTTTTAATTAAATATTGGTAATACCTATTAGTCTGTATTTTCTTTTTTTAAACTGACATATTTCAGTCTCTTAAGAAAACATAAAGACACAGCCTACAAATTTAAATTCCCAGAAAGGTTAAAAAAGGAGTTAAAATATGTTGCTACATAAGAGGGCAGGAAGAAAATGATAAACTATGAACAGTTTTTATTTTCCTCACACACATTATCTGTTTAACTTACTGCTGTTTTGTTTAAATTACAGCACCTATATAACAGAAAAGCAAATAAGTAAAAATCTATGAGATTGTTTTGATTCATAAATAAATAATTATTCTATAGCTTTAAAAATTTATGTATATCTACTTGAAGAAAATTTGATAATACCACTTGGAAAACAGTAATTTTTAAAGAATTCCAAATTTCTATGCTTTTGAATACCTAGTTTTAATTAACTTATTTATAACACAAAGAACATAGTAAATAAAGCCTCATAAAAATTATATAAACCTCTATGGTATACACATAAATAAATGTTTGTTCTTCTTTATAACATATTTTAAATGTTAATTGTGTTTTATTTTGCTCTTTTGAGCAGTAAGTTTTCATTTTCATAGTGTTTTTAATACAATAGATATTGATGATTTTGTCCACTTCAGAGAGTTTTATCTCAATGTTTAGGGGCATTCCTGGTGGCTCAGATGGCAAAGAATCTGCCTGCAATGCAGGAGACCTAGTTTTGATCGCTGGGTCAGGAAGATCCCATGGAAAATGGAATGGCTATCTACTCCAATATTCTAACCTGGAGGATCTGATGGACAGAGAAGCCTGGCAGGCTACAGTCCATGGAGTCTCAAAGAATTGGACACTACTGAGTAACTAACACTTTACTTTGGCTTAAAATACTAAAGAATTTTCCTTGTAGGCCAGTGTTTTAAGGCTAATATTTAACATTGTATGTGTATGAGTGGGGCTTCCCTGGTGGCTTAGATAATAAAGAATCCGCCTACAGTGCAGGAGACCTGGGATCGATCCCTGGGTTGGAAAGATCCCCTGGGAAGGATGTGGCAACCGAATGCAGTATTCTTGCCTGGAGAATCACCGTGGACAGAGGAGCCTAGTGGGCAACAGTGCATGACTGAATGACTAAGCATATTTTGCGAGAATTTCTGATATCTTTGCTTTTACGTCTAAGTACTAAATGAATCAAGGCAAATTGGAAGTGGTCAAACAGGAGATGGCAAGAGTGAACGTTGACATTCTAGGAATCAGCAAACTAAAATGGACGGAAATGGGTGAATTTAACTCAGATGAACATCATATCACTACTATGGGAAGGAATCCCTTAGAAGAAATGGAGTAGCCATCATAGTCAACAAAAGAGTCCAAAATGCAGAACTTGGATGCAATCTCAAAAATGACAGAATGATCTCTGTTCATTTCCAAGACAAACCATTCACTATCACAGTAATCTAAGTCTATGCCCCGACCAATAAAGCTGAAGAAGCTGAAGTTGAATGGTTCGATGAAGACCTACAAAATATTTTAGAACTAACACCCAAAAAAAGGTGTCCTTTCATTATAGGGGACTGGAATGCAAAAATAGGAAGTCAAGAAACACCTGGAGTAACAGGCAAATTCAGCCTGGGAGTACAGAATGAAGCAGGGCAAAGGCTAATAGAATTTCCCCAAGAGAACACACTGGTCATAGCAAACACCCTCTTCTAACAACACAAGAGAAGACTCTACACATGGACATCACCAGATGGCCAACACTGAAATCAGATTGATCATATTCTTTGCAGCCAAATGTGAAGAATCTCTATGCAGTCAGCAAAAAACAAGACTGGGAGCTGACTGTGGCTCAGATCACAAACGCCTTATTGCCAAATTCAGACTTAAACTGAAGAAAGTGAGGAAAACACTAGACCATTCAGGAATGACCTAAATCAAATCCCTCATGATTATACAGTAGAAGTGACAAATAGATTTAAGGGACTAGATCTGATAGACAGAGTGCCTGATGAGCTATGGATGGAGGTTCATGACATTGTACAGGAGACAGGGAGCAAGACCATCCCCAAGAAAAAAAAATGCAAAAAAGCAAAATGGCTGTCTGAGGAGGCCTCACAAATAGCTGGGAAAAGAAGAAAAGCAAAAAGCAAAGGAGAAAAGAAAGATATATCCATTTGAATGCAGAGTTCCAAAGGATAGCAAGGAGAGATAAGAAAGCCTTCCTCGGTTATCAGTGCAAAGAAATAGAGGAAAATAATAGAATGGGAAAGACTAGAGCTCTCTTCAAGAAAATCAGAGATACCAAGGGAACATTTCATGTAAAGATGGGCTTAATAAAGGACAAAAATTGTATGACTTAACAGAAGCAGAAGATATTCATAGAGGCAAGAAAATAAACAGAAGGATGGTACAAAGAAGATCTTCATGACTCAGATAATCACAATAGTGTGATCACTCACCTAGGGCCAGACATCCAGGAATGTGAAGTCAAGTGGGCCTTACAAAGCATCATTATGAACAAAGCTAGTGGAAGTGATGGAGTTCCAGTTGAGGTATTTCAAATCCTAAAAGATGGTGCTGTGAAAGTGCTGCACTCAATATGCCAGCAAATGTGGAAAACTCAGCAGTGGCCACAGACTGGAAAAGGTCAGTTTTCATTCCAATGCCAAAGAAGTCTTCAACTACCACACAGTTGCACTCATCTCACACACTAGTAAAGTAATGCTCAAAATTCTCCAAGCCTGGCTTCAGCAATATGTGAATTGTGAACTTCCAGATGTTGAAGCTGGTTTTAGAAAAGGCGGAGGAACCAGAAATCAAATTGCCAACATCCATTGGATCATCAAAAAAGCAAGAGACCTCCAGAAAAACATCTATTTCTGCTTTATTGACTATGCCAAAGCCTTTGACTGTGTGGATCACAATAAACTGTGGAAAATTCTTCAAGAGATGGGAATACCAGACCACCTGACCTGCCTCTTGAGAAATCTGTATGCAGCTCAGGAAGCAACAGTTAGAACTGGACATGGAACAACAGACTAGTTCCAAACAGGAAAAAGAGTACAACAAGGTTGTATATTATGACTCTGCTTATTTAACTTATATGCAGAGTACATCATGAAAAACACTGGGCTGGATGAAGCACAAGCTGGAATCAAGATTGCTGGGACAAATATCAATAACCTCAGATATGCAGACGACACCACCCTTATGGCAGAAAGTGAAGAGGAACTGAAAAGCCTCTTGATAAAACTGAAAGAGGAGAGTGAAAAAGTTAGCTTAAAACTCAACATTCAGAAAACTAAGATCATGCATCTGGTACCATCACTGCATGGCAAATAGATGGGGAAACAGTGGCTGATTTTATTTTTGGGGGGACTCCAAAATCACTTCCGATGTTGACTGCAGCCATGAAATTAAAAAACACTTACTCCTTGGAAGGAAAGTTATGACTAACCTAAACAACATTTTAAAAATCAGAGACAAAGGTCCATCTAGTCAAGGCTATGGTTTTTCCAGTAGTCATGTATGAATGCTACAGTTGGAGTATAAAGAAAACTGAGCACAGAAGAATTGATGCTTTTGAACTGTGCTGTTGGAGAAGACTCTTGAGAGTCCCTTGGACTGCAAGGAGATCCAACCAGTCCATCTTAAAGGAGATCAGTACTGGGTGTCCATTGGCAGGATTGATGCTGATGCTGAAAGTCCAATACTTTGGCCACCTGATGAGAAAAGCTGACTCTTTTGAAAAGACCCTAATTCTGGGAAGGATTGAAGGCAGGAGGAGAAGGGGATGGCAGAGAATGAGACAGTTGGATGGCATCACCAACTCAATGGACATGAGTTTGGGTGAACTCCGGGAGTTGGTGATGGACTGGGGGACCTGGCGTGCTGTGGTTCATGGGCTCACAAAGAGCTGGACATGACTGAGCAACTGAACTGACTGAACTGACTAAAGAAAAACAAATGTTGTAAAAGAGCAATGTTGAATGTCCCCTTACATCCAAAAGGATTATATTTCTATATTGTGAGTATCTGACATGTTTTTAGTGCCCTCAAATTATTAAATTTAAATGAAAGTTCTGTTTCAATGATATGTAGTTTATCTCTCTCAAGCAGATGTTTGAATTTCTTGAAGAGATGTAGATGTAACTATAAATTAAAAGAAAACTATAAGTTAAATGTTTCATCAAATATTAACAATTTCTGATTTGACAATTGAATGTTAATGGTTTCAAATGATTAGGAATCATCAAATCTATTGTAAAAAGATACAGAAGCCAAACAATCCTGAGAAGAGTTCTGAAGTAATTTTTGAGTAGGATTTGGCTGCTGGCTAAATTGAGATACAGGTTAAATTATTCTTTGTTAGTTTTCTCTCAGCCATCTTGGGGATTTCAAGTCCTCCCAGGACCCATAGAACTTTATTTATTTATTTATTTTTAAAAATTTTCTTTACTTTATTGTGTTGGTTTTGCCATACATTGACATGAAACCGCCATGGGTATACATATGCTCCCCCTCCAGAACCCCCGTCCCTCTTCCCTCCCGATTCCCTCCCCCTGGGTCATCTCGGTGCACCAGCCCCGAGCACCAACCCTGGGCTGGCGATTGATTTCACATATGATAATTCACATGTTTCAATGCCATTCTTCCCTATCATCCCACCCTTGCCCTCTTCCACAGACTCCACGAGTCTGTTCTATACATCTGCGTTTCTTAAATGGAGCAAAACAAAACAACAGAGGCAGAAAGGAATGGAGGAAACAAAATGCCACATTCAGAATATATGGCTTTCAGACACAGACATACCATATCACTTCCATATTAATATTAGAGATCTTAGCTGAGTCATTCTTGAAGTTTGAATTATTTTACTTACAACCTGGAGGTAATAATTCTTAATTCATACAATTTTTGAGAGGAGTAGTGGAGATTACACTTGTGAAGTGCCTAAAGTGAAGTCTTCTGCCTTAGTGATATTTAATGTGTGTTCATTCTTCATTCTTTGTTACTCACTTCTGAATTATTCTTCATGAAATACTTCTGTTTTCTAGTCCTTAAAACCAAGTCTCAACTCCACGTTGGATTTTTTTCATTCCTTTTTGTCTCCAGCATGACTTAAATATGTGGCCTGCATATCATTATTTCACTCCTAACTCTTCTATTTAAAAATTTTTTTCTGTATTTTTTCTTTGTCTGAAATACACATAAAATATCACTAGATTTTGGAAAGTAATGATAACAATTTCTGAACTTTTCTCTATAATGTATTGGCTTAGGCTTCTCTCTAAACTCTCTTCCTAAATGTTATTTTAGCAAGCTTCATTTCTTTTCAGGTTATCAAGTATTTTAGCACAATCTTATGTCAATAATTAAATTTGGCATAACACTTATCATTCTTCAGTCCAAGTTAGGTTCTTCATGAAAGTTATGCCAAGACTGGGATTCCCAGTCTTCTCCAGAATGTGCATCTTAGATTTATATTATGATACTATCCATTTTCCCTTCCCTACCTTTTCTATCACCTAACTCATTTTTGGCTTTGGATTCAGTGAATTTCTACCCTGCAGATTCCTCAAAACTCTTTGATCCTGCCTTGGCTGGTCTCTGGATAAAGAATGAATTCTCTGTTTTAGCTTTTTAAATTTCCCCTAACCTAAAGGTTGTCTACTTTGCCTCTCCTGAAACCCTTCATGATTTAGTTCCTGGCAGCACTACCCTCTCTTCTGACCTGCTTCATCTTTCTGTGCAGTTTTCCCATTTCTAATCAATGTTAAGTCAAAGTTAGGGCTGTAATGTCTATGAAACTGTTGTGCCTTGGTATATTAGTATAAACTAGTCTTACTAGTTGGCAATGTCTAATGACAGATCTAGTTGTCATTTTTATTACAAGTTATTTTCTCCTCAAAATTGCAAATATCATATCTTCTTTTTTAAAAGTTCATTCCTTTTCAAGCCATTCATTCATTCTTTTTTTAATCAAAGTATAGCTGCTGTACAATATTATACTGTCATTATTTATTCTTTCTTAATAAATATTTTTAAACTCTTTCTTTATTCAGATCCTGGGTTAGGTGGTCCAGTGTTAAGATAAAAGCAAAGCAAAGCAATATAAAATAGTCACTAATCACAAGAGTTTTTCAATCCAAATGTAACTGACTATCAGTTAATTTGTGTTTCACCTAATAAATAGTGTGCTGAAAGCCATCACAAGATGCTATATATACATGGGGAAAATAAGCCAGGAGCTTCAGGAGATACCTGACAGGCATCAGTTTAGTTTGGTGAAGAAGTGGGTAAAGGTCATTTAAGTACATCAAGTTCAAATGCATGGAAGTGTGAGGGGGCCTTGCTTCTTTTAAAGGATTTGTAAGTAAGCTTAAGGGAAGAGTACATTTGAGAAGTTTTAGAAAATATTCAATGAGAATATTGAGGGGGCCTCATATGGAGGACTGAAGGCAATAATGTCCATTATGGGAATTTAACTTAAAGAATTGCTGTATGTGTAGTATTTCTGCTTTTGCATTCCTCCTATTTAATTTATCTTTGCTGAACATTATCTCCCCTGTCTCACTCTGAATCTAATCTACACTATAGCGTTGCCGAGTTGAAACTGCTGACATATTACCTCTTCAAATCCCAGTTACTGCACAGTTGTATCTCCTGGAGATGAATACGCTGTCACACATTCACAAAATTTACTACAAAGGGTGAAATGTTAGTTGTTACATTTGTATTGAAATTGTTTTAAGCATTAGGTCTTTTTCAATGCTGGAAATAATTTCTGCTTCCTACTTCTGTCAGCTTCATGCCTGTTAACATGAAGTTTGGGTCCAAACTTTAACAAGATTTGTTCATTCCCACACATGTAGATTGAGACTTTAATCATTATTTGTAGAACTTTAGAAGTTCCATATTGCATACAGATTTAACGAAGTGTTATGATCTTAGTTGAATTTATGTATTTGATAGTTTGTATCTTCCAAAGATTTGGTCCTTTTCATTTAAATCATCAAATTTGGAGTTATTTGTTGTCATTCTTTTTTATGTTTTTAATGTCCATAAACATGATGGTCATAACCTCTTTTCTTTATTTGATATTATAATTTGGGTCTATTTTATTAGCTTGACTAGGCATCTATCAATTTTATTTATCTTTGCAAATGAAAAATTGGTAGATCTCTTAATTTCCACTATTGTTTTCCTCCTCACATAGTGACATACAGTGGTTCTTTGACTCTTAAAAGATTAATACACAAGAATTTGAGGTGGTAAATAAAATAGTTTCATGCTCTGAAATGAGATATTTAGCAAGGATTATGTATGCATACACAAATACACTTGAGAGTGGATGACAGGAGAGTTGCTAATGTAAGCTCTTAATTTACTAAGAAATACATGCTCTGTCTTGTTCAATCCCTTTCAATTTTTAACTTATTCTTTCATTCTGCAAAACCTATTATGGTCCTGGCACTCTTCTAGTGTCTGGGAATGTGCAGCAAAGAAGTGGCCAGTTCATGAACACATAGAGCTTAAATTCTAGTATTGGGTATAGAAACTATAAACAAAGAAATAAACAGCAGACCCTAATAAGTACTATGAGTAAATAAAAAAGGAATGTAAATAGGCAGTGCTAGAGAAGGGCTATTATATAGAGATCAGTCTTGGGAGGTCTTCTGATAATAATATATGACCTGAAGAAGAGAAACTGAACCATGTGGACTGATGGGTAAGACTACTTTAGAAGGAGAAGGAAAGACCAAGTTCATGAATTGGAGATGTTAAAGGAATACCAAAGAATGGGTGGCTCAGGAAAACATATTAACATTCACAAAAATTAAGGAGGAATAATTACTAAGACATTATAATAGAGAAAGCTCAGACTTGTAGAATTCAGCATCCATTCCTCATTTTAGAAATGTGATAGTTATTTAAGCTCCAGCATTTATCTGCATGATACATAGAGGCTGAATGCTAAGGTCAGGCCAGTAAGAACACTGTCTAATTATCTACATAGCCCTCTTTCATTATCCACTTGAATTAGTTATCTTAAAGAGAGAACGTCTTGGAAGGGGTACTTGCATAGAGATTTTAACTTTTTTTACACTAGTGGTTGAGTGGTTCTTAAATTTTCATATGCATTAACATTACAATTATATATACAAAATTAAATTTCAAAGACACTGTGAGGATGACCAGTTTGCATTGGTCAGTAGCACAGACACAGTAGCACAGTTACTTCTTAGAATGAGTTACTTTGCAGTATAAAATGTAGTCAAGAAGTGTGCCCCATTTTACTAAGCCTTATATATAAGTATCATTCTTCAGTAGTGGATGAAGCATTTTTTCCCCAACAGATATATCTTTTAGTGGATATTTACAGAGAACATAATCCTGTGTACATGGACCACTGCCTTGGATGCTAAGAACATCCTTAATGTATGGGAGCTTATAGCCTCATGCATGACAACAGAAAGCCAGTTGGTTACAAGTTGATATATGTGCAGATGAATATAGCGCCTTAGTCAGTGAAATAACTTTGTACTTTTTTTTCTTTCAAGTAACTAGTGGAGGTAACTGATTTGATACATTTCAATCTGTTGATACATACCAGTGATTAAAATGAAAAGAAGGGGAAATTGGCAATAGAAAAAAGTATATATATATATATGTATATATGTATTTTGGTCCATTGTTTACTTTAACCTAGACATTGACTAACCGATTGATTCTTGGTTATGCTGTGTCTTTGCTGTTGCCTGGGCTTTTTCTCTAGTTGCAGTGAGCAGGGGCTCCTCTTTAATTGTGGTGTGCTGGCTCCTCATTGCAGTGGCCTCTCTCATTGCAGAACACAGGCTCTGGGGCGGGTGAGCCTGAGCAGTTTCAGTATGCGGGCTCCGCAGGTGCGAACCCCAGGCTCTAGAGCACAGGTTCAGTAGTTGTGGTGCATGTCCTTAGTTGCACTGCGACATATGGGCTCTTCCCGGATCAGAGATCAAACCAAAGTCTCCCGCATTGGCAGGCAGCTTCTTTACCACTGAGCCACCAGGGACACCTAGACATTAATTTGTGACAGAAAGGAAGACACTGTTCTGGTCTTTTCAGTGTCATGCACTGAAGGAGACATGTAGTGGCATTATGAATCCCTATAATATCTGAACATTTAGTAAACTGCTGTAGTTGCTGAGTGATTGGGGATTATCAATAATATGTTTCATGGTTCTCCAGAGAACTACCATCCCACCAGATGGTACGAGTGGTTTCTGACCACATATATTTTATATCTGTGTGCTGTGTGCTTCATTGCTTAGTCGTGTCTGCATCTTTGCAACCCCATGGACTGTAGGACAACTGGCTCTTCTGTCCATGGGGATTCTCCAGGCAAGGATATTGGAGTGGGTTGATTTGCGCTCCACCAGGGCATCTTCCCAACTGAGGGATCAAACCGAGGTCTCCAACATTACAGGTGGATTCTTTACTGTCTGAGCCACCAGGGAAGCCCAATTTATAACTATCCCTCATGAAACATTGTTGCATGTACAAAGTAGACACTCAGGAATGACTGAGAAATTGAATTAATTATATCCTTGCCTTTTTTCTAAGTTCCCCTCAAGTTATTTTTATATCTGCCACTAATTTTTATTGCTCAGAGATCAATTCTGCTAGAACTAATCCTATTTAAAGAATTTACAGTTGAAATTTACACCAATTTCTATTTAACATCCTTTAATCTCATGTAACAATGATAATATTAACTTTAAATATTAACATTATGAAAATATTATTTCAGATCTATTTATACCAATCATAATACACATTGGAATTAATTCCACAGCCAATTATAAAGCATAACTAGAACTTCCCTGGTGGTCCAGTGGTTAAGGCTCTCTAATAAAGAGCAATGTTGAGCATCTTTTCAAGTAGAGGGAAGGGATATGTGTATACTTATGTCTGGTTCATCTTGTTGTATGGCAGAAACCAACATAACATGGTAAAGCAATTACCCTCTAATTAAAAACAAAAAATTAAAAAATAATATGTCATTCATATATTAAAGTAATATGATATTCCAATAAATTTTAATCTTAAATCTTTAAAATGTAAATCTTCATTACTTCTACTCATGGAATGTACTATAACTTATGACAGTGTATATTTACATCACTGTTTCTGTTTGCCTTTGTAGTTTGTTGTTGTTGTTGTTTAGTCACCTAGTCATGTCCGAATCTTGTGTGACCCTATGGACTGTAGTTCTCCAGTATCCTCTGTCCACGGGATTTCCCAGGCAAGAATACTGGATTGCCATTTCATTCTCTGGGGGATCCTCCTGACCCAGGGATCAAACCCGAGTCTTCTGCATTGATAGGTGAGTGCTTTACCACTGAGCTACCATTCATGTAAACCACTAAAATATAAGAATGTTCAAACTTTGTACACTGAGTTTTGTGTTGAATTAATAAATACTTACTGATTATTCTAATGTAGTTCTTTAAGTAACACATCATTTTCCTGGAGGGAGAAACAAATTTTTATAGATAAAAGTAACATAGATTTTATCAGCATGTATGCATCAATATTAACATTTTTAAATGCACCTGATCTTGGAGAGAGTTCGATATTCTTTCAGGGTGTCTTGCATCTCATGATATAAATTAATAATGATCAGACTGTTGTAACCCTCTTCAAACTCAAAATTATTTTCAACTATTAATAAACCTTAGTCCAATGGTATAACTTAATATCAAAAAGTATCATTTAGAAGGCTCACAACCCACCTAGTTTCTGAGAACCTACAAAATTTACCATTATTTAAAGTTCTTATGGCAATGAAAAGGAGAGATTGCATGACATCATTTCTTTAAATGTGTACTGTTAAAATGTGAAGATATCCATTACATGTTTGTTTCTTGTCATTGACATTAGTAAAAGTGGAGAGAATGTGTCTAACATATTTAAGGAATATATATTTTATGCTTGTAGCTTTTCAAAATCTGAATTGATTTGAAAGCAGAGTTCTAAGATTTGAGAAGCTAGATAAATGAATATTGAGCATATCTCTTAGCATAATTTTCAGGAATATCAATCAATTCTATAGCACTTGGTGCTGAACTTGGAAAAAGACAATAAAATATTAATATTCCTAAGAGTACCTGAAGTGCAAGAATTCTGAGTGGTTGATTAAAAAGATATGTGCATTATTTATATAAAATCAAGAAATGTAGTTTTTTATCTTTTTGGTTGAGTTATATAAAAATGTTAAAGTGTGACATATTTTTTAGCCCTGATGAAATATTATCTAAAGTCTATGCTTATAAAGACTATAAATAGACAGAGCTAAGATCATTTTCTTTCTGGGAAAAAAAAAGTTTTGTCTGTACTCTAAGAATAAGAGAGTCTTTGGAAGACTGTGAGAGTAAGATCACACAAATGGAATATACCATTGAGAATAAAAATCAAAACTTAATAAGGCTGCTGAAAACAACTTCATTTTAAGCAAATTGCATTTTTATGTTCTTGACAGATGAATTTACAAAAAGAAAGAATTACATATTTTTAACTAAATGGACTAGCATAGCATTTAGTTTTTTAAAAATTTATGCACAAATAAGAACTTATACTGACGAAGTATGTGATTAGCTTAACTAAATAAACAGGGTGACAATACACTGCCTTGATGCACTCCTTTCCCAGTTTGAATCAGTCTGTTGTTCCATGTTCAATTTTAACCATTGTTTCTTGACCTGCACACATGTTTCTCAGGAAGCAGGTAGGGTTGTCTGCTATTCCCATCTCTTTAAGAATTTTCCACTGTTTGTTGTAATCCACACAGTCAAAGGATTTAGTGTAGTCAA
This sequence comes from Antilocapra americana, assembly GCA_007570785.1. NCBI lineage: Eukaryota > Metazoa > Chordata > Mammalia > Artiodactyla > Antilocapridae > Antilocapra > Antilocapra americana. The sequence continues at coordinate 62,997,390 of ML660200.1, read as the reverse complement.
TGAAGCAGAAATAGATGCTTTTCTGGAATTCTCTTGCTTTACCTATGATCCAACAGATGTTGGCAATTTGATCTCTTGTTTCTCTGCCTTTTCAAAATCCTGCTTGTCCATCTGGAAGCTCTTGGTTCACGTATTGTTGAAACCTACCTTGGAGGATTTTGAGCATGACCTTGCTAGCATGTGAAAAGAGTGCAGTTTTGCAGCAGTTTGAGCATTCTTTGGCATTGCCTTTCTTTGGGATTGGAATGAAAATGGACCTTTTCCAGTCCTGTGGCCACTGCTGAGTTTTCCAAATTTGCTGGTATATTGAGTGCAGCACTTTCACAGCATCTTCTTTTTGGATCTGAAATAGCTCAACTGGAGTTGCATCACCTCCACTAGTTTTGTCCATAGTGATGCTTCCTAAGGCCCGCTTGACTTCACACTCCAGGATTTTCTGGCTCTAGGTGAGTGATCACACCATCGTGGTTATCTGAGTCGTTAACATCTTTTATGTATAGTTCTTCTATGTATTCTTGCCATCTCTTCTTAATCTCATCTGCTTCTGTTAGGTCAATGCTGTTTCTGTCCTTTATTGTGCCCATCTTTGCATGAAATATCCCCTTGGTATCTCTAATTTTCTTGAAGAGATTTCTAGTCTTTCCCATTCTATTGTTTTCCTCTTTTTCTTTGCATTGATCTCTTAGGAAGGCTTTATCTCTCCTGGCTATTCTTTGCAACTGTGCATTCAGTTCTATATTTCACTTTCTTGTGCTGTTATAGTCTGAGGTGGGCAAGGATATCACAAGTCTTGGGGAAATCCACTTCTAGAATGTCAGTGTGAGGAGCTCTGCAGACCAACTCCTCAACAAAACAACCATAGCTGGTAAAGATTATGAAAAAGAACTATGATCATTTAAGTATATGGAACTGATCTAACAGCATACAGTAAATAAATACACATTTATTCAATAGAATTTGCAAAACTCCAGTAAGAACCATGATAGTATGTGACACTTGTACAGACATGAGTATTATTTTCTTCTGCCTCATCTACCCTTTCATTCAGCATAATAGAAGCTCTACTATAGGAGTGTATGACTAAGAAAATGAGGTTTTCTTTCCCTTAGTTCCCAAAGACTGTAGCTTTGTATTGATTTCCTAATTAGGCTTTCTATAATGTTATTATATTATCATATTTATTATATAATGATTTATTTTTACCCATGAGCTTAGTAGCTTAAAACAATAGAATTTTATTCTGTCTTGACACCAGAGTCCAAAATCAAGCTGTCAAAAGAGCCACAGTAACTGGTTGCTCTGGGTAGGGGAGAATCCATTCCTTATTTTTTCCCAAATTCTAATAACACCAGATGATACTTGACTTGTGACCATGTCTCTCCAATCTCTGTTTCCATAATCATATTGTTTTCTCTTCTGTGCATCACTTTTATGGTCACTGAATTTAAGGTTCAGTCAGATAATTAAGATGATCTCTCTGTCTCAAGATTCTTAATTACATCTGCAAAGACTCTTTTTTCAAATAAGGTAACATTCACAGGTTTTTGGGATAATGATGAAGACATATCTTTTGGACGCCACCATTTATTTTGCTACAATCTACCCTCTAGTCCTCTCAAATTTACATGTACCCCACATACAAAGCATACTCACCTCATTACAACATTGCCTAGAGTTTTTAACATATTAAAGCATTAACTCTAAGTTCAAAAATCTCATCTAAATATCCACATCTCAGAAGTCCCAAATTTCATCATCTAAATCACCTAAATCAGACATAAGTGAAATACTGGGTACAGTTCATCCTGGAGCAAAATTCCTATCAGTGGACCTATAAAACTAGGAAATAAGGTAACTATTTTCAAGATACAGTCATGAATAAGGATGTGATAACAGTTACAATTATTCTTATTCCAAAAAGGAGAAAATAGAAGGAATAAAGGAGTCACTGGCCCCAAGCAAGTTCAAAACCCAACAACAAAATTCTATCAGATTTCAAGGCCTGGAAATCATCCCCTAGAGCCCAAAAGTTTTCCCTCTTTGCATTCAAGAGAGCTCCAGGGATTCTGTCCTCAGAAGCAGTTCCCTAAACTTTGTGGCCCAGTATGTCTCTACCTCGGTGTGTCTGTACCACCAAAATCTTCTTCTGAATACTTATCTCTGAACTCTGCCTTGGTGTCACAGCTCTATAGGTCTTTCTGCCCATAGTGTGTAGAGCTCCATGCCTATCTTATTCTTATGTGCCATTCTTCCTTTTTCTTGAAGGATAGTATTAATACAATTTTGTACTTTAGTGGCAATGCTAACCTATTTTTTGCTATAGAATTTTTGAAGTCTGACAACTTTCTCCTTTTCTTCAATTGTGGTCTCTCTCTGTCCCTTTCAGTTCAGCTGGCAGCATTTCTACTGATACAACATTTTCTAAGACCTTGTGAGTCTCCTGTATATGTCATGGAGATTAACACTCCATGGAAAAAAAGGGCCTCCATAGATGTTTCTTGGATTCTCCATTCCTAATCCTGGCTTCTGTTGAGATGGTTGAGTGGATCTATGAGCAACACACCTAACATCTTTAATAAATATTTGTCTATCTATTGCTTGGCCTTCTTTCCAGAGTACACTTTTCCTATTTAATTTTAGTGCATTCTGTAATTTGGATACGCTGAGAATTTTTCAGGTCATCAGTGCTAGTTCCTTGTTGTGTAACATTTAATTTCTCAGTTTATCTTGCTTTTCTCATATATTATTATTAGCAACAAGAATCCAGGTCACACCCTCAATGACTGTTTTAAAATTCTCCTCAGCTAAATATGAAAGTTTGTCACTTACAAGTTCTGCTCCCTTTGATGTAACTATAATACAAAATTCAACAATGCTGTCTGTGACTATATAAAAATGTTCACCTTTCCTTCAGCATCCAATGACACTTCATTTCTTTCTGAGCCTTTACTTAAAGCACCTTCAATATTTATATGTCTACTCAACATTCTGTTCATGACTAGATACTGAAAGTATTAATGGAGAAAAACTATTCTTTTTTTTTTTTATCCTGTTGCTCTTGCTTTCATTTGTTCATGGGGCAACTGATGTCACGAATGAAAATGAGCAACCCTCAAGTCTGTCTTGTAAATAGTGTGATAATCTTGTCAGCAGTCATTTCTAGGGAGATCGTTTACTATTGTTTTTGAGGACTGACAACGATTCTGCATCATATCTAATAAAGAATTTCTGGCAGTAGAGCTCTGTTTGAAGATATATTGATGTTTACATAATGTGCTGAATTAGAACAAATCAATCCTGGACAATCTGAGCACAGTGCAACTTACTTGATTGGTCACAACTTAATTCCCTAGAATCTAATTCAGAATAAATGCTACTTACTACCTGAATACACAGAATTTCCCTTGAGTTACTTTGTTCCTATGAGCCATGAAACAACAGTACTTGTTTCACTTTGAGGGAAATCAATGAATCAAAAACAAGTTTACTTACTTTTACATAGGACTGGCAGAAGTGTTTGAAATTAAAAATAAGGAAACAGTCTAATTTAACTTCTGACTTATAGTCTTTTTAAAGCAGATATAAATGTCATTATTTATTGAAATTTTGTGTAAATATACACATATACATGAAAATGTATATACATATGTATTATGCACATAACTAAATAATATGACATATATTATGAAAGTGAAAGTGTAAGTCACTCAGTCTTGTCTGACTCTTTGCAACCCCATGGACTATAGAGTCCATGGAACACTCCAGGTCAGAGTACTGGAGTGGGTAGCCTTTTCCTTCTCCAGGGGATCGTCCCAACCCAGAGATCGAACCCAGGTTTCCCACACCAGCTGAGCCAAAAGGGAAGCCCCGATGTCGTATGTAATTATATAAGGCCTCCTCAGTGGTTCAACTGTAAAGAATCTGCCTGCAATGTAGGAGATGTGGGCAGGAGACATTAGTTCAATTCCTGGCAGGGAAGATAACTTGGAGGAAGGAAATAAGAACCCACTTCAGTATTCTTGCCTAGGAAATCCAATCCATGGAGTCGCAAAAGAGTCAGACACGACTGGGCAACTAAACAGCAACAACAATGTAATTATATGTAGAATACGCTACATATTAAAAAATTATACATAATCAATTCCCAATTCATGCTTCCAAATGGAAAACTAAAATCTGGATGAATTAAACTTAATTATTGCAAAACTACTTTTAGTTTCTTGGGCTAGGCCATATCAGATGTTAATTGTTCAAAGTAGAATTTTTCAGAAGTTTTTTCCAAAGTTAATATGTAAAGTCTAATGAATCTTCAGTTTTACTAATAGGACATGACTATGCTTTTAAAAATTATTTCAGAACAATGATTTAGTCTTATTTATTTCTCTTTAAAAGAAAAATGAGCTCATAATCCTACTCCTTGTAAGTGGTCAATTGAAAACGTTGTATAATTTTCAAACTTTTCATGTATATACTCATTTGGCAGTTTTTCATAAAAATGAATTTTTAACTTGCTCTTCTCTATTTATTTTTTAAGACTATCTTTCTATTTGAATTTTTATTAACTTAGATCCTGACTTTAATGATAACAGAGTATGTCAGTTTTTATAAATATAGCATAATTTTTACCCTTTGCTTAAGATTCATACTACTGTTCTTTTTCACATATCCTGACAATAGTTCACATTTCCACTGACTCAAGAATGGATGAACATGGGCATCAGACACAAGCAGGCTGAAGAGAAAGTTAGCAGAAGGTCTTTGTTCTTGACCAGCCAAATGGCCAGGCTTCTCACATGGTTCAGCTCAGTTCAGTCTTGTCCGACTCTTTGTGACTTCATGAACCGCAGCACGTCAGGCCTCTCTGTCCATTACCAACTCCCAGAGTCCACTCAAACCCATGTCCATTGAGTCAGTGATGCCATCCAGGCATCTCATTCTCTGTCGTCCGCTTCTCCTCCTGCCCTCAATCTTTCCCAGCATCAGGATTTTTCAAATGAGTCAGCTCTTCACATCAGGTGGCCAAAGTATTGGAGTTTCACCTTCAACATCAGTCCTTCCAATGAACACCCAGAACCCATCTCCTTTAGGATGAACTGATTGGATCTCTTTGCAGTCCAAGAGACTCTCAAGAGTCTTCTCCAACACCACAGTTCAAATGGATCAATTCTTTGGTGCTCAGCTTTATTTATAGTCCAACTCTCACATCCATACGTGACTACTGGAAAAACTATAGCCTTGACTAGATACACCTTTGCTGACAAAGTAATGTCTCTGCTTTTTAATATGCTGTCTAGGTTGGTCATAACTTTCCTTCCAAGGAGTAAGTGTCTTTTAATTTTATGGTTACAATCACCATCTGCAGTGATATTGGAGCCCAGAAAAATAAAGTCAGCCACTGTTTCCACTTTTTCCCCATCTATTTCCCATGAAGTGATGGGACTGGATGCCATGATCTTAGTTTTCTGAATGTTGAGTTTTAAGCCAACTTTTTCACTCTCCTCTTTGACTTTCATCAAGAGGCTCTTTAGTTATTCACTTTCTGCCATAAGGGTGGTGTCATCTGCTTATCTGAGGTTATTGATATCTCAGATGGTGCTGGTGGTAAAGAACATGCCTGCCTGTGCAGAAGACATGAGAGAAGTGGGTTCGATCTCTGGACTGGGAAGATCCCCTAGAGGATGACATGGCAACCCACTCCAATATTCTTACCTGGAGAATCCCATGGACAGAGGAGCCTGGCATAGGGTCGCACAAAGTCGAACATGACTGAAGCAACTTAGCAGGCACGCAGCCAAAGGACCATGAGTAGGGTTAGGAAGCAAGTCAGGAAAAGGAGAGGAACTTGATTACATTGTTAAGAGAGGTAGAAGATGAAATATGAAGCAATTCAAGATCCTCTAACTTCCATTTTTAATTCTTGCCCCACTTAGTTTGGGGAGTTGGGATATATGAGTGTGACGGGGAGGTGAGGTGTGATTAATATTCTATTCTACATAAAACAAATGAAGTCCAAGAATAAGAATCTTATACAGAAGAATGTGGTAATATACCTAACTTCCCCTGTTGCTCATTAAATTACATGTTGTAGTCCATCCTGAAAAGGGATGACAAAATAAAAGCTCACAGTATACATAGTGAGTGAAAGTTGCTCAGTCATTTCTGACTCTTTGTGGCCTCATGGCCTATATAGTCCATGGAATTCTCTAGGCCAGAATGCTGGAGTGGGTAGCCTTTCCCTTCTCCAGGGGATCTTCCCAACCCAGGGATTGAACCTAATCTCCTGCATTGCAGGTGGATTCTTTACCAGCTGAGCCACAAGAGAAGCCACAGTATACATAGTCTTTCTTTAAATTTATTCATTGACATATTTACAGAGATAAGGAGATGATTGCAAGCTTAGAGCATTTGCTCTATCTCCTGCTGAGTTAAGCAGAGAGCTTCTTTATAATATATTTAGACTAATTTATTTAATAGAGATGACTATGCTATTAAAATATAATATTCAGACCTTAATGACTCATTTAACTACAATCCAACTTTAGTTAATAGACACCTAGTTATATGTAGAAAGAAAGTTGTCATATGTAGATAAAAGCTAGAACCTATATGATAGTACGGTCTCAAACTCTTGTATTACTATTCATGTATCTACTTGTTTCCTAAATAAAACTCAGGCAATCTGGAGATTCAATGACATCTCTATCAAAATACAAATTGTATGGAAATACAAAAGATTCCAAATAACCATAGAAACATTGAGAAAGAAGAACAAAGTTGAAGATGCTTCCTGATTTCAAAGTATAATATAAGCTATAATACAAAGTTATGGTAATCAAAACAGTATGCTTCTGGCACAAAAACTAACACATAGATCTATGAAACACAATAGAGAGTCCAGACATAAACCATTTGTGTGTGAGTTGCCAATCCGGGGATGTCAGTTTTGATTATACCATTTCTTTGTCCCTCCTACCTGTTTTGTGGCCCCTTCTTATTTATTTATTTATTTATTTGGCTTTCTCTTTTTTAATTAATTAATTAATTTTTAAAAAAATTTTCTTTACATTATTGTGTTGGTTTTGCCATACATTGACATGAATCTGCCATGGGTATACATATGTTCCCCTTCCAGAACCCCCCTCCCTCCTTCCTCCTGATTCTCTCTCTCTGGGTTTATGTCTTTACTTGTGGAAAATATTTTCTGCTGGTTTTGAGTTTATTCTCATAGATATTTGCTATGTAAGTAGTCTTAATTTTGGTGTGTTCATGGGAGGAAGTGAGCTCACAGTCTTCTTACTCTGACATTTTGGTTACCTCTTGACTATATAGTGAAGTCACTCGGTCGTGTCTGACTCTTTTGTGACCCCATGGACTGTAGCCTACCAGGCTCCTCCATCCATGAGATGTTCCAGACAAGAATACTGGAGTGGGTTGCCATTTCCTTCTCCAGGATATCTTCCTGGCCCAGGAGTTGAACCCGGGTCTTCTGCATTGTAGGCAGATGCTTTACCGCCTGAGCCACCAGGTCTGCTATTTTCATTAAATCAAAAGTATTTTCATGTGTGCATCCCAAGAAATAATGTTGCCACTACTTTTTACCTTTATCAGCAATAACTGCCAGTATTGAGTGTTATGTTGATTGAAGGTCAGCTTCATGCTGTTAAATGAGAAAGTAGCCATTCGTTTTTGCCTTAGGAAACTTTATTCAGCTGAACTAATGTGAGTGTTAACGGTGAGAGGAAAGAGATCATTTACTGAGAGACTCATTATTATAAAACCTAAGAAATGAATTTTATTCTATCCTTATTCAGTGTACTTGAAAATAACTTATCAAATATTTTAAATTTGAAATACTATAACCACCTATACTGAAGGCAAATGGTATGGAGATTATTAATCAAACTGTGATTTGGTACTAATTTTTGTGATACCAATGAAAAAAAGAGGACAACATTGGAATTGTCCCCAGTGTCTGCTCCTAAGGAAAGGTAGTGTATTGAATTTCTCCTCCAAAAGGAGAAAAACAGTGTGTAACTTATATCATCCCCTCATAAAGATTCATAGTTTGTACTAGGATTCGGTGATTAGGGAATTTATTTAACTGTGTTTAATTCAGTATTTCCTAAACACTGAATTGCAATGTTTGACTACAAATTTGTTACATTAAAAATACTACAGAATTTGACAATAAATCTCTTTTTCACGTGTGAAGAAATAATGCAGTTAATATTCTTTAAGTAAAGGCTAATGATATAAAAAGATAAAACTGATTATTCAGTGTAATGCAATCTGACACCTTGGGTGATTAAGCATATAAAATGAGAAGAAGGAGCCTAACTCCATTAGGCTGCTAATCTAAACTTTGAGGAAAAGGGCTCTTTTAATTTGAATGTTTCTGAGTGCTTGATCTATGAAAATCCATCTCAATGTCCCAGGGAAAAGGAAGATTTCACACTGAACTATCTTAAATCTGATAACACTAGTAAAGAAGTGTTCCAGACATGGGTCTCTTTTCCATTTGTTCTATGTGTTTGAGTGTATAGAACGTGTTTAGCATTCAAAAGAAGAATTGTTGTCAAGGGCAACCTGAGAATTAGCTTGCATCAAATTAACACTGAGGCTCAGTGGATAGATACGGATGTCTTGTGTTAATTGAGTGAATCTGCTTCATAGAGGTATTGTTTGGACTCATTGTGGGCCATCAATTTGGATTTAGGAAATCTCATTGAGAAAATATCCTTTTCATCCATATTATGAAAAACTGGTTAACTATATTAAACATTTCTACAGATGCTGATATAAAGATGGCTTTTAATCTCAGAGTGGGTGAGGAAGCCAGACCCAGTGGATAATCTGAATAATTTGAAAAACAAGCTTTTCTAATAGTTCTCTTATATTCACTCTCTTCGTGATGTTGTTACAAATGTCATAGCCATTGCCCATTTTAATTCTCTTTCTTTCCTGTTTATCCTGGCAAGTGTTGTAAAGGACTCAGCTCTGTACTAGCTCTTATGTAAAACATTCATCAATGCCCATACTAACAGATAACTGATCATTCATTTTTGCTTCCTTAGCCCATTCTTTATTTGTTCGTATTTCATTGGAGCTGTTTATTTATTGTGACATTCTTGTGGGTTGGGTTTTGAACTATCATTTTGATTTTGCTTGCATTTTAACCATGTATAATACATAATTGTATTTAGTGCATTCAGTGGACTGAATGAAAAAGTAAACATGGGAGATTTTTGTTTTTATTTTTAATGTTCACTTATTCTGATCTAGGCAACAAGAATTTCAGCTTTCTCTTACAAGATACACTTCTCAAATTATGTATCAAAAGACAACATTTTTGGCTTCCTCTTTTTAAAAAATAGTGCATGCAAAGAAGGCATAAGTGAGTAAGTATTATTTTGGATGCATCCTACATAGAGACAGTACCTTGTTTAATTTGTGTTTGATACATATTATTTAGAAAAAAGAATGTCTACTTGTAACTAATTAAAATTCTTATTTGTGCAATAAAAATTACCAATTACCACAATGGTCCTTCTTCAGTTTTTTGGTTATCTTTTCAGTTCAGTTTAGTCACTCAGTCATGTCTGATTTTTTGTGAGCAAGAATTCCCTATCCATCACCAACTCCCAGAGCTTGGTAAAACTCTTATCCATTGAGTTGGTGATGCCATCCAACCATCTCATCCTCTGTTGTCCCTTTCTTTTCCTGCCTTCAATCTTTCCCAGAATCAGGGTCTTATCCAATGAGTCAGCTTTTCTCATCAGGTGGCCAAAGTATTGGAACTTCAGCTTCAGCATCAGTCCTTCCAATGAATATTCAGGACTGATTTCCTTTAGGATGTACTGGTTGGATCTCCTTTCAGTCCAAGGGATTCTCAAGAGTCTTCTCCAACACCACCACAGTTCAAAAGCATCAATTCCTTGGCACTCAGGTTTCTTCACCATTCAACTCTCACACCCATACATGACTACTGAAAAAACCATAGCTTTGCAAAGATGGACTTTTGTTGGCAGAGTAATGTCTCTGCTTTTTAATATTCTGTCTATGTTGGTCGTAGCTTTAAGGGCTGTAGCCACCATCTGCAGTGATTTTGGAGCCCCCCAAAATAAAGCCTTTCATTGTTTCCATTGTTTCCCCATCTATTTGCTATGAAGTGATGGGACCAGATGCCATAATCTTCATTTTTTGGAAAGTTGAGTATTAAACTATCTTTGTCACTCTTCTACTTCACTTTCATCAAGAGGCTCCTCAGTCCCTCTTTGCTTTCTGCCATATGAGTGGTGTCTCATGCATATCTAAGGTTATTGATATTTCTCCTTGCAGTCTCGATTCCAGCTTGTGCTTCATCCAGTCTGACATTTCGCATGATGTACTCTGCATATAATTTAAATAAAAAGAGTGACAATATATAGCCTTAACATACTCCATCCCCAATTTGGAACCAGTCTGTTGTTCCATGTTCAGTTCTATCTGTTGTTTCTTGACCTGAATACAAATTTTTTAGGAAGTAGGTCAGGTGTCTGTTATTCTCATCTCCTTCAGAATTTTCCATAGTTTGTTGTGATCCACATAGTCAAAGGCTTTGGTGTACTCAATAAAGCAAAAGTACATGTTTCCCTGGAATGCTCTTGCTTTTTCTATGATCCAATGGATGTTGGCAATTTGATCTCTAGTTCTGCTGCCTTTTATAAATCCCTTGAACATCTGGAAATTCTTGGTTCACGTACTGTTGAAGCCTTATTTGCAGAATTTTGAGCATTAATTTGCTAGCGTGTGAGATGAGGGCGATTGTGTGGTGGTTTGAGCATTCTTTGGCATTGCCTTTCTTTGGAATTGGAATGAAAACTGACCTTTTCCAGTCCTGTGGTCACTGCTGAATTTTCCAAATTTGCTGGCATATTGAGTGCAGCACTTTAACAGCATCATCCTTTAGTGTTTGAAATAGTTTAGGTGGAATTTCATCACCTCCACTAGCTTTGTTTGTAGTGATGCTTCCTAAGGCCTGTTTGACTTCATGCTACAGGATGATTGGCTCTTGGTGAGTGATCACACTATTGTGGTTATTTGGGTCATTATGATCTTTTTTGTATAGTTCTTCTGTGTATGCTTGACCCCTCTTGTTAATAACTTCTGCTTCTGTAGGTTCGTCCCACTTCTCTCCTTTATTGAGCCCACCTTTGTATGAAATGTTCCCTTGGCATCCCTAATTTTCTTGAAGAGAAAATTATCTTTTATCATTTTAAGCATAGTATTTTCAACTTGTTAAGTATTTCTGACGATGTCTGTTTGTTTTAAAACTTTATCTAAAACAGAATGTCATATTTTCTAAAGAATATAAATTCATTGGGTTTTCGTCCCCATCGTTTCCAGAAAAAAGTGGCACAGAGCAGTTAGGAGCAACCAGCTCTTACTTCGTAAGTACTCCTGTGTACCTCTCCACCAGTGGAAACTGGCATTTAGGTGTCAGAACAGTTAAAATCAATATTAAACATCAGTACTTATTGCACACTTGCTAAAAGGTGATTTCTCTCCCTCGCCTCAGTCATTTGCAGAAATTCTGTATACGTTCTCTGTATTGTTGCAATATTGGTCAGGACTTGAGGCATCCAAAAGGTTTTAATGTGGTGTTGTTGCTGTAGCTGCCTAAAGAGTGAAATGGCTTCCCAATTTAGATTCTCGACTCTCACAGTAAATTGATTTATAGCATGTTTAAAAACACTTCTAAGGAGTAACAGCTAGGTATCACCAGAATGTTTAAGTTGTGCTAAAAATTTATATATGGAATTTAGAAAGACGGTAACGAAAACCCAACATGCGAGACAGCAAATGGAATGCAGATGTATAGAATAGACTCGTGGACTTTGTGGATGAGGGTAAGGGTGGGATGATATGGGAGAAGGGCATTGAAGCATGTTAATCGTCATGTGTCTAATCAATCGCCAGCCCAGGATTGATGCTCGGGACTGGTGCAGCGAGATTTCCCGGGGGGGAGGGAGGAGGGAGGGGGGTTCCGGAGGGGAAGCATATGTAAACCCATGGTGATATCATGACAATGTATGGCAAAAACAATAAAAAAAAATTTATAGAGTGGCTCGGAAATTAATAGGTAAGCAATAAATGAACTATCTCTATCTCTTGTAAATGAAATATAGTGTTCAGGTCTCGGGGGGGATAACAAATAACAAAACTCAAGCTGGTTCAAATTAAATCAATCCTTCTTAAAGTAAGCTTTCTTATAAACAAAAGAAGAACTGATGCATTTTTTTTTCAATGCCAATTAAACCGTTTGGGACTGAGCAAACACTATTCTTGGGTGTAAACACCTTTTACAAACTGTCCTTAATTTTGCACATAGTGACTGAGCGACTTCACTTTCATGAATCGGAGAAGGAAATGGCAACCCACTCGTGTGTTCTTGCCGGGAGAATCCGGGGGACGGCGGAGCCTGGTGGGCTGCGGTCTCTGGGGTCGCAGAGAGTCGGACACGACTGAGGCGACTTAGCAGCAGCAGCAGCAGCCAGTTGAAAATGTGGTAATTTAACCGAAAATTCTATCTTGGAACCACTAATACATTTTAAAAAAATTGATGCTGACTTAGATAAGCTTTGAGCATCTTGGTATGAAATTAATATTGAAAAGAAATTCTGAAACTGGATGAATACACATCATCTCTGAATCTAGGTGTGCCATATATTTTGGAGGTTTATGTCAAGTTAGTAGCATATTATTTAGCTAGCTATTAAGGACTGAGATTATAAACTTTAGCAATATGATACTTGATATCCAAGAAAAATGTTCACAAAATAAATTAATCAGTGAATAGCTATTATTTCAAAGTATTCTTTATCAATAAAAATATTAAAGATGCTTTATTTACTTCTTGGACAGATAAGATACAAGTGTCTACTAATATTCAGTTCAGTTCAGTTCTGTCACTCAGTCATGTCCAATTCTTTGTGACCCCATGGACTGCAGCACGCCAAGCCTCCCTGTCAATTGCCAACACCCGGCATTTACTCAAACTCATGTCCATTGAGAGGGTGATGCCATCTAACCATCGCATCCTCTGTTGTCCCCTTATCCTTCTGCCTTCAATCTTTCCCAGCATCAGGGTAATTTCAAATGTGTCAGTTCTTCACATCAGGTGGCCAAGTATTAGAGTTTCACATTCACCATCAGTCCTTCCAATGAATATTCAGAACTGATTTCCTTTAGGATGGACTGGTTGGATCTCCTTGCAGCCCAAGGGACTCTCAAGAGTCTTCTCCAACACCACAGTTCAAAAGCATCAATTCTTCCTCACTCAGCTTTCTTTATCCTCCAACTCTCACATCCATACATGACTACTGGAAAAATCATAGCTTTGACTAGATGGAACTTTGTTGGCAGTGTAATATCTCTGCTTTTTAAAATGTTGTCTAGGTTGATCATAACTTTTCTTACAAGGAGTAAGCGTCTTTTTATTTAATGGCTACAGTCACCATCTGCAGTGATTTTGGAGCCCGGAAAAATAAAGTCTGTCACTGTTTCCACTGTTTCCCCATTTATTTGCCACGAAGTGATGGGACCAGATGCCATGATTTTAGTTTTCTGGATGCTGAGCTTTAAGCCAGCCTTTTCACTCTCCTCTTTCACTTTCATCAAGAGGCTCCTTAGTTCCTCTTTGCTTTCTGCTTAAGGGTGACGTCTTCTGCATATCTGAGGTTATTGATATCTCTCCCAGTAGTCTTGATTCCAGCTTGTGCTTCATCCAGCCCAGTGTTTCTCATGATGTACTCTGCATGTAAGTTAAAAAAGCAGGGTGACAATACACAACCTTGACGTACACCTTTTCCTATTTGGAACCAGTCTGTTGTTTCATGTCCAATTCTAACTGTTGCTTCCTGACCTGCATACAGATTTCTTAAGAGGCTGGTCAGGTGGTCTGGCTTTCCCATCTCTTTAAGAATATTTCAGAGTTTGTTGTGGTCCACACAGTCAAATGCTTTGGCATAGTCAATAAAGCAGAAAGAAAGAAAGTGAAGTCACTCAGTGGTGTCCAACTCTTTGTGGCCCCATGGACTATAGTCTACCAGGTTCTTCCATCCACAGAATTTTCCAGGCAAGAGTACTGGAATGGGTTGCCATTTCTTTCTCCAGGGGATCTTCCTGACCCAGGGGTCGAATGCAGGTCTCCCACATTGTTGGCTGACACTTTTACCATCTGAGCCACCTGGGAAGCCCCAATAAAGCAGAAGTAGATGTTTTTCTGGAACTCTCTTGCTTTTTCAATGATTCAACAGGTGCTGGCAATTTGATCCCTGCTTCCTCTGCCTTTTCTGAATCCATCTGGAAGTTCATGCAAGTTAATGTACTGTTGAAGTCTGGCTTGGAGAATTTTGAACATTACTTTGTTAGCGTGTGAGATTAGTGCAATTGTGCAGTAGTTTGAGCATTCCCTGGCATTGCCTTTCTTTGGAATTGAAATGAAAACTGACCTTTTCCAGTCCTGTGGCCACTGCTGAGTTTTCCAATTTTGCTGGCATATTGAGTGCAGCACTTTCATAGCATCATCTTTCAGGATTTCAAATAGCTCACTGGAATTCTATCACCTCCATTAACTTTATTTGTAGTGATGCTTGGTAAGGCTCACTTGACTTCACATTCCAGGATGTCTGGCTCTAGGTGAGTGATCACAGCATCATGTTTATCTGGGTCATGAAGATCTTTTTTGTATATTCTGTGTATTCTTGCCATCTCTTCTTAATATTGTCTGCTTCTGTTAGGTAATATTGGATTGTAGTAATATTGGATTGGCCAAAAGCTCTAAGGGGCCTCTCCATAAAATGCTCCAGAAAAACCCAAATGAACATTCTGGCCAAACCAATGCATCATTTCGAAAAATATGAGTACTTTCAAAATATTTTAATTGTACTTTATGCTTTACAAGTGTATATGACACTCATTATCAAGTAATGAATTCTTAAATGAGAGGGTTTTATGTTTGATTCAAGTCTCACACTGTTCTATTTATCTAAAAGTACAGATTGAGCTGTAAGATTTTTTAGATTTAGAATTAAAAGGTATGGATTTTAAAAATACGTGCACCCCCATGTTCCTAGCACCACTATTTACAGTAGCCAAGAATTGGAAACAACCAAGTGTTCATCAATAGATGATAAGCTTAAGAAGATATAGCATACATATATATGTATACATATATTAATACATTTATATGATCAGTCATGTCTGCCTCTCTGTGACCCCATGGGCCACAGCCCACCAGGCCCTTCTGTTCATGGAATTCCTAGGAAATAATATTGAGTGAGTTCCCACTGTTACTCCAGGGGATCTTCCTTACCCAGTTATCAGACCCATGTCTCCTTCACCTCCTTCACTGGCAGGCAGATTCTTTAGCACTTTTCCACCTGGGCCAACTGGGAAGCCCAGAATAACATACTTCTCAGCCATAAAACAGAATGAAATATTGCCATTTGCAGAAACATGGATGAAAGTGAAAGAGAAGAGTGAAAAAGCTGGCCTAAAACTCAGTATTCAAAAAATGAAGATGATTGCACCTAGTCCCATCACTTCATGGCAAATAGATGGGGAACCAATGGAAATAGTGACAAACTTTAGTTTCCTGGGCTCTTTCAGATGTTCAAGCTGGATTTATAAAAGGCAGAGGAGCTAGAGATCAAATTGCCAACATCCGTTGGATCATAGAAAAAGCAAGAGAATTTCAGGAAAACATCTACTTTTCCTTTATTGAGTAGGTCAAAACCTTTGACTATGTGGATCACAACAAACTATGGAAAATTCTTAAAGAGATAGAAAGACCAGACATCTAACCTGCTCCTTGAGAAATCTGTATTCAGGTCAAGAAGCAACAGTTCGAACTGGACATGAAACAGACTGGTTCCAAATAGGAAAAGGAGTATGTCAAGGCTGTATATTGTCACCCTGCTTATTTAACTTATATGCAGAATACAATATCTGAAATATCAGACTGGATGAAGCACAAGCTGGAATCAAGACTGCAGTGAGAAATAACAATAACCTCAGATATGCAGATGATGCCACCCTTTTGGCAGAAAAGATCCTCTTGATGAAAGTGAAAGAGGAGATTGAAAAAGTTGCCTTAGAACTCAACATCCCAAAAAATGAAGATCATGGCATCTGGTCCCATCATTTTATGGCAAATAGATGGGGAAACAGTGAAAGACTTTATTTTTCTGGGCTCCAAAATCGCTGCAGATGGTGACTGCAGCCATGAAATTAAAAGATGTTTACTCTTTGGAAGAAAACCTATGATCAACCTGGACAGCATATTAAAAAGCAGAGACATTGCTTTGCCAGCAAATGTCCATCTAGTCAAGGCTATGGTTTTTCCAGTAGTCATGTATGGATGTGAGAGTTGGACTATAAAGAAAGCTGAGCACTGAAGAATTGATGCTTTTGAACTGTGTTGGTGTTGGAGAAGACCCTTTAGAGTCCCTTGGACTGCAAGGAGATCTAGCCAATCCATCCTAAAGGAAATCAGTCCAGAATATTCACTGGAAGGACTGATGCTGAAGCTGAAGCTTCAATAATTTGGCCACCTGATGAGAAAAGCTGATTCATTGGAAAAGACACTGATGCTGGGAAAGATCGAGGGCAGAAGGAGAAGGAGATGACAGAGGATGAAATGGTTGGCTGGCATCACCCACTCCATGGATATTAGTTTGAGTAAGCTCCGGGAGTTAGTGATGGACAGGAAGGCCTGGCGTGCTGCAGTCTGTGAGGGGAGAAAGAGTCAGACATGACTGAGCAACTGAACTGAACTGAACTGATACAAAGGTCAGTGAAATTTAAAAGTACATAGAGTAATATTCCATTGTGTATATGTACCACAGCTTTCTTATCCATTCATCAGTTGATGGGCATCTAGGTTGCTTCCATGTCCTGGCTATTGTAAATAAAGCAGCGATGAACATTGGGGTACATGTGGCTCTTTCAATTCTGATTTCCTCGGTGTGTATGCCCAGCAGTGGGATTGCTGGGTCATATGGCAGGTCTATTTGCAGTTTTTTAAGGAATCTCCACACTGTTTTCCATAGAGGCTGTACTAGTTTGCAATCCCACCAACAGTGTAAGAGAGTTCCCTTTTCTCCACATCCTCTCCAGCATTTATTACTTGTAGATTTTTGGATGGCAGCCATTCTGAGCGGTGTAAAGTGATATCTCACTGTGGTTTTGATTTGCATTTCTCTGATAATGAGTGATGTTGAGCATCTTTTCATGTGTTTGTTAGCCATTTTTATGTCTTCTTTGGAGAAATGTCTGTTAAGTTCTTTGGCCCACTTTTTGATTGGGTCGTTTATTTTTCTAAAAAAAATAAATAAAACTAGATAATTTTATAACCTAAAAAAATAAAAAATAAAAGTACATAGAAAATAATACAACTTTCCAATAAGAGGGTAGTAAAAGGACATAGATATTTGAAAGTCTGAAAACATTTCTGTTTATATCTCTTCCATTTTCCATGAATGAATTTTGGTTTTGACTTTCCAAAACCCATCTCTAC
This sequence comes from Antilocapra americana, assembly GCA_007570785.1. Classification (NCBI taxonomy): domain Eukaryota; kingdom Metazoa; phylum Chordata; class Mammalia; order Artiodactyla; family Antilocapridae; genus Antilocapra; species Antilocapra americana. The sequence goes on along the minus strand of ML660200.1, from coordinate 62,979,830 downwards.
CTACTTTTCAGGTTGCTATTGGACTATTTGCTGTTTTAAAAATAAATACTGACAATGCCCTTAAAGAATAATTTTTTAAATAATAGTTAATCGTACTTTAGCTTTCTTACCTTTTATGAGTCACATATAATTATGAAGAGAAGAGTATTTTTATTTTGTCACAGGTTTGCTTTTCCCTCTTATTGTCATTTTAAATAAAACTTGTATGACTTGGGTTTTTTTTACATTTTTCAATATAGTCTTTGAGTTTTAAAAACAAAAGACACATTTTCCATCTCAAACTAATACATTATTATTTTGAATTAATGAACAGTTGCTAGTTCTTAGTATATGCCTGCACTGAATAACTTTTGTCAAATCACTTATGGAATTGACATTGATCTATACCTTGAAGTTTTCATGTCTCCTAGAACCTGGGGTCATGTAATAAATCAGTTGTGTGGTAGATAATATAGTGTATGAAGTCTCCGATACTCTTAATGGATTATTTATGGTGACTTCTAGGTACAGAGGATAGTTTAATTCATTTAACCATCAGTTTATTTTTTTTTAACTGGAAAATTCATTTTTAACACCTTTTAAAAGGGATGAAAATAAGTTTCCAGATGCTAAGACCAAAATCACAGTAGCCCACAGCAAGGGATACAAAGATTTTTTTCCTAAAGTTTATTTCCAATAATAAAACATTAAACAATTACTAAACTTAAATTCTTTAAATTTAAAGAAATGCAATGAGTAAATAACTGTGTTGGGGGGTGGTAAGGAAACAACGAATGCTTTTTTTGCTTTTAATAGTGGAAAGGTTTTGCAAATAAAACACTTCTGAAAACTTTGGGAGCTTCCAGAGGACACCTCAAATTCCATTTCTATAACCAATTTTATGACATTGGTTTCAGTGTTTGGTATTTAATTATATTCCACAATTTGGAAGGCTTTGTGGACTATAATAATAGCATGATATGGTGAGGAAATTCCATGCAGGTATGTGGTTTAGAGCTATACATTAAAATATCAAAATGGTTCTCTTTTTTTTTCCAGTAGCACATCCATTAACTTCACATAAATTAGCACCAAATCACAGTCTTATTAGTAATCTCCACCCTGTGTATATTTGTCTTCAATTATAGATGTTGACAGTATACAAAAAAGAAAACATTTGATAATGTTTTCAAGTATACTGAAATATTTCTTATATTTGTACTGAGTGATTAGTGATGCTAAAATAAGAATGAACACACATCCATTATTTAACCAAGAATATCAAAGAATAATTTACTTGTTTGGTGGTGGGTTAATTTTTTTAACAACTTACAACCAAAGGCTAGGTTATTTAGTTAATGATTAGCTACAATCAGTCTCTATAATTGCTATAGTAATTAAGTGTAAGGGAATATATTGCAATCTTTCCCAACTAACGCATTTGAGCCAGTTATATTTTCATACCAGTCTTTTATAAAATAAAATAGAATTACATAGGTAAGTTGGGGAAAAGTGTGGTAAAGATAAAACAAGAAAGAAAGGAAGAGTTTCTGCCTATTTTCTCACTTACTTTCCAGTTAGGATTTCTTTTTTTTTAAATTTTCTTTACTTTATTGTGTTGGTTTTGCCATACATTGACATGAATCCGCCATGGGTATACATATGCTCCCCCTCCAGAACCCTGCTCCCTCCTCCCTCCCGATTCCCTCCCCCTGGGTCATCCCAGTGCACCAGCCCCAAGCATCAAACCTGGGCTGGCGATTGATTTCACATATGATAATTAACATGTTTCAATGACATTCTCCCATATCATCCCACCCTTGCCCTCTTCCACAGAGTCCATGAGACTGTTCTATACATCTATGTTCCTTTTGCTGTCTCGTATGCTGGGTTCTCATTACCATCTTTCTAAATTCCATATATATGCATTAGTATACTGTATTTTTGTTTTTCCTTCTGGCTTACTTCACTCTGGATAATAGGCTCCAGTTCCGTCCACCTGAGTAGAACTGATTCAAATGAATTTTTTTTTAATGAATTTTTTTTTAATGTTGTGTATATGTACCACAGCTTTCTAATCCATTCGTCAGTTGATGGGCATCTAGGTTGCTTCCATGTCCTGGCTATTGTAAACAATGCAGCGATGAACATTGGGGTACACGTGTCTCTTTCAGTTCTGGTTTCCTCTGTGTGTATATAGAGAACTATAAAACACCGATGAAAGAAATCAAAGAGGACACAAATAGATGGATAAATATACCATGTTCGTGTATTGGAAGAATCAATATAGTGAAAATGAGTATACTACCTAGAGCAATCTATAGATTCAATGCAATTCCTATGAAGCTACCAGAGGTCTTTTTCAGAGAATTAGAACAAATAATTTCACAATTTGTATGGAAATACAAAAAACCTCATATAGCCAAAGCAATCTTAAAAAAGAAGAATGGAACTGGAGGAATCAACCTACCTGACTTAAGGCTGTACAGTCTAAAGCCACAGTCATCAAGACAGTATGGTACTGGCACAAAGACAGAAATATGGATCAATGGAACAAAATAGAAAGCCCAGAGATAAATCCACACATCTATGGACACCTTATCTTTGACAAAGGAGGCAAAAATATACAATGGAGAAAAGACAATCTCTTTAACAAGTGGTGCTGGGAAAACTGGACAGCCACTTGTAAAAGAATGAAACTAGAACACTTTCTAACACCATACAGTTAGGATTTCTGAATGGCACTTCCCAGTGGTTCTTTTGTTAACATTGCTCCTGTAGTGCGTATTATTTTCGTCTTCCCCAAACATTTCTCCCTTCTTACATGTTAGGTATATGATGTAGGTGGCATCATAGTATGTATCAATCTGGCCAAATGTTAATATGGAGATACTTATATCAAGTTAGGGCAGATAGAGTCTTCCTGTGGGATCTTTCTAAGTGAAACTAGAAGGAATAACCCTCTCTTCTCTTCTGGGCTTCAAGTACTAAAAGTATCTATATTTCCAAGAACTTCCAGGACCAGGTCTTTTGACATGTGAGCACATACCAGAAATTCATGCAAAGCAGAATGAATCTCAGAGGATCAGGTCCTTCATTCCAGTCTACAGGGCTCTGAGATGCCCTGTTTCTGCAGGTCTTTTCAGAAATACCATATATTTCTCCAATCCATTCCATGCTTAGCTTCAAATATGTTGAACTGGGTTTCCTTCACATGGAACTGAACATCTCTGCCTTAAGTTTCACGTTCAAAAGAGGAAAGCCAAAGGATACTGCATCGTGCTTAATTAAAACTCTTCTTTCCATTACTCTTCAGTTATTCATATCTACCAAATCTTAATAAACATTGGAATTGAGAATTTTCATTGCATGGGTTTATTTATACCTATATTGTGGGTGTTAGGATTCGTCATTTGCCTTCTATAACATCTTCTAAGCCTGCTATTCAATGATGAAATCTGCACATTTGCTTTTTTTTTCTATTTTATTGCAAAGGTTTTGTCTTCTCAAGTAGATCTAAAAAGATTAGTTTTTCCTGTTGCTCTTGGAGTTTTTCCACATAACTTCTCTTTTCCAAATTCACATGACAATCATCTATTATTTTCCCTGTTAGACCTCCTAAATTTTTTTTCAGTTAAGCCACAATGTTTAACTTACAAAGAAAATTAAGAGAAGTTCCTGTTTCCCATTTTGAAGGAAAATTATTTTTACATATATTTTAAGCATGGTCTTCATTTTTAAAAATTTCTTTAGATCCATGAAGATCTTTATTGATTATATTTATCTTACCTCTATATCTTTCAAACATTTGTATAAGGACTACCTTATCTAGTACCATTGGAACTTTATAGTTTATCATACAGTATTTTTTTAAAGGCATAAATATGTCTTTATTCCCTGGCTAATAATACTGTTTGACATTATATTTTAAGCAAAATCTACTTATTCTTTTGTTTTCTTTTTTTTATTGGTTTTGCCATACAATGACATGATATCGCCATGGGTGTACATACGCTCCCCCTCCAGAACCCCCCTCCCTCCTCCCTCCCGACTTCCTTCCCCCCTGGGAAATCTCGGTGCAGCAGCCCTGAGCAACAATCCTGGGCTGGCGATTGATTTCACATCTGATACTTAACATGTTTCAATGCCATTCTCCCATATCATCCCACACCTGCCCTCATCCACAGAGTCCACGAATTTGTTCTATACGTATGTGTTGCTTTTGCTGTCTCGCATGCTGGGTTCTTGTTACCATCTTTCTAAATTCCATATATATGCGTTAGTATACTGTATTTTTGTTTTTCCTTCTGGCTTACTTCACTCTGGATAATAGGCTCCAGTTTCGTCCACCTGAGTAGAACTGATTCAAATGAATTTTTTTTAATGCTGAGTAATATTCCATTGTGTATAT